>CM071937.1:72118134-72718134 GCA_016081115.2 Rehmannia glutinosa | reverse complement strand
AAGAAATAATGAAATTATGTCGAAGTTAAAAAGTGATTTTGCATGCTCATATTTTACCCCTTATGATAGCGAATGAACTTATACTATATCGTCTTTCTGTCATATATAGTAACATTCATTTGAGTTGGATAAATGTGAAAAAAAAAAGAGAAGAGAGGAAGTGTTAAGGGTGTGATTGCTTGGTTCCGCTCATTTCTATTTTCAGAGCGAAGTGTGAAAAAATAGTTTGGAAAAATGAGAATGGATTTTAAAGTGTAATGGGATATAGAATGAAATTGTTATGATGATAGTTGATTTGATCATTTTTTTAGTAATATAGTGATTAGACATGATTAGTGATTGTAAAAATAAGAGAGAATGAACAGTATATTTGCGATATGATTGTGCTATGGTGATAATTGATGTGATGTTTTGATGTGGTTGATGATTGGAGAAGTTACAATGAGTGAATAGTGCATTTTTGAAAATTTTCACAAGCAACAAAAAGAATTTTTTGAGCGACAATTCTGCAGATTTTTTCACAACCAAGCACTCCCTATGGGTTAAATGACTCATCTCTGCGCCTGATCAAGACGTTGAAGATTATAAAAGCAATCAAAATGACCCTCTTTGACCATCACTCCTGAGCCTTTTTCTTCCAAGCAGAAAATAGCATCAATTTCTCTTCCATTTTCCTTTCAGTTTTTCCGTACCACTGTTTTTCCTTTTTCTCATATTTGTCTTCAACGTCATTTTTTCTTAAAATAAAAAGACAAATTAAAGTTTTTTCTGCCAATGCTCTTCTAATCCTACATTCTTTATCATCTTTTCTTTTCTTACTTTGCCAAAGAAGTTCACCTTCTCTTAAGTTTACATCACGTGTAGTCAGGGACTATCCAGGAGTTCTAATAGCAGAGGAGCCAGAGTGGAGAAACTGCATTCAAGGATCAACAGCTGTTGTAAATTTAGCTGGATTGCCTATAAGCACGAGATGGTCTCCCGAGGTATGCTGTAAATTTTGTGAAACCGGACTAACTGTACAACCATACTCGGTTTTAGTTTAACCTAAGCAGCATTGACTGCTTTTTTCCTGTAATAAGTACATATGTGGCTTTCAGCGACCTTCTGCCATAACTTCCATGATTATTGATACATATACGTACCTCACAAGTAGGGGCATTCCTATCATTTTTTTTTGGCCTGAGTCAAACTTTAAAATCTGGCCTCTATTTTTTCTATACAAACTTAAAGGCAACATAAAATAACAAAAGAAATAATAATGTGCAATATATAATACAATTCTATTCTAGTTAAAATAATATGACATTCATGTTCAAAAATTAAAACAATTATTTAAATACAACTCTTCTTCCAGTTTTGGCGGCAAAAATATCAATTAAGTCAGTAATCAAGTTGTTCAATAATATCATGCGAACTGTGATTCTGGCAGCCGTGTAATGACTTTTCAATTTGCCTCATCAATTTTAGTAATTTTATATTCAGGGCCTTAAAAAAAATTAAGTGTGATAACTTATAAAAAAAATGGGCAACAGGTTGAACCTGGGTTCACCTTTCAAAGTTTCAAGAGTGGCAAGATTCAACAACTAGAATGGATTTACTTTTGCTGCAATATTTTATTATTTTATATATGTACTATATATAAAAAGTATACAAAAATTTTAGGCCCCTAAATTTCATATTATTTTTCGGGCCGGAGTCGACCGACTCCTTGGCGTAAGGCAAGGAGCGGCCCTACTCACAAGGGTGTTTTATTATATTGTTTCTCATGATGATAATTTGTAGTCTGAAATGCCTAATGCTTTGAGAATATTTGACGATGGGTTTGTTATTTATGCGCAGTTTTTAAAGAAAATCATCTATGTTTAGCTTGGAAAGTCTTGCCAGTGCTTTCATTGAGTTGAATTCCCTAAAAGTGCAAACTAGCTTGTAGAAATGTACTTCGTGCGTCTTTTTAATTTCTAGGCCGTCATAAAAGAACTAAGACGATTATTTTTATTCACTTTTATAGGATATATTGAAAACATCATTGATTTTAAGAAGGGATAATTACAAAAACTATCCTTGAGGTTTAGCCTAATTATAAAAATTGTAGTTATCTTTCAAATTTGCAAGTATTCCCTTAAGGTTTGTATTTACCTAACAAATACCCCCTCTTGAGGCCTCTTGAATGTTTTATTTGTAAGCTAAAAGGAAATGTTAGGGGGGGATTTGTAATTTTAAATAATAACTGGATTTCTTCATAATTAGACTAAACTTCAGGGGTAGTTTTTGTAATTATCCCTTTTAAGAATGCTTTTGAGCAATTCCTATTGCTTCATAATTTAGTCAGAGACCTCATGTAGCCTATACCTCAAATGTTTTGTATATACATTAATCTTCAATCCCATGTTTCAGATCAAGAAAGAGATCAAAGAAAGCAGGATTAAAGCAACTTCTAAGGTATTCTTCATATGCCCTTGTTCAAGTTTATTCT
This sequence comes from Rehmannia glutinosa, assembly GCA_016081115.2. Lineage (NCBI taxonomy): Eukaryota > Viridiplantae > Streptophyta > Magnoliopsida > Lamiales > Orobanchaceae > Rehmannia > Rehmannia glutinosa. Next base: position 72,715,661 of record CM071937.1, on the reverse strand, counting down.
TAAGATTCAAATTGTTATGTGTTTGGTTGATAATACTTATCTCCAATCTGCTAAATTGTTGTTCAAAACATTGAATTCTGTAGGTTGTAGATTTAATTAACAGTTCACCGGATGAACGTCGTCCCAAGGTTTTGATTAGTGCAACAGCAGTCGGCTACTATGGTTTGCATCTTAAAATATTTTTCCGAGCATCACCGAAGTAGCTTATACTGCAGTTCTTAAGGACTAGGGACAATTACAAAAAAAAAAAAAAAAAAACAGTTAATCTTTTTTAAAATTACAAATAACTCAGGTTTGTATTTGTTATGTAAATTACCCCTTCAACATCCCATCAAGGCAATTTGTAGTATTTGTAATTTTTATCTGAGTTTAAACTTCCGTGATTAGTAAATATAATTTGTAATTAAGCTGCACCAATAGTGGATATTACGATTTTATCTCTTTCCCACATGATTAATTCAGGAACCAGTGAAACACGAGTTTTCGATGAGCAAAGTCCATCAGGAAATGATTACCTAGCCGAGGTAGGTGAAACGAGTTTTCCTGATAAAATTGTTAATTTCAGCGATATGCACTTTTTAATTTTTTAAAATTAAAACAATTTCTCTGATTTCACTTTTTTCATTCAAGTCTAACATGTCATCAGGGGATTTCTGTTCTGTCGAAAATTATATGGTTTCTCAGGTTTGTAGAGAATGGGAAGCAGCTGCTCTAAGAGTCGATAAAGATGTTCGACTAGCTCTGATTCGTATCGGCGTTGTCCTCGGAAAAGAGGGTGGTGCTTTGGGTAAGTTTTCTATTCTTTAGTCCTTGTTAAATGTTGTTAACTTTAAGGGATTACGAAAAAAAAAACCCTGGAGGTTTGAGCTTATTACAAAAAAACCCTGAGATGTTTCAAAATTACAAAAAGGTCGTTCAGGTTTGATTATGTCTTAAATTTAAGTGGTTAACTATAATATTTCTATAAATATTATGGGGTATTTGAAATGTTTTTGCTTATGAGAGGGGAAAATGTAAGACTAAATCGAACCTAAGAGTTTTTTTTTGCAATTTTCCAAAACCTCTAGGTACTTTTGTAATTTTCCCAAACCTCAGGTTTTTTTTTATTGTTATTTTGTAATTATCCGTAACTTTAAATTCAGTTTTTCTATATTAAAGTTGAGAGATTTACTTGAACAAAAAACTGCAGCTAAAATGATACCCCTTTTCATGATGTTTGCGGTGGACCTTTGGGATCTGGAAAGCAATGGTAAGCTGCACTTAAATTGGTCATCACAAAAGTACTGACTTAGCACTTTGTTGGCTATTTGAAGATTTTCAATGAATGCATTTCATGTTAATTTTTGAAGTGTTATTTAAGTTGGCTTTTTAATTTTGTAGGTTTTCTTGGATTCATGTGGATGATCTAGTAAGCTTGATTTATGAAGCTCTATCCAACCCTTCTTATAAAGGTGAAAATTAGTGAATTTGCATATTCTATCCCTGATAGCACTTAAATGTGACCCGTACAGCATATTTGGAACTGCAAATACAGTGTAGTGTTCGATATTCTTGTTTAGGAAGTGTCAATTTTCCTGTGAATCACTTTTTTTTAGAGTTTGCAAATACTCCCTTAGTATCTTTGGTCGTTATACTTCTGTTTAATTTTGTAGTTCCTTGTATCATTAATATTAGGGTTTAATTCAGTACTCCCAACTTATTAAAAAAAAATATTAGGGTTTAATTACAAACAATACCCTTGAGGTTCAGTCTAATTACAAAAGAAAAAACAAAACTCAACTATGTTTCAAAATTACAAGTACCCCTTGATATTTGTTTCTATTTCACTAATTATACTCTCAAGAGAGGGTAAAGATGACTGAACTTTTTGTAATTAGGCTAAACCTGATGGGTAATATTTGTAATTTACCCTTAATATTATCATGAGATAAGGCCTTGGTATATAAACTATTTTCCGCCGATTTTCAGTGATTAGTTTTGTAAGTGGGAGAATCACAGGGTGTGATTGTTTGACCTTTCATTCCATTCATTTCAATTTTTGGAGAGAACAATGTGAAAAAAAAAAGTTTGGGAAACAATAAGAATGAAATTTGAGAGTGTGATTAGAAGTTTGATGAAATTGTGATAATGATAGTTGATATGATGGTTTGTTTAGTAAAATAGGGATTGGATGTAGTTGGTGATTGGAAAGGTACAAGAGACTAAATAATATATTTGTGATATGAAACTGTAATATGATACTTGATGTGATATTGTTTTTTTAGTGAAATTATGATTGTATGTGATTGATGGATGAAAAATGAGAGAAAATGAACAATGTATTTTTTTTTTTTCGAAAAACTTTCACAAGCAATCGTATGCTTGGACAATTTTCCTTTAATAACCAAGCGAGATATTTTGGAATGCATTCTCTTCTAGTGCTTTGTCATTGTTGCTGTTATAAAAAAAAACCTGAGGTCTGGGCTAATTATAAAAATTCCAGAGATGTTTCAAAATTACAAAAAAAGCCCCCTCAGGTTTGATTACATTTGAAATTTGAGGGGGTAATTGTAATATTTCTATAAATATCAGGGGGTTTTCAAATATTTTTTGCTTATGAATGGGGAAAATTTAAGGTGGAATCAAACCCTCAAGGGGTTTTTTGTATTTGATTTTCCCTCTCTTCTGAAAATACCGATATGATCCTGCCGAGCTGGAAGCTCTTAAGTTAACCTGGATTCCTTTTTGTATATACTAAATTACAAATGATTTTCGACTGATATAATATGTGCACTCTGAATAACAGGAGTCATCAATGGCACATCGCCAAACCCCGTTAGACTTTCAGAGATGTGTGATCACCTGGGATCTGTATTGGGACGGCCGTCGTGGTTGCCTGTGCCAGACATTGCACTCAAAGCAGTTCTCGGAGAAGGTGCTTGTGTGGTAAGATCTCATGAACAAGAATTCTTTCTTCATTGTAAGATCATAGGTTGCAGGACTTGTCAACAGTTTAATCACTTTTCAATAGACTACTAAGGGAGTGTGTTCAAACTCTAAAAAAATTGATTCTCAGCTTCTAGACACAAAAAATAATTATTTTTTCCATTTAGAAGCTGAGAATCACTTTTTGTTTAGAGGTTGCAAACACTTCCTAATATCCTTAAGACCACGGTGAACATTATTAGGAATAATTACAAATACTACCGTTGAGGTTTAGCCCATTAGAAAAAAAAAAAAGAAAACTCGATTACCTTTTAAAATTACAACTGCACCATTGACATATGTTTCTCCTAGGGAATTTTGTAAAACAAACACAAATATCGAGGGGTGCTTGTAATACCTTAAGGATATTTGTAAGGGATAATTACAATAACTAACCCCGAGGTTTCGATTAATTACGAAAAAACTCACAGATGTTTGAAAATTAGAAAAAAAAAACATTATTTATTAAATATAATGGGTAATTGTAATATTTTTACAGGTATAGTAGGTGTTTGGAATTTTTTTTATAAAGGGGGTAAAGTGTAATACAATATCAAATCTGACAGGGTTTTTGTAATTTCCAAAAACGTGGGTTTTTTTGTAATTAACCCAAACTCAAAGGTAGTTTTTCTAAGTATCCTTATTTGTAATTTTAAAAGATAATTAGATTTATTTTTTTTTGTAGTCAAGCTAAACATCAAAGGTTGTTTTTCTAAGTATCCCTATTTGAAATTTTAAAAGATAATTTAGATTTTTTTTTTTTGTAGTCAAGCTAAACATCAGAGTTAGTTTTTTTTTTTTTAAAAAAAATGAAAGATACATGATTCGAACCCTAGTCAACACACTTTGTAATACTGGATACAATATATATGACTAATTATTTGCAGGTTCTTGAAGGACAAAAGGTGGTTCCAAAAAGGGCCAAGGAACTAGGTTTCCCTTTCAAATACCCCAATATAAAAGATGCTCTTAGATCAATCATTTCTTGACAAGACTCAAGCATGGAACATAATTTACTTATTCTTTATTGTTTAATGTATTAGAGCTGCCAATTTGGTGCAGGATTTGCACCAGGTTTTGGTCACTTTTTCTTCCAACTTCAATTTGAAAGGAATTTTGAGTACCTCATGTAATTGGGCTTTTATTGTTTTTTAGTTTCTGCTGAAATTTGTTACTATGAAAAAAATATTAATTAGGATTAATTACACTAAATAACCCTAAGGTTTAGCTTAATTAAAAAAATCCATTTGTCTTTCAATATTACAAATACCACCTTGATATTTGTTTCTATTTTACAAATTGCACCTCAAGAGGGGGCTATTTGTTTGGTGAATACACACCTCAAAAGAAAGTGTTTGTTGAACTTTGGTATTTGTTTTTATAATTCACAAATTGCACCTCAAGAGGGGTTATTTGTTAGATAAATACAAGCTTCAAGAAGTTTGTAGCGTTTTAAGGAGGTATTTATAATTTTGGAAGATAACTGGAATTTTTTGTAATTGAACTAAAAAACCTCCAGTTTTTGAAGTAATCTCTATAAATTATTGTTTCTACCTTTTCCATATGAGAAACACTTGTTTAATACTCTTGGGTAAATCAAGTTTTGGGTGGTTTTGCTGTATCTTTTAACTTGATGTGGCTTATGAAGGTTGATGAAACACCTGCTAATGTATATAATTTGTGACCGCATCCAATTTCCATTTACCAGGGAAGACTATCCTCCCCTAGGACAAGTCCTGCAAAACTTAGAACTAGGAACTTAGAACTAGGGGTAATAATTTTTAATACGACATGAATCTAACACATTATAAGCGGGTTATGGTTGAAACATTAAGTCCGATACGAAAATATACATGCTATTGCAATATATTTTATTGATGGAATATTTGTTAGTATAATGATTGAATATTAAAAAAATATCAAATGTATGTATACATAATTTTTAGATTAAAATTACGTCATACAATTCACATGACCCGTATAAATGGATGGGTTATTTAGATTTTTAAAATATATATGTCATTTTGGGACGACCTGACAGACACAAATAATAAACATGTCGGTTAGAGTTGAGAAATCTGACACGAATAATTAAACAAGTCGAGTTATGATTGAGAAATCTGACACGAATAACATGATTCATGTCGGTTAGGGTTGAGAAATCTGACACGAATAATTTAACAAGTCGAGTTAGGATTGAGAAATCTGACACGAATTATTAAACAAAGTCGAGTTAGGATTGAGAAATCTGACACGAATAACATGATTATTGTCGGTTAGGGTAGAAATCTGACACGAATAATTAAACAAGTTAGGTTAGGATTGAGAAATCTGACACGAATAACATAATTTTATGTCTCAACACGATACAGGAACTGATGGAGATACTATCTGGTTTATTATATTTTATGATTTTAGAATATCTTATATTTTAGATTGTGATTTGTTTAATATTCTATTTGAGTTTATCTTTAAGTTTCCTAGTCAAATTAGAGTTTTATGTCATAGGATTTTATTTTAATCCTATAAATACTTGTTATTTTATTATTTTTTAGAAGGTTGAATATTATTAAGTTTTGAGATTATTCTCTTTTCCAAAGCTTATTTACGTTATTAACGTATTTAATATTACTTTGTGGGCGTTCTTTGTTCTCGTTACGCTTTCGCCTGCATCTGGAACCCTAAAACGGCACAAATTGCCACCCCTACTTAGAACCACCGTTATTCCATCAAATTGCTCATCGATGCATATGCAAGCTGGTGAGGAGTTTGTGGAAACTCATATTGAATAACATCCGTGTGGACTCGATTCAGGGAGAGATCAACTATTATTAGATTTGGAGGGTTGAACATAATTATTCTGCAGGAGGATTGACATGACGTAAAGTAGATCCTACCATAATATTGGTCAGTGCGTGCACATTCCGCGGTTTATTTTGGTGGCAATGATGAAGGGTAGGAGAATTATCATGTCCAAACAGTCGACGTAAAACCTAAAACCATGTTATCAAAAAAAAAAAAAAAATGTGAGAGAGAGGACAACTGATTGATACTAGATACCAGAATCGCAGCCATCATAAGCTGGATAAACTGTGTCTGGTCAGCATGTTGTAACTTCTAATTGATGTTAGAATCTTTCACTGACAAGGAAGAAACAAAGAAAAAAGATGAAATTCTAGGACCATTACCAAGTTGAGATCCAAAACGGATAAGGGTCACTTGTAAATAATCTACTTTTTTTCTCAGACAATAATAAGTAATATGATGAGCTAATTAACAAATAGCATTCCACAAATTTTCATTTTCTTTTGTTATCAAAAACTAAGAGGGAATCCCTTAAAAAAACAAAAAACTAAGAGGGTGTTCGACGAGCTTATTTAAAAGATCTTATAAGTTTATATATCTTATATATAAGATGTTTTTAGAGCTTATAAAATGTTAGATCTTATATTCAAAATAAGTGGTCGAAGTATTTGAATAAAAGAAGATACATAGGATTATTAGATGTTGATAATGGCGTTTTTGTAATTAAAATAGCCAAATTAAAAGGAGTCCGTTAAAATAAGATATTATTTTGAATATAATGTGGGATCCCAAAATCTTTAATAAGATCATTTCAAAACTGGCTCATATACACGCAACTCCAAAACTGGTGCAAATTAAAAAAAAATCTGTTGTATTATAAAAAAGTTGTATTATTCTATAACAGTCCCAAGAATAGAGTTCCATAACAAGACGGGAATCTAAAACAACCAACTAACAATGATAACACATATAAGGGTTAATTACAAAAAGTACATTACAAAAAAATTCAGCTAACTTTCAAAATTACAAAAAATATCCTCGAGGTTTAATTTGTCTAACATTTAAACCCATTATAAGCAAAATATATTACAAGATCCCCCTTCATATTTATAAAAATATTTCTGTTTATCCCTTAATTTTAACACTGAATCAAACATCAGGGTACTTTTTGTAATTTTAAAAATTAGCTGGATTTTTTTGTAATTAGGTGAAACCTTAGGGGTACTTTTTGTAATTATCCCTAAATATAGTCTACCATTATGAATAAATAAATACTGCCACCACAGAAATAAAACTGTTTCTAAAAGAAAATTTTGCATTTTCAAAAGTACTTTTCAATCACAGAAATTAATATTCAGCTAAAAGTCGTTTTTGTTACAACAGTCCCAAGAATACAATTCCAGAACCAGACACCAATTTCAAACCCCCAAAACTACAAACCACGATTAACACGTGAATGCGTGATAACAAGTAATCTACTGATATGGACTTTCGGTAAGAGGCTGGCATAAGTTGCATTGTTTTCTGACACACAAGAACAAGTTAAAATCAAGGGATAATTACAAAACATCCCTGAGGTTTGGGCGGCTAATTACAAAATAACCTAGAAATGTTCTAAAATTACAAAAAAAAAAAAGAAAAAAGAAAAAACTTAGATTTGTTATCAAAAACTTATTTTTTGGTAAATCAGCCCAAATTATCCCTAAAATCAAACCTAAATAAGGGAGCGCCACAAAGTATCACAAGAATGAAGAATTCAAAACGGTACCGAAAACCTCCCGGGCTCAAAGGGCATGTTACTGGGCATGCAGATCTATGCTCAAATCTCATCTCCACTTTCTCCCTTAAAAAAAAAAAAAGCCACAAAAAGCAATAAAATTTACAGTTGGCCACCTTCCAATCATATTTTTCATCTGCTGTCTAAATTGGATCCTTTCAAACAATCACTCAAGAATACCAAAAAAAAAAAAAACATATAAACTTAAACCAAACATAAATAAACAAGAATCCAGAAACAAAAAATGTCAAATAAGGTAAACTGGGTAAAAACATCACTTAGAGTAAGAAGGAATTTTGAGTACAGAATTTTACATCAGCATCATCAAAACTCTGCTTCTCACACCATTGTTCACCATCAACAAGAACTAAAACCAAAACAGAAATGAACAACAACGGGCACTAAATAACAACGGGAAATAACTCCCAACTGTGTCCAATGCAAAAACAAGAAAACAAACTGGCTCAACCACAACATAGAACAAACTGGAGATGCTAAACAAAGCATTCTTAAAATAATTAATAACATCACTACTGCTCTTCCTCAGCAGCACCTGCATAATCACCATTAGTGCAATAATAACAGTGACCATTATTATTACCACCCAAATAAGGCATGTTATTGAACGAACACGCAAGGCCATTGAGTATCGCCAAGCTGCTAATCCCATTATCATCATCGCAAATCTCCTCCAAACGATGCTTAAGGGTTTGGAACATAATCTCGGGCTCGTGCTGCATCACTCGGAGCACATCCCCACACGACGGCCCAAGAACGGCCCGTGTCACTGCAAAGCTGTGAGGCCCATCGCTCTGCAGAACACGAACGACACTTGGGCCGCCAAACAGGTTATGAAATCCTCCGAGCGCCTCCTCATAGGCCCCACCCAAAAACATCCCCAAATAATAAGCCCCACCATCAACATTGCCATTGCCTTCCAGTTCATGCAAAGGCAAGCTTGATTCGCCACCAATGAATTTATCGATTTTCCCATCACTGTCGCAGGTCAAATCGGATAAAATTGCCCTCACTGCAGGCTTTTCGTCGAGCCTGTGAATTGGAATAATCGGAAACAACTGGCCGATGCCCCAGAAATCGGGGATTGAGGTGAAAATCGAAAGATTCACATGGTAAGTGCGGATTTGATCAGAAATACCGATTGCTTTTAACACCAATTCGCAGAGAGAATCAACTGCAGCGAGCTGTTCCATTCCTAGTAACCCTTCTTTGAACTGATCGACGCATCTCTGTTTCAGCTGCTCTGCGTAAATCAAACAGCTTTCGTAATCGTTGCTAATTGCAGCTGCGGATAAGTTTCGGTAATCAGAAAGTGCGTCATCCGCCAAATGCTGGACGAAAAGCCCGGGAGAAGAAATCTCACGGGAACTCGTCGAAACGGCTTGGAAAACTAGAATCGAGTGGTGAGAAACAATCGCTCGGCCGCTTTCACTGCAAATCACGGGATGTTTAACGCCTTTACGATCGCACACAAGCCGAACGGCTTCAACAACAGCAGAAGCGTAATCTTGAAGACTATAACCAACGGAAATATCAGAGTCCTGAGATTTTGAGCCATCATAATCGATTCCAAGGCCTCCGCCTATATCAATAACTTTCATACAAGCCCCCAGACGAACTAATTCACAGTAGATCTGCGCAGCTTCGCCTACACCGTCGGCCAGCAGAGAAGTTGATGGGATCTGAGATCCGATATGGAAATGCAGCAATTGCAGGCAATCAAGCATTTCGTATTGCTGTAATTTCTTAACGACTCGGAGAATTTGTGTGGTAGTAGTCAAACCGAATTTTCCTTTCTCACCGGAGGTGGAACCGAAATGGCCTGAATGCTTAGTCCTCAGCTTAGCCCGGGCCCCGATTATGGGACGAACACCTAACTTCTTACTGACTTCGATCACAATGTCGAGCTCTTCTTCTTGCTCGAGGACAATAACAGTGTTCAAGTGTAGCTTTCTAGCAACCAGAGCAAGAGATATGTACTCTACATCCTTGAATCCATTGCAGACTAAGAGAGCGTCAGGGCTTCCATTACAAAGGCAGCTCATTGCCAAAAGAAGCTCCGGTTTGGACCCTGCTTCCAGCCCGAACCGGAATGGAGACCCGAATTTCACGATATCCTCAACCACAAATTTGTCTTGATTGCATTTCACAGGGTAAACGCCCTGGTAATGGGCATCGTACCCCTGAGATGCAATCGCGAAATTGAAAGCTGATTGGAGAGACTCAAGGCGGTTTTTCAGCACATCGGGAAAACGAACGACGAGGGGAAACTGAAGTCCGAGCCCGCCCGAAGTTACCGGGTCGGATGCCTTCTTCACGACCTTGAGAAGATCAATTTCCTGGTGGGCCAGGTATCGACGCCATAAGGGCGAACGGAAACATTTCCGTTAGAGTTAACGGTGAAGTAAGGCGCGCCCCATCCGTCCACACGGTATAGAACGGCCGAGTGGGCGGGCGACCAGGCGGCGGCGGTGACGGTGTTTGAAGGCGGATAATCGGGGAGAACGCTATCCCAGGTGGCGAAAGCGTAGGGATGAGGAGAAACGGCACCATCTACGCAGCAAGCGAGGGCAGGCATCTCTTCCCCGATCTACGATCTATCTGTTCCTTTTTTTGTTGGGTTGAAAAAAGAATCAAAGAATCGAGAAAAACTAAAAAAAGAAGATTTAATTCTAAAACTGAAATTGAATGATGTTGTAACAGGTGGGGGCTTTAGAACCCGCCGAGGCCAGAGCCCCGGCTACCCCCTCAAAAGAAGCAAAAAGAGATCTGGGTCACAACAAAACGGTAGCCACAACAACGCTTACAAGACCCCGATATCCCCACGCCTATCTCTCAGAAGAAGCGAATTTTAATTAGCACAAAAAAAATAGGAGAAATAAATGGCGGAAATAGATTCAGAAACAATTCTAAATCCTGAGAACGAATCCCACCATGCAAAATGGATTTTATAACAGGTAAAATGGAAGAGACGAAGATGACGGAAACCTAATGGCGACGGAGAAACAAACGGCGAGCAACGATTGTTTCTCAAGACAACGTGAAACGGATTTTGAGGTGAGCGAGGATTGCATGAGCGGCGAAGTATGCTTTTATAGGGTGGGAGTGGGCCGAGGGGACTGGATTTTGGGCCGAATTAAAAGTCTGCATTTTTTTAATTTAGTTTTTCTCTTTTTTGCTATTTTTGACTCATTTTTGATATACATAAAGAAAAAAAGGTAGAATTTATAAATGTTTTTTTGCCGTTCTTTTGATTGATTTAATATATATTTCTTTCTTCATTGGGTGATTGAGTGGATGCGATAGATTCTTTCACGGAAAGGCTAAATCAATTTCTAGTTGCCGCGTGGTTAGAAAGGGACCCACAAATTAAAAAAAGATAGAAGTTAGTGAGAATTTGACTTCTTTTTTTGCCTTCAATTTCTTTCTTAATTTCAATGAAATATTCTAGATTTGATGATGGTAAATGGGACTATTATGCTTAATAATATATGGATGTCTCATTTCATCAGCATATAAATATACTGTTGACGCCGGAATTCAAGGATTTTACGTGTCAAATTTTAAGTTGGGTCTTGTGAATTAATAATCGATGTAGATAAGGATAAATTTTAATTATAGTAGGTTGTCCACTAATCTTATGATCCTAAGAAAAAGGGGAATAGGTGATTTGAACGCGATCTGATAACTACTAACATGAACTTAATGTGACCTGACTCCCTTGCTACTAAGTGTCCCACTGGATCGAGAGCTCTTGAGATCCGTCCACATGGCTGGACAACAACCTTAGTTGGGTGTCGGGCCTGTCTTTCCTGGATTAGTCAGATTGATCGTTCAGGTTGGAAACACGTTATGTTCTCTCAATTTGCGTCTTGTGTAGGGGCTCTCATCCCTTAATTGTTCCTTACCAACTTGATATGTACACAATACACGTCAGACTGGGTACAACACACACATACATACATATATATATGTATTATCAATATACCACTTAAGAAATGATCAAAATGTGTTTGGGATGGACATGGAATAGTACGCACTGTTCTAAAATACCTCGTCACCCCTATATAGATGCTAGTCACCTCTTATTGTCTACATGTTTTTTTCGATTGGGGCCCCGTCTAATTCTATTTATATCTTGCCAGGTGTTACAGCCGTTTATTTATTTACATAATATTTAACGCTTTTTACAACACTCGATAATAAATATATGACCCAATGGACAATAATTATTAAGTATATTATCAATTTCTACATTGGGTGATATGTTTCCGTGTCAATAACATTTTGTCAGTAGAATTAGAAGTAGAATCACATTTAATTGTTGAATGATAATTTAAGTAACAAGAAAATTATGATTCGTTGTTATTATTGAATACTGTTTTTCTAAAAGGTGAATACCGAAGTATTTTAATCTACCATGAACCAAGTAATATGTTTCTTTGACCCATTTGCTAAAACTCATTTTAGATTAATTAATATTCTTACTGGGCTTTCATCGTTAGCATGTACATATTTTATTAGGACAAGGCAGAAAATATCAAACATTCTGGAAAAAATACTTTCGTCTTTTTTCGAACAATTTTATGCTACCAACAATTTTTCCGAATTTTTGACGTTGTTGTTTCAATGTTGTTTCAAACATATTTCATCTAATAAAAGTTTAGTGAAAAAACAATTTATGACCCCCTTAAATAAACAATTTTATACTCGAAATATTATAAACAATCAAGAAATACACATTAAATGACACATATATAGTAAAACAAAGCACATTGAAAATAATACAGAAACAATACATGAATAGAAAAACATAATTCAAGTTTAGATCTAATGCATTGAAAAATTGAAAACACATGGAAACAACCAAGAAACAACATTAAAAATTACATATTAACAACCCAGAAACAACAGAAACAATATAAAAATAATACAGAAACAAAAAGAGCTTAAAATAGGTAAAAATGCATTGAAACGTCGAATATAACTACAAACAACAAAAAATATTTTAACAACATTAAAAACATTATAGAAACAATCCAGAAACAACATAAACAATATATAAAAGAATATATGAATAAAAATAGCGTAAAAATAGATAAAAATTACATTGAAATATCGGAACAATACAAAAACAACCAATAAAAAAAACATAAAACAAAGGCGAAACAACAGAAATAATATAGAAAACAATTCAGAATAAAAAAATTGAAAACAAAAACATAAAAATGGCCCCAAAATAGCGTGAAGCGTATTTAATATCTTTTCTTTCACAATGTTGGGTATTTTTGTCATTAACTCTATTTTATTCCAACCTGATGTAATCGAATTTAAAATACCTAATATGTACATAATAAGTTTACTTAATAATATCTAGAATTATTTACTGTCTTTAAAAAAAAAAAGGAAATATTTATTATTATCGAGACAATATTTATTACTAAAGTAGTTTAGCTTTTCTTACAAAGATTTTGTGAGAGTTATTATATATGCTTCAGACTTGATTTTACTGCGTTGTAGATTCCACTAATAACGCCACTAATAGGGTCACTTTTTTTTTATTTATTTACTGATAATTTGTTTTTTGAAAAAATAATAGAAATTTTTATAAAAAACAGAAGTTATTTTAAAGGAAAAAATAAAAGTTTGAAGAAAAGGAAAGAGGAAAGGAGCTGAACATACACTTGCAAGTGTAGTAATAAAAACAAAATGGGCAACCCCATCTCACTTCAAAAACTCGATTGGAAAATGGCATTCACGTCCAGAAGGTGGTACCCCAGGTCCCAGGCTAGGTCCATTTGGATTTCTAGACAAACTTACGATATGGCTTGCGTATTGCACTCTGAAATTCCAATAATGCCCTTGTCTATTTTCGTTTATTCCTCTGAAACATACACAATTAATTACTAACAGTTTAGAGTGACAAATTGTAACATAATTACATATTAATTATTAGAGGTAAATTTAATTTATCCCCAAAATATACGTGTTTTTCTATTTTGTCACTTAACTTTGAATTGTTATATTGTACCTTTGAACTTTGTAAATTGTCTCACTTAGTAAATAATTTCGAAATTTACCCCTCAATGTTAGTGGATTGTATGTAGCAAATATATCTCGAATAATTATTAAATTAGGTTTCTCTCAAAATCTTCCCATCTTTAGTCAATACAAATAGTGTTAAATAATAGTAAATTTCAACAATAAACCTAGACTATGATACCATTTTCAGGGATCACAAAATAAAATAATAAAAAAGGTTAAGGGGTGAAAATGCCTCGTTTCCTGGTCCTTCCAAAGCTCTAACTCGACCTTCAGCTCCTAGCGCCGAAAAAGACTACTAGAGGGAACTCCGGCGTTAGACTCGACGATCAAGTCGGTTATAAAGAAAAAGTGTATAAAATATAAAACACCAAGATAATTTATAGATAAAAAAAAAAAATGATGCCCTTGACTCACACACCTTCTCATTTTATACCTTTCTTGCATAGTCCTTGAGAGACACATGGCCAACTCCTCGGATTGATAACCGAATTAATTGTCTGGTTGTGTCGGTCGACCTACTAGAGAGCTTACTTTATATCATGTGTACTCTGACAATAGTTACTTCATGTCAAGTCCGCCTCCTAGGACAATAAATACTTGCCAGGTCTACCTTAAAAGGATAATTAGTACTAACAGATCGACTATGACATAAACACTTCTTGCCAGGTCGACCTCCCGAATACGTAACTCGCTTAATTCGCCCAGACTAATAAATGCTTGTCAGGTCGATCTTGTCGTTAGTTACTTCCTGACAGGTCGACCATTTGTTTTTTCCGCCAAAAAACGCGTCCTTCCGCTAGAACGACCTACTTTGGTCTCGCATATATTCACCCTTTGCGAGGAGCCCTATAATTTAAAGCGGCTCGATGTTCAAATACAGGTTTGTCACTATAATAACTTCCCACCAGTCAATTCTTTAATCCCATTCCCTACCAAATGACAGGTCTTTCCCTCGAGCTTTGCATCCCCGTTCTACTCCTGCATCAGGTGGATCAACTACTCCCCATACTCTTAGTTTGGGCAACAAGCCAAATCATGAGAGTAAGAATTATTGTATTGACTCTCTAGCAGGGCTGGTTTGTTTAAATTTTCGACTGTTCGGTTTCCGTGCACCGACTATCGCGCCATTAATTATCTGTCATATCAAACATCATTTCATTCTCTCTCTTTTTTCCTACCGTTAATATTAACCTCATTCTACGCCTCCTGATGATCCGCCCTTTCCCCATCCCCTTCCCCTATCCCTCGCCTGTATAAAGTTGCAATCCTCACTTTTCCTCCATTTTCGACATTCCAAGCTTACAACTCATATTTTCAGAGCTTTCTCATGGCCACTCGACCAAGTAAGTCATGATTCTTTTTCTTTTGTTATTCCTAATTAACGTATATCTACACCTTTTTATGCTTCTTTCTTCCCTTTCCATCCCCACCATTTTTTCCCTCGCCACTCTAGCGATGATATAGCTCGCAAATTTACTACCCATTCCCCCATGAAATCATAATGGCTTCCACTTGCTATAACCTTGCTTCGACCTAATATAGCTAGTACACTTTTCAAGACAACTCCCCCAATTACGCACTTTGTTTACAGTCCTACGATATGCCTCATAATCCCCTTTCAGGGTTTGCTATATTTTCGTAAAGAAACTCGAGGTGGGTTTGCGATTCCCGATTCCTGATCTGCTATGTTGGATCTCCCATAGTTTTGGTATCCCTTTGACCCAGCTTGTCCCTAACTCTATTAGATCGATGATTAGTTTTTTCATGATAGTCTCCCATTTTAAAGAACAACCCACTCACCAGCTCTGGATGACCTATTATCAGGAAAAAACTTCCAACACTTCGGGTTTCTTCTACTTCACTAGCCGAGGTTTGGCTAAGTTCATAGATGGCATCCCCTCTTCTAAAAAAGCTTGGAAGAAAAGTTTTTCTTTTTTTATATTTCCCCTCCCGATCCCTGGTCTTTCTCCACAATGTGGATAGCCAATTTGCCTCGTCAAGGCCGGGGCCCCAAACCTATCTCATATGCCATAACACTAGCTTAGCACTTGAACAATGACCCATATCATGCCTAACCCTTGGTCGATTCGTGGCCGCTACTATATCACTTCCAGCTGAGCCCAAAGACGGTAGCCTTGACTCAAGACTTAGGTATTGTTGTACTTTTCTTTCTTTCTTCACAATCTGAATCTTACTAGCCTTTTTTCTTTTGCAGAGCAAACCATGCAAGAACGTTTGGCCGCCAAAGCTCAGGCTAAGAAGGTGTCCAATTTACCTATCCATCATGAGGGTGAAGGGCACATTCTCCTAACCAACATTTCGAGGGGAAAAGTTTCCATCCCCATGACTTCTCGCGCCTCCACAAACACAAACACTTTCGAGGAGCTCCTCTTCACCAGTCGATCTGATATGCCAAAGAAAATGAGCAGCAACCTCGACTGCTGGCTCGGGGCCTCCTTCCTCATGACCCCAAACTATTCCTCTTACTGCCCCTCATGAGAAAACTCAACACTTACCATTGTTACCCCGGTTGAATGCTACGTGGGTAGAAAATCACGAGTCCCTGAGATCCGCAAGCTTTGGGGGACGCCGACATCCAAGTTCGCATTTGCTACATGGAAAATCATGCTTCCAAGGTAATTACTTTCACTTGTTATATTCCTACTCTTCCTTTTCTCGAATGTCCTTTTTATCTTACAGATGATCCTAAACATGGGCTTGGTCATGAGAGATGTTCGTGTGTAGACCGGATGGATATTATAGAGTTGTGTCGGGCGAATGAGAACCAGAGCCCATGACACAATCTTGAGACCGACTTGAAGAATACTTTATCCAAGTTTCTTCCTTAAAAACTCGACTTTCCACATCTCGTGTCGAGACTAAGAAGTTCGAGGAGGAAATGCTCAAGGTAATCGAGCGGATTTTTGTTGCCATACCGAGGGTAGAGTGAAAGTTTTGAAAGCATGACAAAGTGGGTGGGTGTTGAGAAGGAAAACTACTTGCGATCGGATGAATACCAGGACCAAGTATTTGATACATCTCTTCCTTACCTCGAGCATGGTTTATTAATAATGGCTCGCAGGCCCGTGCCAAAGCGGCTATTCACTAAGTCCCCGATCTTGCGGAAGCCGTTAAAAAACTTCCCAAGCTCCTCTAACCCCGAGATCAACAATCTTGCTCTTGAGAATCTCCCATCCACTCGACTACTCCCATATCTCGCATCGACTCCCAAAATATCATGTCTTTTCATCGCTCACCCTTTGACGTCTTGGACCCCAAATAGTGATAGTGATAGGACTCATGAGGTCGGAATACCTCATGCTGGGGATTTGGATGTGCGTGATTAAATTTCACCTTGAGCACTTTCAGACTTGTGTAATACATATTTTGTTAAAAAATTATTTTTGTCACTTTTGTCTTATGATTTGTTTATTTTTGTTTTCTCCTCCTGGCTCCATTTCTAATCATTTTTATGGGGGTAATTATACCCTGCCAAGGAATTAATGCCAATAATTTACTGATTTGTAGATCGAGTTCAGCTCGACCCCTTAGGGTTTGTGATGACCCAAGGAAAGATTTTTCAAAATTTTTCTAAAGGACCTAAGGTAGTTCGAGCTGAGCTCAAGCTCGTTTCTGAGATCCTTCCAAAGCTCTGATCGACCTTCAACTAGCTTGCAAAAAACTACCGGAGGGAACTATGACGTTAGCACTCCGACGATCAAGTCAGTTATAAAGAAAAAGTGTATAATATATGAAAAGAGTGAAGATAATTTCTTAGATCATAAAAAAAGAAGACGCCCTTGAATTACATACCTTCTCCTTTAATACCTTTCTTGCATAGTCCTTGAAAGACACGTGGCCAACTTGGATTGGTAGCGAATTAATTGTCTGATCGTACAGTCGACCTATTAGGACAATCACTTTCCATCGGGTTTACTCTAATAATAGTTACTTCATGTCAAGTCCTCTCCTAGATAATAAATACTTCTCAAGTTTTACCTTAAATGATAATTAATGCTAGAAGGTCGACTTTGACATTAATTACTTCTTGCCAGGTCGACCTCCTCGAATACTTAACTATGCTTGATTCGCCCTTGCACTCAATAAAGGTTTGTTAGGTCGACCCTGTCATTAGTTATTTCCTAACAGTCGACCATTTGTTTTCCCGCCAAAAGACGCGCTCTACCACTAGATCGACCTGCTTTGGTCTCGCGCAAATTCACCCTTCACGAGGAGTCCTGGAATTTAAAACGGCTCGAGGCTCGAGTAAAGGTCTGTCACTATAATGACTTCCCACCAGTTAGTGCTTTAATGTCATTCCCTACCAAATGATAGGTCTTTACCTCGATATTTGCGTCGCAGTTATATATACTCCCATAATTAGGTCGGACCAAGGGATAAATTTGAAAATTATAGGCTAAATGCAATAATTTACAAAATTCAGGGGGTTATAGTAGAACAATTCAAAACAAAGTAAAAAATATAGAAAAGAATGTCGAGTTTGAGAGACAAATTAAAATTAGGGATAAGTTCAAAAATAAACCTAAGGTTTGGGTTAGTTACAAAAAAACCCAGACATGTTCCAAAATCACAAAAACCCCTTTAAGTTTCATTTGTCTTAAATTTAGGGGGGTAACTGTAATATTTTTGCAAATGTCAGGGTCTTTTTGAAATATTTTCAAAATTACCGAAAAAATATAAGACAGAATGAAACCTCGAGGGGCTTTTGGTAATTTTCAAAGAACTTGAGTTTTTTGTAATTAACCCAAACCTTAGGGGTGTTTTTGTAATTATTCCTTAAAATTACCTATAATTATTAAGGTATCATTAGTGATTTTTATTAATCCATAATGGTATCAGTTGATGACACATGACCCAATCACAAAAAAGCAGAAAATAATAATAATAATAATAATAATAATAATAATAATAATAATAATAATAATAATAATAATAATAATAATAATAATAATGTTTAAAAATGCCCAATTGACATTATTTCTTCTAATGAGTTGAGATGGTCTATAAAATGTAGCTTGATTGGTTGGACATTTATAAATTCAGACCATTAAGATGAGATCAATTCTCGCCAGTCTCACATATCAGGACCTTGTACTCAAGAAAATGATTCTCTTAGACTTCATTTAGATTAATAGATATATCCTTAATTTCAATCCATAATAATAAATTCATTGAATTTATTTGGTTATATTGGATTTCAAATCTATATAGTCCTGTTTTAAATATATATATTTTTCGAGTCATTTTAGTGGATTCAAATCTACCTTAATGAAGTCATTAAAACCCCCTCTTCAAATCCAAGTCTTTCAATCCAAATGCAACCTTATAGACACTATATGTAACGACCCAAATTTTTATGCATTAATAAATTTTTTATTAATTATGTTATTAATTTATGGAATAATGATGGATAATTAGAAATATATTAATTATTTAGTAGATAGTTAATTTGTTACATTTAGGATAACAAAAGAGTCTTCTTATTTAGACTAGGAATTTACTTAATTTGGGCCCTATAGTGAATAATTGGACTTTTAATTAGTATAAAGTATTAAGTCAGACCTACGTTGTTAGTAAGTTAATTATAGGGCCATGTACCCAAAACCTAACTCAATTGGAAATAGGTTAAAATACAGATATACGACACGTAAAATACATGGAGAGAAAGACAATGTTTAAAGTATGAATGTGAAAGGTTTTTAATTAAAGAAAATGTAAAGTCTTAATTTCAAGGTTATAAATGTTAAGATAATGCATTAGGCACACACTCATGCATGAGATTACTTGTTGAACTCCTTTAGTTTATTCCACGAATGTTAAATTTTTAGGATGAGAGTGCGAGAAGAGGAAGGAGATAGAGGGCACAATGACTCGGGAACCCATGTCAATGAAATTCTTCTATTTTCAAAGTTTGACTTTTTAGTTTATTAAATGTTGAATGTCATTTTATTTTCAAGTATGAATGTTTATTTATTTGATTATTAGCATTTAATTCATTTGCCAAAGTTTTCAAACGAAGTAAAATTTTAATTATACCGTATTTTTCAAAGATTTTTAAGTATTTCTATTTTAATTGCTTATTTGTAGCAATAAAGTTCATGTAAACTAGAAAAGACGCTATACTATAAATATCCCATATCACTATTTTCCAAAAGTACGTAATTCATTCTATTACTTGAATGTTGGAGGATTTTCGTTTGGGACTATTTTGACTTCACTAATACGCGACATATAGCAAATCAATGATCGAGAATCAAAATGGTACAACATCAATAATAATAATAATAATAATAATAATAATAATAATAATAATAATAATAATAATAATAATAATAATAAGAAGAAGAAGAAGAAGAAGAAGAAGAAGAAGAAAAAGAAGAAGATATATCATTATATATATGTTTGTTTAGCATCTTTCAATCACCAACCAAATATATATTCTTTTTTTTTCTACTAATGTACACATTTTTCAATATACCATTTCAATCATTTCTTCCTCCAATCAGCCTTTAAAACTTCTTCCAAACACTAAATATACATACACTAAACTTCATATAATCATATATATATATATACACGTGTAAGATTGTGAATTATTATTATTAGATCGATGAATGGGGTAAGACAGCAGCTTGCATATAGTATCCAATTTCACCACTTTTTTGCAAGAAAACATTTTGATAACAATTGAATTAGAATATTGTGGTGGACCGATTGAAAAGTTGAAGACTAAGGCGATGCATGTGCAAGAGACCAACGAATTTGGACACGATTTTTCTGCTTTACCTCGTAAACAAATGACTGCTCTGACTCGTTTGACTTGATGGGATGGATTCGGATGAGAGTATGAGACCAAGGCCGTTCGTTTTCTGAAAGATAATTCATTGATTTATGATTTTTCTTCTTCAATTCATAAATATTTTAGCCTTTTTTTCTGTGTTTCTATTAGAATTTTTTGTTAAATGATATATTTTATCTTTTTTTTTATGTAAAAAATATAAAAAGAATACATTTAATAATTTCAGACCTCTAGAGTCAATTTAATTCATAACACATTCTTACTTTAATAAAAATAAATAAAAGTTATTTATTTTTTAAGACTTTCGACCTATGCATTTTCTTTGGTTTTGCAGACTGACATTTTCGAGATTACCAATTTAGACCCATACTTCACATTTTTTATAAATTGGTACCTATTCACTTTTAATGACAAAAATGCCCCCAAAAACATAGGTATACTCAAAATAAATTTTTGAGTACACTTATTTATATTATAAAATCAATTTATTTTGATTACACTTATTTAAATTATAAAATTTTAATTAATTTAATTAATAAAAAAAGATGTTTCTAAAAATATTAATGAATTTTTAGGAAAATAGAATTAATTGCAGTAAAATAGTTAATTAATAAACATAAATTAAAATTTAATTAATCAAAAAGGCAAATAAGTATAGTTAACTAATTGCAAAAATTAAAAAGAAATAAAATAATTTAAAACTTAAAATTCAGATAGTAAATAAGAAAATTATAGCAATTTTTTGTTAATATATTAATTTTTAATTAGTTTTTTAATTGAATTTTAAAAAATAATTATTTTATTTTATTTTATTTTTTACAATTAAGAGTTTAAAATTTTAATTTCAATAATAATAAGTTATTTATTAATTAAATTTATTTTTTAAATTTAATAATTCTAATTAAAACTTAACTTTTTAACAAAAATTAAAAAATCTTAGGGGCATTTTCGTCCTTAAAAATGAATAGGTATCCATTTATAAAAAAATGAGAAATGATACTAAATTCCAGAACTCGTAAATATTAGGTATCAAATCAATAAAATGTCTATACACAAGGGGGTAAGTAGATCTTTCACTCAGGTAGCTTAGGTTACATCTTAGATCAACACATACACACACACATCCACATCGGTGTGCCAGATTAAAGATAATCGATTGTTGGGTAGTTACGAGTGGGAAAGATCGACAACCCATGACCAAGTACTAAAATATCAATAATCCAAACAATAATTATGAAATTGAAGAAACGAAATAATTGTTGAACCAATATTGATTAATATCACTGTCATGATGTGCTGAAAACGTGCAACAACAATTCGTAGAAATCCCAAGCAGACTAAACCAATGTCAGGAAGACACGTTAATCAACATCATGCAATAGTGAACAAAATGAAGTCTGACGGAGCTGATCATTAACACTTTCCTATAGAAATCAATATTCTCTTCATGAATAGTAGAAATTTAAAGTAATTTTTTTTAAAAATAAAACCAAAACAGTCGCCTAGGGTTTGATTGTGGTCTCACTTTTTGGTGGACACGTTGCATCAAAATTTAGAGATGACAATAAGTTGAGTCCAAGTTGGTGATTGGATTGAGCTTGTGATGGGATATAAAAAAAAGTTAGGAAAGATTTGATTAGTGACACACGATTTTTTAACAAAAGTGTGAATGAAAATGAAAAATTTTGGAAAAAATATTATTCACTAACTTTCACCTTTTTCCCCACCACTCATATCTCTTTATTTTTTAAAATAATAACATCAAATCACCAATTATTATTCTACATTTTTTTCCACGAATTCTATTATTCACTCACTCACATATTCTTAACTACCAAATCATATGTAATCATTATTTCTCTATTTTTATATCAACCAACCTTTCATCTTTATATTTCATCTCATATCCACTTATCATACCAAAATTTATTTCTTTTTTTTTCAAAATTTTTTCATCACTATTTTCTAGAGAAGAATACCTTCTAACAAATACATATCCAATTGCAACCTTAATAACTCAATCCCAAACTGTCGCAAGTTGATGCCTCATGGTTTAATAAACTCGCTAGACGACCCATTTTACAATATAAAGAAAGAAAAATTGCCTTATGAACTATTAGGTTTTTTCGACTTTGCCATCTAAATTTTTTTGGGACACTTTACCTATTCAAGTTCACGAATTTTGCACATATTCTATTGTTACTTGCCGCTGGCGGAATATTCCAACGGAATCTTATCAAGTGCAACGTACGTAGGGGGTAAATTTATAATTTGACTCAAATTATAATAATGTTATTGTACTTTGTCATCTAAATTTTGTGCAATTGTTACTTTGCCTTATGAACTTTGAACGATTTACACTTTGTCACCCCAGTTTAAAAAGATAAAAAATTTATAGATATATACATTTATTTTATTTTTTAAAATTTCTTGATAAAAAATAAGTAAATTCAACTAGTAATCGCTTCAATAAAGTATATTATCAATAATATTATTTATAATCTTTTTTTTTTTGACTTTCTTGTAGAATTATAATTTAGCTCCTTTATTTATTTTATAAGTTTATAAACTAAAAAATATGAAATGAATGTTAATCTACTATATCAAATTATAAATAAAACATATACATGAATAATTATTTATCCATTTTTAGGTAAATAAAACAATATACGTTGGAAAATATAAATTCTAATATATTTTCATAAATTAATTTAGTCTAAACTCAAGCAAAAATAAAATAAAATAGGTAGTAATAAGTTTGAACCAGATTAAAAATCATATACAATATTTTAAAAGTAGAAATAATATAATTCATTAAAGTTGCAATATTTTTATACTTTTGAAATTTACTTGAATTTATAAAAATAATTGTTAAACTGAATTATATTATTATAAAATTGACATTGGTGTATATTTATAACTCTTTTTACTTTAAAATTCACAAAAATAGTTTTTTTTCTTACTTTGATGTAAAAAAATAAATTAAATAAGTTAAAAAGGAAGAGAATATAAAAAAAATTGTATTGATAATATATTTTGTGAAAGTGAATACTAGTTAAGTTTACTTATTTTTGGCCAAGAAATTAAAAAAGATATAAAACAAATGTATGTACTTATTAATTTTTTATTGTTTTTAAACTGATGTGGTAAAGTGTAATCCCTCAAAGTTCATGAGGCAAAATAATAATCGTGCAAAGTTTAGATGGCAAATTGCAATAATATTAGTATAATTTGAGTCAAATTACAATTTTGTCCCCATGTGCATGGCACATAACAAGATTCTGGTGGAATATTCTGCCGGCAGCGAGTCCTAAGAGGCTATGTGCAAAATCCGTGAACTTGAGAAGGTAAAATATCCCCAAACAAAGTTTAAGTGGCAAAGTCAAAAAAATCGAATAGTTCGAAGGGCAATTTTTTTGTCCTCCAATATAAAATTATGTTTAAAATGTTAGCAAAAATGAAATTGGAAACACAAGTAAAACAAATAAAAAATCCTCGAAGCATGATTTTGTCACTTTCCTAAAAGTAATATTTCGCCTCTCTATACAGATGATGGAAATAAGCTTTCCAGATACATCAAGGATTAGCAAAATTCTATGACAGAAGAAAATTTTAAGAGTAATTTTTCTTGGCTTTCCACAACATATTTATAGATTTCGTATTTCTCAATAGTCAATAGTCATGTCCCTTACATCTAATAAATAGACATGTTTTTACTGAAGAGTCACATCTATTCAAATAATATTTCGAATTTTCAGGAATAAATTAAAAAAAATAATTAAGTAAAAATATAGACTAATATATTGATTTTTCTTCAAGGTCCAAGTGCCCAATCAAGACTGTTAATAATATTATTACAAGTCAATAACGTTTGGGCCCAAATATCCATATCTCCAATTTAATTATACATAAAAGACTACCGCATGTATATTAGTCTATTTTTTTTAATAAGTTGGGAGTACTGGTTGGAAGGGATGAGATAAATTCCAAAGAAACTGAAAGATACAAGGTTTGAATCCTAATTAACACCCTTATAAAGGATGAAATGATCACATGGGTTCTGTTCGTTGTAGTCTACACTTCCTTTTACACTAGATGTGGGATGTGAATTTTTGTGAGCAACTAGACATCATAAAATCTATAGTTTAAAAAAAATATTATTAAAAAATACGTAATATATATTTAAACATAAAATAAATAAATTAAGTTGGGTTAGGTGGTTCGCATTTGACAATTAGAAAATTCAAACTTGACCAAAACCATATTAAAACCCATCTCAATTAGGACGGTTGTGGGAGCGTGGAAGTGGAAGTTGGAACTATGAAAGACCCTTTGTTAACAAAATGAAGAAAAGTTCGCACTAGCTTATTAAGATTTCGGTTCAAAAAAAATATTCGTTCGAGATCGTTCATCAGGCTTAATTAGTCTCGAAACAAAAATGTTGTCCGATTTTTGTCAAAAATAAACTTCAAAAAATACTCCAAAAAATTAGTAAAAATCATTTAAATCGATTTGAAGTATTTGGACAACATTTGAGGACATTGTTTTGGTGTAAAACTCAATAATATGAAATCATCAAAATTACGATAAAAATATTTATCTAACAACTTAGACATTTTAGTTTAATAATTTAGGTTAAATTAAATATACTTTTTATTTTACGATAACTTCGATAAAATTGGAGTACTATAATTATTATACTTTATGTGATTAAAATCAATCCCTGTGGAATACAATCTTTCTCAATGGCAGATCTACTAGGAGGAATGGGGGTACAGTTCTACCTAGAGATGTTAAAAGGGCTGCGGCCCGTTGGCCCGGACCGTTTAAACCGGAAAAAAGAGGGTTAGAGCCGAATTATTTTGGCCCATTTAAATCGAGCCTTTTTGCCCTGGACCGTTAAAAACCGAAGGCCATTAGGGTTAGCCCGAAGGTTAACCTAGGGCTAGCGGGATTTTTATTTTTAAAAAATAAATATAATTCTAATATTTTTTATCTACTTTTATTACATATTACTAGTAAATTTATTTTTTAAATTCACATCTCCCTCATCTTTAAGTTTAACTTGATTAAACATGCTATAAATTCTTGAAAAACTTTCTTTTTTTGTTTTGTTTATTACTTAATTTAATTTTCCATTGTTATTCTAAATAAGAAAATATCATGTAGTCTTATTAATGCAATGTAATTAGAAACTATACATGAATTTTATTTATGACAAATAGTTTAACTTAAAATGTTAAACTTAAATGTTATATATATATATATATATATTCGAGTTTAAAATT
This sequence comes from Rehmannia glutinosa, assembly GCA_016081115.2. Lineage (NCBI taxonomy): Eukaryota > Viridiplantae > Streptophyta > Magnoliopsida > Lamiales > Orobanchaceae > Rehmannia > Rehmannia glutinosa. Next base: position 72,689,944 of record CM071937.1, on the reverse strand, counting down.
TTAAATTTAAATATATAATTTTAATTTTTTGACTTATAGCCCGATAGTGGCCCGTTTAGCCCGAAGCCCGCTAGGGTTAGGGTTAGGTTCTAATATTGTCGGCCCCATTTAGCCCGGAAGCCATGCAGACGGCCCTATGGGGACTAGGCCACCCGTTTAACATCTCTAGTTCTACCCCCAATTTTGAAAAAAATCAGTAATGCTCTATAGTTAAAAAAAAGTAACAAAAATAGTTTTGTACCTCAAGTTTTTATAGAAATAATTAGAAATTTTAAATAATACAATACAAAATCCCACAATAAAATTCCAAGAAAATTAAAATTTAACTTAACAATGTGAATAATTAAAATGCATGGTAAAATCTAAAAATAAATCCCCAAAAGAAATAAATATAACAAAATCAATAATGTTACCAAAAATATATTTCGTTGTCTCTGTATACAAATTAAATTTGCACCAATCAAATGGTGACACATGTGAAATTCAATATTAAATATCAATTATATATTTTCTATTTATATTTGGGAATTTATTTAAATTTAATTCTTAATTTAAATAGTTAATTTATTGATATTTTAATATATATTTTATTGGCCAATTAAAGATTGCCAAATGTCAAATTCTTATAAATCAAGATTTATCTTGATTTATTATTATTTCTTTTGATAATTATCACAATTTGTGATTAAAGAAATAATATAAAATCTTGAAGGACCAATCAAATTAGAGTCCTCACAATATAAGTTATCCAAAGACCCCTCTCCTACAAGTATAAATAGGGGTCATTCTCAAGGAATTAAATCACAATTCAAAGAGAAGAAATCCAAGCAAGAAGGCGGTGGAGGAAATTCTCTCAAGTCAAGAAGAATAAATTCAAGGAGATCTACGGTGTTCAAGGCGTTCATCGCAGAGTCCACTCAAATCACGGCGTTTGATTCGGGAATAAGCTTTCAAGCCATCGAGTTAACGTTATTGACTTCAAATCCATATTGGAGGAAGATCAAAAGGTCAATTTCGCCAAGAAGTTCGCATATTCAAATCAAATATCATCAAATATATCACGTTTGATTCGAGATCAAGCTTTCGGGCCATCGAACTAACGTCATTGAGATTCAAGTTCAAGTTGGAGAAGATCAAACTGAAGAGTTCAACTCCAAATTCTCAAATTCCAGATATTATATTCTTGAAGAAAAGAATCAGATGAGAAATAGAGATTGTAATCCATATTTGATATTTTGATTCCATATATAAATTTAAAGTGTCCTATTTTTCTTGTTTGTTAATTTCAGACAATAAAAAATTTGTGTTACAAATTTTTGGCACGCCGGGTTGGACAATCTGTACCTCTCATCTCTTCTCTTCAAACCAAGTTCATATATCAACGAAAATGGCCAACCATTCCAAGTCCACACATGTTAACCATTCAATGCCGAACTCACGGAAGCCAGCATTTGCTCCAATATACAAGCATAGGGGGCAAGGAAAGATGACGAGTCATCGAACCATGAAGTTACTCCTCCAACAGAAGAAGGGGCATCGAAACAAGGTGGGAAATATGGAGCTTCAAATAAAGAATCGTTGGGCCCGCTCGACGTGCACACACATTTCTACAAGCTCAAGATTTGAAAGCGTAGCAATGGCTATGGTGGTCCAAGCTACTTCACTCGAAGAGCAACTTGCAAATTTGTGAAAGCCATTGAAGGACTTACAAAACATGTTCAAGAGCGAGACTCCCAAATCATGAAGTTGATAGACAAAGTTGACCAAGTTGATTCAAGTCGTGTGATGGGCAAAGAAGTTGAAGCTCAGGATGATGTTGAAACATCCACAAGACAACAACCAAATGAAAAAGAGAAGTCTCCAAAGAATAGAGTTGCCAATTTCGTTGGATGGGTTGATTCGGTCGACCAACTCAAGGTGTTCATTATGGGGACTATCAAAGACAAGTTCGATGGAAGTTCCAAGTCATCTATAACTTACACCAAACCATACACGCAAAGAATTGACAACTTGAAGATGTCTTTTGGTTATCAACCTCCGAAGTTCCAACAATTCGATGGAAAGGGCAACCCAAAACAACATGTGGCTCACTTCGTCGAACCACGTAATGATGCTGGGACTTATGGAGATAGCCTCATAAAGCAGTTTGTCCGATCCTTGAAGGAAAGTGCATTCGATTGGTACACCAACTTGGGGGCAAATTCAATTGATAATTGGGAGTATTTTGAACGGGAGTTTCTCAATCGTTTCTATAGCACACGGTGGACTGTCAGCATGACTGAACTCACAAATTCACGCCAATAAAAAGAAGAGTCTATAATTGAATACATAAATCGTTGGAGGGACTTGAGCCTCAACTACAAAGATCAATTATCCGAGGCTTCATCAATTGATATATGCATCCAAGGAATGTACTGGAGCATATGCTACATACTTCAAGCAATAAAACCAAAAACCTTTGAAGAATTAGCAACTCGAGCACATACCATTGAGATAAGTTTGAACTTTGACCAACAAGAATGCCCAAGTGATGTCAGTGATGATGATGATGATGATGATGATGATGATGATGATGATGATGAAGTAGAGCCATCTTTAACTTCTCAATGCTCCTAGATACGAGCATAAACTATCTAAAGATGTCAAATAAATTATTCTCAAATGCTCTTTGATAAGAACCTAAACTATCAATAACACTCCTTGACATGAGTATAAAAGGTCCATATCTCAAACTCAAATGTTTACTCCTTGATACGAGTATAATCTATCAATATATCCAAAATTCAAAGGTCTACTCCTTGATATGAGTTTAAAATATCAACATGTCTCTAAACTAAATAAAGACTCCTTGATACGAGTATAAACTATTAACATATCTCAAACCCAAATCATGACTCCTTGATACGAGTATAAACTATCAATATATCTCATATTCAAATGTATACTCCTCGATACGAGTATAAACTGTCATCATATATCAAATTCAAATGAATACTCCTTGATACGAGTATAAACCATCAAAAATCTCAAATCAAATATATACTCCTGGTCGCATGAGTATAAACTGTGTACGACACCCCCTCCAGAAAAATATGTTTTATGAACTACGTTTTGACTTGATCTCTTTGTTAGGGTACGTAGGTAGCTTAGATTCTCTAAGTTCAGTCATGCTATTGTGATGAATTATGTTCATTGCAGAAATGAAAAGGGAGTTCGGAAACTCCTGTCAGACCGTCTAATGGGTCTGACCTGTTAGATGGATCTGACCCGCGGATCCGGTGGCATTTCTGTAATATTAGCAGTGGTGTTGTAGTAGTTTTCAGGGAGCACCAATATTAGCAGTCCTTCTGAAATGTATTAGTCGTCCTTCTAAAAAGTATTAGCAGTTCTTCTGAAATGTATTAGTAGTTTCCTGAAGAGTTTTTTTAGTATTTCTCCTAAATATACTCCCGAAATGTATTAGCAATCCCTCAAAAAAGTATTAGTAGTTCCTCGAAAAAGTATTAGTAGTTCCTTGAAATAAATTAAATTTTTCTCCCGAAATGTATTAGTAGTCCTTCTGAAAAGTATTTGCAGTTCTTCTGAAATGTATTAATAGTTCCCCTGAATATAATTAAATTTTTCTCCAAATGTATTAACAATCCTTCGAAAAATATTAGTCGATCCTTCTAAAAAGTATTAGTAGTTCTTCGAAATGTATTAGTAGTTTCTTGAAGAGTTTTTAGTATTTCTCCTAAATATACTCCCGAAATGTATTAGCAATCCCTCAAAAAGTATTAGTAGTTCCTTGAAATAAATTAAATTTTTCTCCGAAATGTATTAGTAGTCCTTACGAAAAGTATTAGTCGTCCTTCTAAAAAGTATTAGCAGTTCTTCGAAATGTATTAATAGTTCCCTGAATATAATTAAATTTTTCTCCGAAATGTATTAACAATCCTTCGAAAAGTATTAGTCGTCCTTCTAAAAAGTATTAGCAGTTCTTCTGAAATGTATTAGTAGTTCCCTGAAGAGTTTTAGTATTTCTCATGAATATACTCCTTAAATGTATTAGTTGTCAATCGGAAAAGTATTAGTAGTTTCTCGAAAAAGTATTAGTAATTTCCTAGAGAGTATTTTAGTAGTGCTCCTGCAACGTATTAGTTTTTCTTATAAAATGTATTAGTATTTCTCCATAAAAGTATTAGCTGATACTAAGACTTGTATCATTTAGTACAATATTCATTCTTCATACATATGACATTTATGAATTTATATATGAGTTCAAAGTAATGAAAATGACCAAAGAAACACAAAAGGATTGAATCTCTCTACTCCTCTCTTCCATTATAAATGACAATATTCATATTCTTCCTTCAAAGCAATTCTTAATATGTAAATCCGTTCAAAAACTTGACTTGTTAGAAGCATTGATTTCACATATAAATGAGCTTCATAAAAAAGTTATGCTCAATTCAAAATACCACTGGCTTTCTGAATATCAACTGGGCCTATATCTATTTTTTTTTGTTTAAAAATATTTGAGCATAAATCATAAAAACTAAATAAATACATCATTCAAACATAAATGAATTAGATACATGCGGAAAGATTAGAGCTTTCACGCCATGAAAGTGACGGCGATTTAAAAAATAAAAAAGTGCTGTAAAACCCTAGTCTATTTAAAACGGCGCCGTTTCGTGAGGGGCGTGGGAGTGAGATCGAGCAAGCAAGCGCGAAGGAGATGGAGTGGCGGCTGATGGAGGTGGAGGCGGTGGCGGGTGAACGGCGGCGGGAGACGGAGATGAAGCCAGTGGAGTCGACTTTGTTAGAGAGAGACTCAATGATTTAGCAGCGACGGGAGACGGCGACTGTGCGGCGGAGGGAGAATGAGCCACCGTGAAACCCAAGACACACACCGCCATAACGAGCAATAGAAGCACACAATGGACTTTGTTGTGTGGTTTTCATTTTAGCAGAGAAATAGCAGTCTTCATACCTTTTTCTCTTTTTTTGTGGATTCGGGTTAGACATGCGATATGGATAGGATATTTAGACCGTCTAACAGGAGACTAGCTCATATTTTAATGAAATTTTAAACAATTTTTATGTACATGTTTTTCTTAATAACTATCGTATCCCCATTTTCAAATTTTTGGATCCACCACTAACCTTGCTTTCCACTGTATATTAACTACACCGTACAGTCTAGCTTAATAAATTTTTACTGATCACTGACCTTCTATTCAAATTCAACTAAAGAGGTCAGATATGGCATTTCATCATAAAAAGCATTATATCATCATGTGATCATGGGAATCTAATCAATCACCAACCGCTATCACGGAGCTCTGGAGTCAGCACCAATCATCGCGGCCTTTCTTTAATACGGGGGGCCCACTGTACCCAAAGAGTGGACGCGGGCGCCTTTGGTTTGGAATTTAGATTCTCGAGTAAATTTGGTTTGATACAAATATTTACTATAATATTAAAATTTATTAAGATCAATTTTTGATCAAAACTAAGAGATACGCAAACTGAACAGGCAATATCTAATTTGATTTGATTTTCTAAAAAATCAATTTAAAATACATTTGAACGGTGCTCTAAAAAGTGTTATACGCTAGAAATAGGACAGACTAAGGCCTAACGCCTAAATATGGTCTGGGCCAAATATTGATATAATCAAGCGGAGCTTAATCTGGAAAAAAACGTAGGCGGCCAATGAAGTCTATTGCTTAGGCGGACTAGAGGAGATTAGACAGAGAATTTCAGAGTATTACATTTGAGTGTAATTTATGTTGGAAAAATTGGTTTTGTTAAGCCAAAATTCTAAGTGTGGGAACTCATTAATTTTGGAAACGAGTGGTGCAATTATTTTTACAAAATCATTTATGGGTGAGTGAGAAATCGATGCACAAATGGTACACTTGGAAAGATATATTTGTGGAAAATGTATCCAACATATGTGGAATGTTGGTAGATTGGTCAAATCCGGTGTTTAGTAAGTTGCTTGATTTTATCCGTTAAATAGACAACTTTGACTCAAATCACCAATTTATGGTAACATGATTGATTGCATAAAATTATTCCTAAACCGATTGAGGCCACAATTGGAAGGTTTGGCTTGACACAAATCAATCTATAATATGAAGGATTTGATTGAGGATAGATGGACTTGATTGAGTCCAAAATCATTGGGGCTTTCCTTTGAAGAAACCCTTGTGTTTTCTCTATATATTGAAGCCCTCCCATTACGTGGTTTTTGTGCATCATCATCACAATCACGGAAAAATTCGTGCATTCACTTTCATTTATTTGCCACTCAAAAATGCATTACGAAGTGTTACGTAGAAGTGTTGGCGTCACCTCAGCCTCACTTATCTCGGTTCGCAGGATAGAAGGATTTGTGATGCTCCTATCCTTTACCAAAGTCGTTTTATCTTGGGAGACTCGTTGCACCTGCTTAGTGAGCATCGTGGGGGCAACAAGAGTCTTAAAGAAAGAGTTCGCTCGACTCGAATTGCTTATCGCTTTCTTTTCGCTTTCTTGTAATAGACGATTGTTAGTTCAAATTATCCCCATTGTATCCTTGATTTTTATTGTATCCCAACAATTTAAATATATCAAATGAATGTTAAGAGTATTGGTCTATCTCTAATTGTATATAATTTTAATAAACTTTATGCAAATATATTTAGCGTCGGACTTACAAATCAAAAACTTATGTGAGATCGTCTCATGAACTTAAAGTTCGTGAGACGAAACCCCTTACACATTTTCTTAGAGTCTTTTCTTTTTACGATTTTTAGGGTATTTGTTTTTTATGGTTTATTTGTTTTGGGTATATATTTTAATCGATTTAAATTTTTAAGTTTTGTTATCTTAGTGCTTAATTATGTTTTTGGGTTTATTTTTGTTCTCTTTTTTTGGCTTATTTTTAAGGATTCATCGTTTTTAAGGTTTATTTTCGTTTCTTCAGGTTTGGTTTTAGTTTTTGAATTTATTTTTATTATTGTAGAATTTATTTATTTATTTTTGGGGCTCAGTGTCACAATGAGACTTTCTCACGAGAGATGTATTCAACTAAATTTGTTTTAAGTCAATACCAAGTGGCTAGCTAGTTAGTACAAGTAACCAATTTAATGTTTTTATATTCCCAATGCGATTTAATATTGAATACTTTAATTAATTTATTTAACAAATTGAGAGTAGGCGTTTCAAAAAAAAAAAAAAAACAAATTGAGAGTAGACTAAATTAAAGGTGATTCATCATTTAAAACTGTTTTGCAAGCCCCAATCACTAGAAGCTTATTATAGTATGATGAAATTTTCGTTATGAGAATTAATTCTAGAATGCCAAATGAATTCTAAAGATCGAAACAAATAATGGATAAAGTCATATTTTATTAACTGCGTAAAGAATAACTATTTTTCAAAGCTTAAAATTTCAATTTGTTATAAAAATTGTTTATTTAACTTTTTTGAGAAGCAAATTGTTTATATAAATATTAAAAGGTAGCGACCATCACTAATTACATCCTTTGGTACCAATCTTATTCAGTTGCGACGAGAACAGTCTAGATCTACATTCTTAATTCATACTACCTGCTTCTGCCACTGTTTGATTGAATTTTATTTATTTTTCAGACTTATGTGTGTCATATTCTGGAAACATATTCAGCATCTACCGAGTTCTTATTATCTTTTTAAATAAAATACCGCAGAATTATTATTTTGTTAATTTAGTGTTTCTATTTATAGATTAAAGAAAAAAAAAAGGAAGTGATTAATAGCGTGATATATGTTTTTCTCCTTTCTGAGGTGTGTCTGATTTCAGTTAATCTATATCCATATCTTTATTTATATCCTTGTATATTATATATATATATATAGGGATTGGTTCAAATGAGACCAATCCCTTTAGGTTAGTCCATAAGAACACTTATGGACTCTTGATTTAATATTTTGGATGGTGTAGATCATTTTAGTTAATTTAGGCATATAAGGGTATAATTGTACTTTTATATTTAATTAATTATGTTAATTGGACGGTTATTAGCTATTTTTAAGGAAACATAATCCTACATTTTCAGTTACCTGGTTTTTAGGGAGGAAAAATCATCAACTTCAAGCGTTTTTTTCAAAATTAATACTTCTTTCCTCCATATTTGTGAACAGTCGTTTTATTGTATACTTAGTTCAGTGGACTTGTATACTTAATCATGTTTTATTGTACATTTAGTTCAGTGAATTTGTATACTTGGTTAAGTGGAATCGTATTCTTAGTTATGTGGATTTGTATACTTAGTTCAATGGAATTGTATACTTAGTTATATAAGTAATTCAGTGTAATTGTATACTTAATTAAATGTTTCTGTATACTTAGTATTATTTTAATGTATAGTTAGTTAAATGTAATTGTATACTTAGTTAAATGTTTCTGTATTGACCTTACTGGAATACCTTACTAGCTGTTTCAAAATACCGCTGATTTGGTGATAAATTGTTTTTGATCTGGTGATAAAATGTTTATAATTGATAGTAAATTATGGTTAACACTAATATTAAGTTGAAGATTTACAATATTGATAATATTATATATAATTGTACTAAATTATGATTGACAAGATCAGACCCCGTGCAATGCATGGGCTATATATATGGGAGACCTCGTTTATGAATTTTATATTCCTGTATTGTAATAATTTTAAAATAGCATCAGACAATAAGTAAAAACTATTTTTAATTATTTTTTATTGGTGAAGTCAAAGAATAAAAAAAATCATATATTAGAATCATGAAAAATACATTCAAGACTATGTATTTTCGTTCGATCTTCGAAAACTGATTTTTCATAAAACCGCACAAGGCTCAACTTCATTGTCAATTTACATTTTACGCATGTTTAGATCCTTAATAAAGTGTGAAGATTGGTGTCATACTTTTTTTCAATGTTATATATGTAAAATCAGATGCAATTTTATTTTCGATGGTTGTTCATATGTGTTAATTGGAGACAACGATTTTTGCAAAAGATAATCGTGTAAAATAAATAAAAATTTAACACACACATATATAGGAGAACTATAGACTAATTAAGGAAACATGAGATGACAAATCATAGTTTTGATAACATTGTTGATTTATTAGATTTATTTTTTGCGGGGATCATTTAATTTTTGTAGATTTTTTTATGTAATTTTATTTATTCATGTTAGTAAGTTTATTTTTTTATTTTTTATTTGAGATTTTATTGTGGAGATTTGTATTACATTTCTAATTATTATGTTTTATTCGAGTTTTTCATATTGGTATTTTCCAGAACCTGTTATGCACGTACGCCGTATATTTTTGAATTTTTTTTAGTGATTGCAAAAAGTCTAGAATTTCAATAAATATTTAAAATATAAAAATAAATTAATTTGATTATAAATCATTGGATTAATAGATATAAAAATAAATTATTATAACTATGAAATACCTATTAAGTACAAAAACAAATTTTGTGAATATGAATTGTATCTATTTATAGAACATGTTTATCTATAAGAAAGTGAAAGTTTGAAAATAGTTTAATTATCCAATGTTGGATATTTATTATTGTGAGGCCGAATTTTGCTACGCATGAGGACGATACTATCACGAATATTTTTCTGCTGCAATATTTGAGTATTCCATTAATTATTCTTATATTCACTATTTATTTTGTATAACATATTTTGTTAATGGATTTAACATCGGTTATTTATTACCTTACGACATGGTATTACTATTTGATTTATGTTTATTACTTAATTCTTAAAATCAAATGATTGTTATCTATTTTCATCTTGATTTCGCAGGAAAAAAGTACTATTAAAAAAAAACGATTCTTTAGTATTTGAAAAATAAAATGCCTTTGTCTTGAAAGCTCATTTGGTAAAAAATTCAATTTTCAAAACAATAGTATTTGAGGTTTATTTTATATAAAATCCAACTTTTATATTGAAATAGCAAGTGTCTCATACTTGATTTTGTTAAATTACTTACTACTTGATTTAACTAGTAGATACATCATTTATAATTAGAATCATTTTATTTATGGTGTATGTTAATAACACCTATTTTCACTTCTTTAACGATTGTCGATTTCTTTCAACTTTTAACGTGTTACATTGACCGACTGGATTTCTTTTCTTAACGACTAACTAGTAAACTTCTTGTAGCATAATATATTTATTATATTTTATCAATTTCAAAAATTAATATTTATATATAGTTATATATATTTCAAAATATTTAAATTGTGTGATTGATATTTTTGACTTGTACTATTGATTCTAATTTTATTTAGTACCTTAGATGATAAGTGATGACACAATACTTGGAAAGTATTAGACACGCAATATATTAGATGACTTATTACATAATTGATTATGGGATTGATAAATAAATTTTTTTTTGACTTGATAATTAGCACAATTATTACCTATTTGGACAAAAAAAATAGAAAATTTGGAGAAAAAAAGTGATATGGACAGCCACAACACATGGGATACAAGCAAGCCATTTTTTTTTAAAACACAAAATTTCCCATTCAAATTTCACTCAACACTAAAAACAAAAAAATCCCATTCAAATATTCTCTCCTTTTTCCATAAAATGCCCCACATTATTTTTTAATCTATTCAAACATTCTTTCAAGACAAGCCCCATGCCTTTGACCACACTCATGTCTCACATGCAAGAGATAAATTATTCAACACACACACAAAAAAAAAAATAATAATATAGGTGCAAGTGTGTGTGGTGTGAATCGACCATTATGGCCTAAGGGCGAGAGATGGGGTTTTCATTTTGTCTCAATTCTTCTCACTTTCTCCCTACCTTCTTCTATCACTTGAACACATTTTCTCTCAAGAATACAAAGCAAATTCTTCCCCATTTCCAAGCCTATGGCCGAAAATATCAAGAACCAAAGGGTAAGAAATTTTATCTTCTAATTCTTCTATTTCTTGACACAACTCTCACCCTCCTTCAAACACTAAGCTCTGCTTATTTTCTCACTCCCTCATAGTTTCGAAAATGATTTTCAAGAGTTAGGGAAATGGTCATTTTGGTAGTGATTATAACAAGAAGAAGCAATTTTACACCTTAGACTTCAAGAAGATAAGATTAGTGGAATTTTTTTTTAAGTCTTACTTCCGATTTTGGATTGATTGGTGACCATGTTGTTTTGGTTCATATTAAGGGCTGCCCTTTGAGTTTAGAACAATGGATTAAGCTTTCAAAAGGTGAAAAAGAAGAAATTTTGGATGGAAAAATTGGAGTCAACTTGTTACTTCAAAAATCAATATATTAAGGTAAGATTGTTGGTTTTAGTACTTTTTTTTCTCTTCTTAACTTGAGTACCAAAATATTGACTCAAGGACTTTAAAATTTTGAACCTAGGGGCTGCCTTGAAGTTCTAGTGAAACAACCCAATTTCATAAATTAAATTTACTCTAAAAAATATTATTTAATAATAATAATATTACATCTTCCAAATTAAGTATCCAACAATTATCCTAAGCATAAAAGAAAATTAAAGTCATAAATCAGAAATTAGTTCGATCATAATTATTTAAAATATGAATATAACATGATTTATTCCACCATCCACAACATCATATCTTTAGTCGGATTCCTCAACCTGAAAGTCATGATAATATAGGGGTGAGCTTCGCCTCGCTCAGTAGGGATGTATCTGTCAATATTTAATATAACATGAAAATGATTTACATAATTACAACAATAAATTCATTAATTTCCTCTTTTTCCTCTGACTGACCAATTCCTGTATATAGCATTGTGGGTTCAACCCGAAGATACTTTGATCCTAGACCCTTTTCTTGGCCCCTAGCTTATATGAATTTATTTCCTCTTGACATATATTGCAATCAATGAAATACAATCATGAAACATTAAATAAAGACAAATAATATTAAGATCCCTACCTTAATAATCCAGATATTCGATGTAGAAAAATGAACAATAAAACTCCTAATCCTCGACCCCTTTGTTTTCTACATTAAATAAAATTATAATTAATACATGATTTTAATAAATCAAACTAATTAATGAAATAATTTGTGAAAAATATTAAAATAAGGCTTGTGAATTGTGAATATATATATAATTTGAATAGAAATATGGTGTAAAATTTGTGTAGGAAGTTATACATATTTATACTAAATAATATTAACCCCTAAGTTGACTCTAAAATAACCCATAACTAAACCCCTAAATAATCTCTAACTAACCCCTAACATAACTCCTACATTAACTCCTAATTTAATTAGTGGTTATCACATTCTATTCTTCTTAAGTATAATTTCATCCTCGAAATTCTATATCTCACCTGTAATTGAAAAACTTGGGTTCTTGACACAAATCTCCTCTTCACGCTCCCAAGTAGCTTCATTTCGCCACGACGTCTCCATCGTACTTTGATCGAGCAATATCTTTATTTCTCAAATGGTGAATCTTGCGTTCCAAAATAACCGGTGCTTCCTCATAAGTTATGTCATTGTTGATTGTTAGATCCTTATAATTCATGATGTGGCTTGGATCGTGAACTCTTTCTTAGCATAGAGACATGGAAAACATTGTGCATACTTGATAGACTCAGTGGTAATACTAGTGATAAGTTAAATCTCTAACTCGTGCAAGGAATTCAAATGGTCCGATATATCTCGGTTTCAACTTTCCTTTTTCGCCAAATCGAATAACACCTTTGATAAGAGCTACTTTCGTAAATACTTTTTCTCCTTCATCAAATTGTATATGTTTTCTCCGTCTATCAAAGATACGACTTTTGTCTTTCTTGAGCCATCTTGATTCGATCTTGTATCATAGTTATCTTCTCAACCAGGCTCCAAAATTTTTATTTCACCAACTTCACTTCAATATAATGGTGATCTACACTTTCTTCCATATAGGCCTCGTATAGAGCCATCCAAATAGTCGCTTGATAACTGTTTTTATAAGCGAATTCCACGAGGTAATAATGTTTCCCAATTCTTCTAAGTCGAGCACACATGCTCTCAACATATCTTCCAATATTTGTATAGTCCTTTGGTTGTTTGTCTGTTGCGGGTGATAAGCCATACTAAATTTTAGTTTTGTTCCCAAGGCACTTTGTAGAATTTTCCAAAACTTAGAAGTAAAATGCGTATCTCTCTGTCTAAAACAATTAACACAGGGAACTCCATGAAGTCTCACTATCTCCTTAATGTAAATTTGTGCATATCGCTCCAAATCGAATGTCATCTTAACTTGTAAGAAATGAGTTGACTTTGTTAACCATTTTACTATAACCCATATAGCCTTGTTTCTCTTGGTGATGGTGGAAGCCCTACCATAAAATCCATAGTTATGTGCTCCCATTTCCATTCGGGATGTCAAGTGGTTTGAGCAAACCGGATGGTCTTTGGTGTTCACTTTAACTGGCGACAAGTCAAACATTTTTCCACAAAAGTTCCAATATCTCTTTTCATACTTCGCCACCAAAATACTTCTTTTAAATCTCGATACATTTCGCCTCCGAGGGTGAGTGCATTGTAATACGCGTCTGGTGAGCTTCTTAGAGAATTCTTTTCTAAGCCTTTCTTCTTTAGGAATGCATAATCTCTCTTCATAAGTCAAAGTACCATCATTTGTTATAACAAATCCTTTTACATTACCTTGATCACAATCAATTTCTTTCATTTTGTTCAAAAATTTATCTCGAGGTTGAGCTTTTATTTTCTCAGAGTTGGTTGCACCACCAAAGATGTTAGTACTATCTTTGTGCTTTTTGGTGGTACCACTACTTCAATTCTCATCCTGGTGAATTATCTCACAAGATGTTCTTGCTCAGATATCAAACTTGACATTTCTCCTTTTGTTTTATGACTTAATGCATCAACTACAATATTAGCTTTACAGGATGATAGGCGATAGTGAAATCATAGTCATTCACCAATTCCAACCACATTCTTTGCCTCATGTTTATCTCTTTCTGAGTAAACATATATTTCAAGTTCTTGTGGTTGATTGACTTGTATTTTGCATGTATTTTGGGCTTAATATTGGCTAGAATATGGGGATATGCATGCATTATATGAGTAAATAGGGTTTTATTCTTGTTTTGTGGAAAAGGATTATGCTTTGCTCATTTTGTAGGAGTTTATATATATTTGTAGCAATTTTGGCAACAATTCGGGCATGGCAACCGCCAATACTTGACATGAGAGACGAAGTTTGGAGTCGAATCAAGAAGAAGTTGGACGAATCGGGCAAGAAACGGAAGAAAATGGCCAAGTGCTTGATGTTCCAGGTGAGCACGGGCAGGGCGTGCTCCTCTAGCATAGCCCGTGCTCAACCTGCACATGAAGACCCGAGGTTCGGCCATATAGACGGCAGCCCGTGCCATATGGGCACGCCCGTGCTCTCTACGAGAAAATTTGACAAGTTGTTCGGCACCCAAAGACGGCCGGGCGTGCCAAAGGAGCACGTGCCTCGTTCTGCGGGAAAACAGAGGTTCATCCGATTTCAACTAGGTTTTGACCCAACGAAGTACAAATAGACCCGGGATGGCCACAAGCAAGGGGACGCTGATTTTTACCCTAGAAACCAGAGAAAAGAGCAGTTTTCCACCGGAAACTTTGAGAGATCGATCAAGACCGCAACCACACCTTCGAGGATTGAAGATAGATCGAGAGATCGTCATCATCCCCGAGTCACTCATTCCATCGTATCGTTATTTCAATTAGTTAGATGTTGATTATGAATAATTTGTCTATGAATTGTTTATCTTCAATGTTTGGCTAAACATCTTGTGATTCCCAGGTTTGGGAGTAGATTAATAAACACTTTTATGTGATGATTAAGGATAATTGAAGTTAATGTTTTCTTTCTCTATTCAAGTACTTTGCTTTAATTCTTGTTTTATCAAAAGGCCTTTGATCTAAACTTGTTTGATGTATTGATTCATAATTCTAACCGATGAGTTTCAATACTAGATCTTGAGTACTTGACACAAATAGATTGCATGATTGAGAAGTCTGTGAATATTTGTGAGATCTTATAATCTTTTGAACTTTTGGGAGTTGGATATCTCATGTTGAGTAGAGATGCTAACATAGATATTCTAATCAACGCTTTTACATACATCTCGAGAGAGGGGGTAAATTACCTTTGTGATTGGTCTATAGAGAAGAATATGTTTAACCTTGGTTTGCTTAACTTGAGCTTAAAAGTGGGATATTAATTGAAACCATAACCCATGAATCCATCCATCCATACTTGATCTTGTAATCGCTCTTTACTTTGATAATTTAGGATTAATTTCTGCTTTAGTATAAACAAAACCAATCCATCACAGTTCGATTGTTTAGATAAAAATAGGACTATTATAATCCAATACTTCGTACATTAATTTATTAATCCCTGTGGATTCGACCTTGCAAACCATATTCTATAAACTGCACCGTACACTTGCGGTGAAGCTAAAAAATAAGGCGAACAGTGGTCGGTGAAGATTTCACATCTCCCTCCATATAGTAATGGCGCCTGATTTTTAATGCATGCACTACCACGGCTAAGTCTAGGTCATGAGTAGGATAATTTAACTTATGTGGCTTTAGTTGTTTTGAGGCGTAGGCTACCATTTTACCATGTTGTAAGCACGCATCCCAAGCCTTGTTTTGATGCATCACTATAAATAACAAAATCTTTAATAGGGTCAGGAATTGTTAATACGGATGCAAAGGTTAGCCTTCGCTTCAACTCCTGAAAGCTTTCTTTGCATTACTTATTCCATTGGAACGTCTCCCCCTTTCTTGTTAGTCGAGTCATAGACGCAACTATCTTTGAGAATAAATTAAAAGACGCTAAAAAATATTACTAGGAAAACACGAATAATAATAATAATAATAATAATAATAATAATAATAATAATAATAATAATAATAATAATAATAATAATAATAATATTACATCTTCCAAATTAAATATCCAACAATTATCCCAAGCACAAAAAAACATTAAAGTCATAAGAAATTTAGTCATAATTATTTAACATATAAATATAACATGATTATTCCACCGTCCACAATATCATATCTTCAGCCGGATTCCTCAACTTGAA
Source organism: Rehmannia glutinosa (assembly GCA_016081115.2). Taxonomy (NCBI): domain Eukaryota; kingdom Viridiplantae; phylum Streptophyta; class Magnoliopsida; order Lamiales; family Orobanchaceae; genus Rehmannia; species Rehmannia glutinosa. The sequence continues at coordinate 72,673,815 of CM071937.1, read as the reverse complement.
AGTCATGATAATAATATGGGTGAGCTTCATCTAGCTTAGTGTTCACCTTATTTTTTAGCTTCACCGCAAGTGTACGGTGTAGTATATAGAATAGGGTTAGCAAGGTCGAATCCACAGGGACTAATAAATTAATGTACTAAGTACTGGATTGTAATAGCCTTATTTTTATCTAGACTATCGAAAGTTGAAGGATTGGTTTTATAAACACTAAAGTAGAAATTTATCCTAAAAGAAACAAAGTAAAGAATGATTGAAAGATCAAGATAATGAATGGATTCCTGGGTTATGGTTTTAGTTAATATCCCCTTTTATTCTCAGATTAATTAAACCAAAGTTAAACGTATTCTTTCCTATAGACCAATCACAAAAGTAATTTACCCTCTCTCTCGAGATGCATGTAAAAGCGTTGATTGGAATATCTATGCTAGCATCTCTACTCAACATGAGATATCCAACTCCCAAAAGTTCAAAAGATTATAAAGCCTCACGAATATTCACAGACTTCTCAATCATACAAGATATTCATGCCAAGTACTCATAGATCTAGTATTGAAACTCATCAGTTAGAATTATGAATCAATACATCAAACAAGTTAAACCAAACGCGTTTTGATAAAACAAGAATTAAAGCAAAGTACTTGAATATGGCTGGAAAACATTAACTTCAATTATAATTAATCATCAAATAAAAGTATCCATTAACCTACTCCCAAACCCGGGAATCACAAGATGTTTAGCTAGACATAGAAAAGAAATAACTCATAGACAAACTATTCATATTCATGTCTAACTAATTGAAAATAACGATACTATGGAATGAGTGAACTCGGGGATGATGACGATCTCTCGATCTATCTTCAATCCTCGAAGGTGTGGTTGCGTTCTTGATCTATCTCTCCAAAACTTCGGTGGAAGATTGCTCTTTTCTCTGCTTTATAGGGCAAAAATCAGCGTCCCTTTGTTTATGGCCGCCCCATCTCTATTTGTACTCCGTTTTGGGTCAAAACCTAGTCGGAAATCTGTCAAACTCTATTTCCCGCACAGACACACGGGTTGAATGGCGCAGGTAATTGTACAACTCTATTTGTACAACCCGTGCTAGGTTCCGCAGGAAATTGTCTTTTGCTGAATGGCGCACGGACCATGCGCTCACGCACGACTAGCCTGTGCGTCACCCAAACGTCCGAATTTGCTTATGTGGTCTTCATAAGAGTTGTAGCTCTCTCTCTTAGCTTTCCATAGCCATTTGAATCAGCTTAATATTAATTTTGTAGAGAGAGTTATGGCCAACATACTAAACTCTGCCAGTGCTGGAAATTCCAGACGCGTTTGGACGTTCCTTGAGATAAATCCCCTCTTTGTTTGATCATCCATGCTTCTTTTAACACACGAATCATTACTATGACTCTAGAATCAATATAATTGGCTTCCATTTGGGTGTAATTGTTCGATTCTTGATGCTTCTAGGTTGCAATGCTCTTATTTGTCACAAAATCGCTCCAAATATCGTTAAATTCCTACAAAACGAGCAAAACATAATACCTTTTCCACAAAGAGCGAATACATACCACTTCATATGAGTGATTGCATGTTTATAAACAATTATAACCATAAATATGCCCTAAAATACATGCAAAACTCACACTAAACAAACCCCTAAACTTAAACTGTTGACAGTCCCGGTCAACGCTTTATAAACAAGACAAAACACAAATGGGAGTAATGAAAAGCAAATCAAGAATAACGCATCATAATTCATGTCGTTTATCCATAGACGTCAAGCAACAAATCAACTAAGCTTCAAATATCTGACACAGAGCACAAGTCAATTAAAACCATGGCAAATACTTCAAATCATGCCTCTCATGGATCAAGTGTATACTCTCATCTCTAGAATAATAAGGGACGTGTATTCGCTCAAATCATATCAATGTTGAAGAATTACCATAAGCTTGCAAATCGTCTCACATCTCTGCCACTCGATTGTATGCAATTCACAAATCAGAAAGGACTTTGTTTATGGTTGTAATGAAGGCTCTTTGGGTAAGGTGGGGAAATATGGATAAGGTGACTCAAACTCAAGCGTATAGATTGGTAAGCACATCGTTTTTCTCAAACAATTATTCTTATTCAAATCAACTATGTACCCCCAATCACATTTTATTCTATCACATCTCTATTTCTCCCTTTTTTTCATTCAATTTATTCTCCTACGCCTTACATCACAATTTTCAGCCTATATGTTCTTTTACGGCCAACTCACTTTTGCAGTCGTGTTTTTTTTTTCAACTCTTTGTGAGTATTCTTCATTTTCCTCATTTTCTTCCTTTATTCCCAATCACCCAATATACACCATTTTTTAACTTCTCAATACCCTTTCATTCAACCCTTTATTCAATCCCTTTACTCAATGCTATACGCTCGAGCTCAGGGTAACAAATATATCATTAGGTAGGCAAAAGGCTTGAAAGGCTTAACAAAAATGGCCTAAAATTATTTTCATAAATTGCATACAACATGCAATGATTGTGGTAGGGTCCAATTTTCTCTCATATTTTTTCTTTTATATTATAAATGTGGTTATTCCTTTGTAGCCAAAGGTGCCAGCATGTGAAGGTGAACAATGTGTTCCATGGGATTTGATTAGTGTGCACTCGGACACAGACAGTCTCTTGACCCGATGTGCTTTATGGATTTCGAGGTACTAGAGTCCTACTTTGACTTCAACGGAGATACCAGAGCAAGTTCTAGAATTCATATCAACATGAATGACACACTCAATCAACAAACAAGACTGCATTCAATGAAAGCAGTAAAGGCTCAAAAAGCTCACAGGCTTGCAATTGCGTAATTCAAAGCATATCAACAATGATTTCAATATTCACATGCTCCATATCATCTATTCTCAACCCGATCAACTCACATTCAATACCAAATTCAAAACAACATAAACTATTCAACGAATGCTCCCAGGATCACAACAAGCACACAATAACAGTCCACTCACTTCCTAAAAACCTAAGAAAGCAGTAAACGTGCTAAAGCAATAAACGTGCTAAAATCATAAATAAGCATCTAATGCAATGCACCCTATATGCTCTAAATACAACTATATGAATGCAATTTTTCTTTTTTTTCGCCACACCCTTCAAATCAAAATAACTATCTCTCCCTCCCAAACTTGAATGAAATTATATCGCATATAAGGAAATATATAATTTCAATAAAGAGAAGTGTGGATTGAGAATGCATACCTGAATTCGTGACCTAATAATGCTTCAGCGAACTGACGCATGGGCCGTGCCTATGCGCACGGGCTGCGCGTGCGCCTCTGCGAAGGCCCTTTTTCAATTTTTTTTAGGGAAAGCAAAAAATCCTAACTTATGAAATCAATAAGAAATCCTAACCTAGCTAAGGGAAAAAATAAAACAGCAAACCGTTGGGTTGCCTCCCAACAAGCGCTTCATTTAACGTCTATAGCTTGATGCCTGTAACTCTCATGAATTTGTGCCTCCTTTGAATGCATATATTAGCTGCTTTGGGTCATGGTCAAGTGCCAAATTTGCATTGTTTGCACTTAATGTTGCATACATGGGATTTCCAAGTAAGGATTGGAGTCCTGGTGTAGGAAATTTTTGATTTGAGTTACGCGCATGTTGTCCGTGCGCGTGCGTATAGTCTGTGCTCGTCTCGTTCGGAATAGTTTTCTTATGGCATCGCACGCCTTGTTTGCCGGGCGTACGCACGGTTCGTGTGTTCCTTGTCCATTTTGCTCCTTTTCGATTACCACACACGGGTTGAAAGTGCATAGACACGCGATCGTGTTTGGTCCCAAATATTCTTGCTTTTCAGGATCTTTGACTCCTCGTATGCAGTACCACTCCTTAGATCAATGTCACTACATTGTTCCTTCGGGTTGACTTCAGTGTCGCTCGGAAACTGGCCCTTTTGATGTTGTCCACCAACGAAACGATCGTGGCTAATTGGCTAATCGGCTAATCTGGGTTCCAAGATTTTCTAATTGTGTGCCAGTGTTAGCCAATTGTACTATTTTGTCGGCTTAGCCTCATGTTTGTTTAACAGTTCCTTGTTTCATTCATAAATGCGGTGAGGACGTCCTCCATAGATGGTTTTGCCTCCGGATAATAGTACGTAGGAGTTGGATTATTCCAGTAATTATAGAATTCTAGTTATTGAAATAATTGGCTTCTTCCATCAGAGCGGGTGTTCGTACACTACCTGAACCAACTCAAAGAAACAAATCAAATAATGTAGGAGTGGAATTAAATAAAATGAAAGAAAAAAAAAAATGTCTAAATTAAAAATATTTCTATTTATCGCAATATTAGTACTAAAAATTTAATTAGTCCCCGACAACAGCGCCAAAAACTTGTTCGCCTTATTTTTTAGCTTCACCGCAAGTGTACGGTGTAGTTTATAGAATATGGTTAGCAAGGTCGAATCCATATGGACTAATAAATTAATGTACTAATTACTGGATTGTAGTAGCCTTATTTTTATCTAGACTATCGAAATTTGAAGGATTGGTTTTATAAACACTAAAGCAGAAATTTATCCAAAAAGAAATAAAGTAAAGAATGATTGAAAAATCAAGATAAAGAATGGATTCCTGGGTTATGGTTTTAGTTAATATCCCCTTTTATTCTCAGATTAAGTAACTCAAAGTTAAACGTATTCTTCCCTATAGACCAATCACAAAAGTAATTTACCATCTCTCTCGAGATGCATGTAAAAGCGTTGATTGTAATATCTATGCTAGCATCTCTACTCAACATGAGATATCCAACTCCCAAAAGTTCAAAAGATTATAAAGCCTCACGAATATTCACCGCCTTCTCAATCATGCAAGATATTCATGTCAAGTACTCATAGATCTAGTATTGAAACTCATCGGTTAGAATTATGAATCAATACATCAAACAAGTTAAACCAAACGCATTTTGATAAACAAGAATTAAAGCAAAGTACTTGAATAGGGTTGGAAAACATTAACTTCAATTATAATTAATCATCAAATAAAAGTATCCATTAACCTACTCCCAAACCCGGTAATCACAAGATGTTTAGCTAGACATAGAAAAGAAATAATTCATAAACAAACTATTCATATTCATGTCTAACTAATTGAAAATAACGATACTATGGAATGAGTGAACTCGGGGATGATGACGATCTCTCGATCTATCTTCAATCCTTGAAGGTGTGGTTACGTTCTTGATCGATCTCTCCAAATCTCCGGTGGAAGATTGCTATTTTCTCTGCTTTCTAGGGCAAAAATCAGCGTCCCTTTGTTTGTGGCCGCCCCGTCTCTATTTGTAACTCCGTTTTGGGTCAAAACCTAGTTGGAAATTGTCTCTATTTGTACTCCATTTTGGGTCAAAACCTAGCGCACGCCCAACCCGTGCTAGGTGCCGCAGGAAATTGTCTTTTGCTGAATGGCGCACCGGTCGTTTGCTCACGTATGACCAGCCCGTGCGTCACCCAAACGTCCGAATTTGCTTATGTGGTCTTCATAATAGTTGTAGCTCTCTCTCTCTTAGATTTCCATATCCACTTGAATCAGCTCAATATCAATTTTGTAGAGATAGTTATGGCCAAAATACTAAACCCTGCCAGTGCTGGAAATTCCAGACGTGTTTGGACGTTCCTTGAGATGAATCCCCTCTTTGTTTGATCATCCATACTTATTTTGACACACAAATCATTACTATGACTCTAGACTCAATATAATTGGCTTCCAATTAGGTGTAATCGCTCGATTCTTGATGCTTCTAGGTCGCAATGCTCGTATTTGTCACAAAATCACTCCAAATATCGTTAAATTCCTACAAAACGAGAAAAGCGTAATACTTTTTCCACAAAGAGCGAATATATACCATTTCATATGAGTTATTGCATGTTTACAAACAATTATAACCATAAATATGCCCTAAAATACATGCAAAACTCACACTAAACAAACCCCCAAACTTAAACTGTTGACAGACCCGGTCAACGCTTTATAAACAAGACAAAACACAAATGGGAGTAATGAAAAGCAAATCAAGAATAACGCATCACAATTCATGTCGTTTATCCATAGACGTCAAGCAACAAATCAACGAAGCTTCAAATATCTGACACAGAGTACAAGTCAATTAAAACGATGGCAAATACTTCAAATCACGCCTCTCATGGATCAAGTGTATACTCTTCTCTCTAGAATAATAAGGGACGTGTATTCTCTCAAATCATATCAATGTTGAAGAATTACCATAGGCTTGCAAATCGTCTCACATCTCCGCCACTCGGTTGTATGCAATTCACAAATCAGAAAGGACTTTGTTTATGGTTATAACGAAGGCTCTTTGGGTAAGGTGAGGAAATATGGATAAAGTGACTCAAACTCAAGCGTATATATTGGTAAGCACATCGTTTTTCTCAAACAATTATTCTTATTCAATCAACTATGTACCCCCAATCACCTTTTATTCTATCACATCTCTATTTCTCCTTTTTTTTCCTACAATTTATTCTCCTACGCCTTACATCACAATTTTCATCCTATATGTTCTTTTACGGCCAACTCACTTTTGCAGTCGTGTTTTTGTTTCCGACTCTTTGTGAGTATTCTTCATTTTCCTCATTTTCTTCTTTTATTCCTAATCACCCAATATACACCATTTTCTAACTTCTCAATACCCTTTCATTCAACCCTTTATTCAATCCCTTTACTCAATGCTATACGCTCGAGCTCATGGTAACAAATATATCAAATTAAGGCTTAAGACTTGAAATGTGGCTACCAAATAATCAGACAATAGGCTCAAATTGGCTAACTAGGGAAATTAAATATCATTAGGTAGGCAAAAGGCTTGAAAGGCTTAACAAAAATGACCTAAAATCATTTTCATAAATTGCATACAACATTTGACTTCAACGGAGATACCAGAGCAAGTTCTAGAATTCATATCAACATGAATGACACACTCAATCAACAAACAAGACTGCATTTAATGAAAGCAGTAAAGGCTCAAAAAGCTCACAGGCTTGCAATTGCGTAATTCAAAGCATATCAACAATGATTTCAATATTCACATGCTCCATATCGTCTATTCTGAACCCGATCAACTCAAGCTCAACACCCAATTCAAAACAACACAAACTATTCAATGAATGCTCCCAGGATCACAACAAGCACACAATAGCGGTCCACTCACTCCCTAAAAACCTAAGAAAGCAGTAAACGTGCTAAAGCAATAAACGTGCTAAAATCATAAATAAGCATCTAATGCAATGCAACCTATATGCTCTAAATGCAACTATATGAATGCAATTTTTTTTTCGCCACACCCTTCAAATCAAAATAACTATCTCTCCCCCCAAACTTGAATGAAATTATATCGCATACAAGGAAAGATAGAAATTCAATAAAGAGAAGTGTGGATTGAGAATGTATACCTGGATTCGTGACCTAATAATGCTTCAACAAACTGACGCATGGGCTGTGCCTATGGCAACGGGCTGCCCGTGCGTCCCTGTGAAGGCCCTTTTTTAATTTTTTTAGGGAAAGCAAAAAATCCTAACTTATGAACGCAATAAGAAATCCTAACCTAACAAAGGGAAAAAAACATGGGAAGAAATAAAACAGCAAACTGTTGGGTTGCCTCCCAACAAGCGCTTCATTTAACGTCTATAGCTTGACGCCTGTAACTCTCATGAATTTGTGCCTCATTTGAATGCATATATTAGCTGCTTTGGGTCATGGGCAAGTACCAAATTTGCATTGTTTGCACTTAATATTGCATAGTTGGGATTTCCAAGTAAGGATTGGAGTCCTGGTGTTGGAATTTTTTGATTTGAGCCGTGCGCGTGCGTATAGTCTGTGCTTATCTCATTTTGGAATAGTTTTTTTATGGCATCTCGCACACGCTGCCCGAGCGTACACGCACGGTTTGTGTGTTTCTTGTCCTGTTTTTGCTCCTTTTCGGTACCACACACGGGTTGAAAGTGCATAGACACACAGTCCGTGTTTGGTCCCAAACGTTCTTGCTTTTCCAGGATCTTTGACTCCTCGTGTACGGTACCACTCCTTAGATGAATGTCACTACATTGTTCCTTCAGGTTGACTTGATGTTGCTCGAAGCGCCCCTTTGATGTTGTCCACCAACGATCGTGGCTAATTAGCTAACGGGTTCCAAGATTTTCCAATTGTGTGCCCCAGTGTTAGCCAATTGTACTATTTTGTCGACTTAGCCTCATGTTTGTTGAACCAGTTCCTTGTTTCATTCATAAATGCGGTGAGGACGTCCTCCATAGATGGTTTTGCCTCCGGATAATAGTACGTAGGAGTAAGATTATTATAGTAATTATAGAAATTGCAGTTATTGAAATAATTGGCTTCCTCCATCAGAGCGGGTGTTCGTACACTACCTGGACCAACTCAAAGAAACAAATCAAATAATGTAGGAGTGGAATTAAATAAAATGAAAAAAAAAGATAAAAACGTCTAAATTAAAAATAATTCTATTTATCGCAATATTAGTACTAAAAATTTATTTAGTCCACGGCAACGGTGCCAAAAACTTGTTCGCCTTATTTTTTAGCTTCACCGCAAGTGTACGATGCAGTTTATAGAATAGGGTTAGCAAGGTCGAATCCACAGGGACTAATAAATTAATGTACTAAGTACTGGATTGTAATAGCCTTATTTTTATCTAGACTATCGAAATTTGAAGGATTGGTTTTATAAACACTAAAGCAGAAATTTATCCAAAAAGAAATAAAGTAAAGAATGATTGAAAAATCAAGATAATGAATGGATTCCTGGGTTATGGTTTTAGTTAATATCCCCTTTTATTCTCAGATTAAGTAACCCAAAGTTAAACATATTCTTCCCTATAGACCAATCACAAAAGTAATTTACCATCTCTCTCGAGATGCATGTAAAAGCGTTGATTGTAATATCTATGCTAGCATCTCTACTCAACATGAGATATCCAACTCCCAAAAGTTCAAAAGATTATAAAGCCTCACGAATATTCACCGCCTTCTCAATCATGCAAGATATTCATGTCAAGTACTCATAGATCTAGTATTGAAACTCATCGGTTAGAATTATGAATCAATACATCAAACAAGTTAAACCAAACGCGTTTTGATAAACAAGAATTAAAGCAAAGTACTTGAATAGGGTTGGAAAACATTAACTTCAATTATAATTAATCATCAAATAAAAGTATCCATTAACCTACTCCCAAACCCGGTAATCACAAGATGTTTAGCTAGACATAGAAAAGAAATAATTCATAAACAAACTATTCATATTCATGTCTAACTAATTGAAAATAACGATACTATGGAATGAGTGAACTCGGGGATGATGACAATCTCTCGATCTATCTTCAATCCTCGAAGGTGTGGTTGCGTTCTTGATCGATCTCTCCAAATCTTCGTTGGAAGATTGCTATTTTCTCTGCTTTCTAGGGCAAAAATCAGCGTCCCTTTGTTTGTGGCCACCTCGTCTTTATTTGTACTCCGTTTTGGGTCAAAACCTAGCGCACGCCCAACCTGTGTTAGGTGCCGCAGGAAATTGTTTTTTGCAGAATGGCGCACGGGCCGTGCGCTCACGCACGACCAGCCAGTCCGTCACCCAAACGTCCGAATTTGCTTATGTGGTCTTCCTAAGAGTTGTAGCTCTCTCTTAGCTTTCCATAGCCACTTGAATTAGCTCAATATCAATTGTTTAGAGATAGTTATGGCCAAAATACTAAACCCTGCCAGTGCTGGAAATTCCATACGCGTTTGGACGTTCCTTGAGATAAATCCCCTCTTTGTTTGATCATCCATGCTTCTTTTGACACAAGAATCATTACTATGACTCTAGACTCAATATAATTGGATTCCAATTGGGTGTAATCGCTCGATTCTTGATGCTTCTAGGTCGTAATGCTCGTATTTGTCACAAAATCACTCCAAATTTCCTTGAGATAAATCCCCTCTTTGTTTGATCATCCATGCTTCTTTTAACACACGAATCATTACTATGACTCTAGAATCAATATAATTGGCTTCCATTTGGGTGTAATTGTTCGATTCTTGATGCTTCTAGGTTGCAATGCTCTTATTTGTCACAAAATCGCTCCAAATATCGTTAAATTCCTACAAAACGAGCAAAACATAATACCTTTTCCACAAAGAGCGAATATATACCACTTCATATGAGTTATTGCATGTTTATAAACAGTTATAACCATAAATATGACCTAAAATACATGCAAAACTCACACTAAACACTTAGTAGGGATATATCTGTCAATATTTAATATAATATGAAAAGAATTCACATAATTACAACAATAATTTCATTAATTTTCTCTTTTTCCTCTGACTAGCCAGTTCTTGCATATAGCATTGCGGTTTTACCCCGAAGATACTTTTGATCGTAGACCCTTTTTATGGCCCCTAACTTATATGAATTTATATCCTCTTGACATATATTGTAATCAATGAAATACAATCATAAAACATTAAATAAAAACAAATAATATTAAGATCCCTACCTTAATAATCGAAGCTATTCGATGTAGAAAAATGAAAAGTAAAATTCATAATCCTCGACCCCTTCATTTTCTACATTAAATAAAATTATGTGATTTTAATAAATAAAACTAATTAATGAAAGAATTTGTGAAAAATATTGAAAGAAGGCCTGTGAATTGTAAATATATATATATATATATATATATAACTTGAATAAAAATATAAAACTATTATTACCTTGTAATTCTTAGAAATATGGTGTAAATTTGTGTATGAAGTTATATATATTTATACTAATTAATATTAACCCCTAAATTGACTCTAAAATAGCCCTTAACTAAACCCCTAAAGTAACCCCTAACATAACTCCTATATTAACCCCTAATTTAATTAGTGGTTATTGTTAAGTAAATTGGCCCATTGTTGTGCTGGCCCATTGCTTATTAATTAAGCCCAAGTATCTTCAAACCAATTGTTGAGCAACCCAAGCCCACTCTATTATCATTGGTCTTCTACTCCTGACGGGATCGTATCTCTTGTCAGTGGATCTACTCGGTTTAATCTCGGGCGTCCATTTTTTGGGATTAATCTTACCCATTCATTGCCACTATAATATATACCCCTGGTACCAAACCCTAATTCATTATCTAAGTTTTCTTTCTCTCTCATCTCTCGAGCTCTTTCTGTGTATCTTTGTGCTCTCATCTCTCTCTCTCTAGATATTTCCGGATCCTCATTTGGATCCTTATGAGATTCTTGGGTTGGGATACACATCTCGTGTGATTAGTGTGTGTGTCCACCATTTCCTTGGTCTACAATTCTATTTTCGAGTGAATCAGGGTTTAAGTGTCCGAGGTATTTTCTAGGGTTTTTCTCTATGAAAATATGATCGAGGACTTGTTTGGAGGTTACATTTGTGGCTTAGCGGTTCTTGGGTGATTTGCCCTAGTTCTCTCGGGTGATTCGTGGTGACTTTGCGTAGGGATTCGGTCCCTGAGCGAATTCTTTCTATATTCGGATTAGGGTTTTATCCGTTCTGATTGTGTTATATTTTCTTGTAACTTTTAATTGCATTCTTTGTACTTTACTTTCTTGCGAGAGTCTAGAGTACACTTTTGTATAAGGCATTTTGAGTCTGTAATTTGTTCTTTGGTACTAAGTGTATCGATCTATCAGAGGCAGATAGATACCCAACAGTTATCACACCTAGAACCATGAAGTTGGAAGCAAGAAGAAGAAATTCAATTTTTAAGGAAACAATTTGAAGATTGTTAAGGTGGGTGGAAAGTTTTCCATAAAAACTCAAGTATTTTACAAAAATGACATGTAGTATTTTAAAAATTACATGAGATTGTAATAATATATATTGTATGTGTATTTTAAGTATATATGTCTAAAAGTTTCATCAAAGTATGCTTGTTGTCCAAATTTTGCAAAAATAGGTGCATGCATGTACAAATCTATGAATTTCTTGATAAATTCTCGAATGATATGTTAATGCATGCCTATGTAATTGAAATTTCATGTTTTATTTGCTTCATATTCTGTAAAACATAAAAATATATGAAAATTTGCACTATTGGACTTTATATGCAAAATTGGCAAAGTTCGAAGACAAAATTGCAAAATTTAAAAACTGTGGGAGTACCTCTGAAAAATTTGAAAATGGGGCTGGACTATATTAAAATATGACATTTTAAGATAATGAAGGTTTTCAGATGATAAAAACCAACATTTCAATGCCTAAGGACTTAATTGAGGAATTTTGAAAGTTTAAGGGCTAAAAATGAAAATTTTCAAACTGTGCAAGAAATTTTCTGTAAAATTCAAAAATTTTAACTTGTGTTAACTGAAAAATTCATATTTTGAGTAAATTCCAAAAATCAAAATGTTTGGAGTAAAGAAAACCAATTTTTAAAAGTTTGAGGACTAAAGTATAAAATATCAAACTCAAGGGCCAAAACGAAATTTCCATGATTAGTACAGCCCATGTACCTGGAAAAATCACTTAATTTTACTTTTATAATATATTGAACCCATGGTTCAAATTTCATAACAAATAGACCCCAAATAAGTCTTAAGGGCAAAAACTTAAAATTTGGACTAGAAATGAAATTTTCAAAAGTTAAAGGACATAAACTAACACTTTTCTAAAACTGATTTTGTCCTAATAAACCTCTGTTATAAGTGATATTTTAAGTTCAGGGTCAAAAATGATTTGAACGGAAAATCACCACGTGAGATAAAACACCACTTATTAAGTAGAAAAAACTCCACTTATTAAGGGACAAAGACTACCATGAAGGAGATACGAAAACTTCCGTAAAGGAAGAGAAACAAACAACTAATTGAAAAAAATAAGAAAAACAATGTCGATTCCCCCATCTTCTGATGGTGGAAAGACGATGAAAGAAGAGAAAAGAATAAGACGACTAGGATTTGCTAGAGAGAGTTTTTGACTAATGATTTCCAATCAAAGAGATAGTCCTAATCTCGACAAGCCTAATTAAAGATAGAGAGTTGTGAGAAACTGAGAATGACTGAACAATGGAACACTTTATTTTTAAAAGTCTTTAAGCAATATTGTGAGGATTGCTAATAGAGCTGACAATGAGTTGGGTCGAGTTGATGCGACTCGAGTCAATTTGGCCTAGTCATAAAGTCGCGATAGGTCTAAATTTTATCATTTGCCATTTTTATGACCCCCAATCCAACAACATTTGTTTGCATGTATATTTTTGTCATTTTATGACCCAATCATTTTTAATTTTTGCCAACTCTAATCGTTAATATTAAATCGTTAAAAGTTTGAATTATTCTAAAATTAAATTAAATTCAACCACGTATGAAGATGTGGCCCCATAAAATAGTGGCAACCCATTAACCTAAACCCATCCTTTAACCTCTATTAATGGTCCAATATGAATGGAAGAAGCTTCTATCACGTGCAATGCATATTTAGATAGCAATACTTTGTGAGTAGGAGTTGTTTTAAATTTTTAATCCATCTTAATTTTAATAGGACAAACAAACCTCAACACTCTTTTCATTTCTTTTGATGTGCACAAACGTTAATCGCTTCAATGGTTACATAAGGTTACAACTTGTGCACTAACAAAAGTTGCTCAAAGATGATGTTAATCTTATCCTCCATAAACATACAATGCATATATTATGTTATCAGATTTCCAGGATAATGTCACTTGCTTTTGTGATGGAAAATTCTGTTCGGGTTATGATTAGGTTATTAATAAAGTGTTTGGATTTTTTGTTTGAGTGTTTTGTGGAATATATATGTTTTGGAATAATGTATTAAAAATAAGAACTATTAAGATTTATTGGAAAATACGATATATTTAACTTTATTTTAAGCGAATGAAAAAGGGGTATAAAAGCCCAAGTATTTCATTTAAATACTTATATGTCATTTATAAAACAAATAATCATTAAGTAGCTGTAGAAATCTAACTAATTAAATTATTAATATAGTATTGGTTTCCACAAAACCCCCTTTTATTCTTGGGGCGCCCCCATAACCCGTGGCGGGACGGGTCTGGATATCTATTCCGGTCTGCAAGTACCCACCCCGTCCCTAATTTATATTGTTTAAATATATTTTAATATATATTTTGTATATATAATATACTATAATATAATTTTTATGTATTCTTATATTATATTTAACATTTATAAATTGATACTAACAACTTTTATAAAGAATATACTATAAATATATATTTTTCCTTTTTTTTCATTATTTTGGTATTTAATTTAATCTAAAATGGGGCAGAGGGGGCCGCTCCGTCCCATCACGGGACGGGTCCGGATATTCAAGTACCCGACCCTACCCATTTTAGGCATGGAGCAGGTTTGAGTCTTCAAAAGTACCCGACCCACCCCACCCAATTGCTATCCCTATTTATTATGCTGCTTTACACCTACAATGTGAGAATTATAATCAAATTTGATTCACAACACCTAGTAAAGTTGAATATCCAATTGGGCAATAAAGAGAAAAAAAATAAAAAGTATTTTAAAAAAAAAAGAACAATCAAAAGAAAGGCAGAAATACAAGAGAAAGAGTTCGTGTAACTTTTGCAGTATTACTTTGAATTGGAAAATAATTAACTAAAGAAAGATTGTTGATTGAATTAAAGATAAGGGGTCCAATCATTTGAAATGTTATAGACTTTATTAGTGGCCTCGTGTATGATGTATGCACCCTCGCAAGTAAAAGCCTGAACCAAGAAACATATTTATAGCCCTAATAAACAATACAGTTCGGATTTTTTGTTTTTTTTGAAAGCACTGTTCGGATTTTTTGTTCAGATTACTAACAAAGCTGACACGTTGAATTAACTGAAAGTTCCGATGTTGGTGATGGTATAGGCACAAAAAAAGCCATTGGCTTACCTCACTTTTGAGGATATAACCTAATTTTTAGCACCAAACAAAGAACATAGAATGAAACCTGTAAATTTGTTGGGACATGGGCTCCATGAACATGATCACATTTTTATTTACAAACATGACCTATTTTTCTTTTTTTTTTTTTGGGGAACTTGACCTACCTGGTTAACCTCATCAAATCATGATTTATTGATATTATATTACAGTTTTGGTATCAAGCTAGAGATGTCGAAAGTCGTGGTATTGTGTCATTAACCATTTGAGGTTGCTAAATGTTATAATGCAAATAAGAAAATATTTTTTTATGATAATTATTTAAAAAAAATTGAGGTTTGGGCTAATAACAAAAAACTATAAAGTTTTGAAAATTATAAAAATCTTCTTGAGGTTTGATTGTGTCCTACATTTTTCCCTTTCCCTTTCATAAGAAAAAAATATTTCAAAAACTCCCTGATATTTATAGAAACATTATAGTCACCCCCTTAAACTTAAAACAAAATCAAACTTTAATGATATTTGTGTAATTTTCAAAAACCTACGGATTTTTTTTTAATTAGCCAAAATTAAAATCTTAGATTTTTATTTTGTATTTATCCCTATTTTTTATTTTGTCTCTCATATTTATTAATGGTGAAAAGACCTGATGATAAATTTATCTACTAATCGGTTTGTTTATTGCTTTGGTTCAAATTATAATGATTTGTCATTTATTTTAGTTGGGTTTGGATTTATCAAACTTTTGGGAGTATTTCTTGTACTTTGTGAATTTGTTTTCAAGAAATTGATTGTTCATCTTGATCTAATAGCATAATTAACAGTTTTTTTAATCACGTAAAAAAACTTAGCTATATTATATATACGCTTACATTTCTATTGAATCTTTTTCCTGAAATTTGAAAAAAATTAGAAAAGCAAAATAGTATTACAAACTTTGATGAGTCATAGATTGGTCACTAATTAAAAAAGTTGGACTGCGGCTTATTATAAATTATCTGCAGATTAAAATTCTTGAAAAGAACTATAATTAAGTCTGCTTTCAGATAAATCGTTAAAGCAAACAGGCACACGTGTCTGTATAAGTCGCTCAAATACTTCTACTACGTTTATGCTTTTAGAAAAAATCCGAATTGCAGCATTTAAGCCCAGAGTCCCTTTGTTTCATGTTGAACTGTGGCTTCAAGTTTTCGATCTCCCTTTTGGGTTTATGACGGAAAAGGTTGGCAAAAGTATTGGAAATTTTATTGGTACGTACCTTGGATCTGATCAACATAGTTTTGTGGGTGTGTGGCAAAATTATATGCGTATTCGCGTAGCATTTGATGTTCGCACTCCTTTAAAGCTTAGAATGAAAATTAAGAACATGGGAGGCGAATGGGTTTGGATTCATTTTAAGTATGAACGACTGCCTACGTTTTGTTTTTACTGTGGTTTGCTTGGCCATTCGAATAAGTTTTGTGCAAAACTTTTCAACAATCCAAATATTCCGGAGGATCGAGCATATGGCTCTTGGCTACGTGCTCCTACGAGAAGGCAACAAAGTCAGACCGGGGGACAATGGTTGAGGTCGTCTTTTCCGATGCAGAGTTCGGGCCATACTCAGGAGGAAGATGACAGTTATTTTTCAGAAAATAACTATGGCGGTTGTGTTCCACAGAACCAGGAAACTAACATTCCTTAGCAGGGCAGTTTTGCTATACCAGGGGACGTTACTAAAGGAAGTTGTGTTATTGGTTCTGTAGCAGTTACACATGAGAAGGCACTTATTTTGTCTAATTCGGCCAAGGAAAATTCTAAAACGTCAGGGGCGGGACAAGGTAAGGATTTGGTTATTTCTGCTAATAAACGTAGACGATCTGAAAATAAAGAGAATTTGGATGACTGTGTAATTGTTAATGCTCAGCAGCTGAATGTGACTGACTTGAATGGTGAATTGGTTGGAGCTTCTACTTCGATGTCATTGAAGGATGAGGGTAAGAACCAAAAAAACTTGCTAGCGGTGGGTCCTGGGGTCCAGGCCCACCGAGAACAATGTGTACAATTAGTTGGAACTTGACGTGGGCTTGGCAACCCACAGACAATTCAAGTATTATTGGACATGGTCCAATTGAAAAAGCCGTCGTTTATTTTTCTTATCGAGACTATGCTCCATAAAGATAAGTTGGAACCTCTCAGAGTAAAGTTGGGTTTTGAAGGATTGTTAGCAGTCAGTAGTTCGGGTCATGGTGGTGGGTTAGCTCTTTTTTTGGAAGAAAAAGGATATGGCCCAACTGTTGAGTTTTTCTTCTAACCATATTGATGTTTCTGTGCATTTGGAGAATACACGAAGTTACAGATTAACAGGCTTCTATGGTTTCCCGAAAAGAAGTAGAAGATGTCAATCTTGGGATTTTTTACGTAATTTATCGACACATTCAACTCTTCCATGGTGTTGTTTGGGGGATTTTAATGATTTGTTATCTGTGTCGGAAAAAAAAGGAGGTGCTGCACACCCTGATCGGTTGTTTATGGGTTTTCGTTTTTCTATTAACGATTGTGGTTTAATTGATCTGGGGATGTTTGGATACCCATTTACATGGGAGAGAGGTAGAGGCTCTTTGCATTGGGTCGAGGAGCGTTTGGATCGCTGTCTTGCATCTCAGAGTTGGTGCAATTTGTTTCTAAACTGTAAAGTTTGGAATTTGGAAGCTTCAATGTCGGATCATTCTCCTTTATTTATGGATATTGGTAGATTTTATCGTATTAAACGTGTTTGCAGGTTTCGATTCGAAAATTCTTGGCTTAGAGAGGAGGACTGTCGTCAGGTTGTGGAAACGGGGTGGAGTAAAGGACTTAATAGAAATCTTCCGGGTAAAATTGAGTCATGTGGTGCGAAGCTTTTTAAATGGGGAGAATTCCTACGCAATTCTTTCAATAAAAGAATCCAGGAAGCGAGACTCAACATGAAAAAATTCAGAGGTTGGCGAGATGAATTTTCTATTTCGGAATTTAAAAAAGCTCAGTCTATCTATAACAAATTGTTGGCCCAACAAGAAGATTTTTGGAAGCAAAGAGCAAAGCTATATTGGCTTCAAGGAGGCGATGCTAATACTAAGTATTTCCATACGGTGACATCCACTCGAAAACGACATAATTCGATTGAAAAGCTCAGAAACGTGGACGGAGAATGGATCACATGGGATAATGGATTGGGTAACCACATAATCAGTTATTATGTGGACATTTTTTCTTCTTCAGAGTGTGATTTGGTCCAATTATTGATAGTGTTGATTCAAAAATTAGTGCGTAGCAGAATGCCACTCTTTTAGAACCTTTTTCTGAGCTTGAATTAAAAGAGGCTGTGTTTTCTATGTTCCCCGACAAGTCTCCCGGCCCCGATGGGATGAACCCGGTGTTTTTTCAAAAATTCTGGGATATTACAGGGCCAGAGCTTACAGCTTCGTGTTTCCCATTTATGAGTTCCTGTACATTCCCAACTGGTTTCAATGATACTAATCTGGTTTTGATTCCTAAGAAGAACAACCCGGAGCTTATTACGGATCTTCGGCCTATCGCTCTTTGTAATGTGGCGTACAAGGCTATCTCAAAAATGCTTGCAAATAGGCTGAAAATTGTATTGCCAGGCGTAATTTCTGAATTCCAGAGTGCATTTGTACCAGGAAGGTTAATTTCTGACAATATTATGGTTGCGTTTGAGATTAATCATTATCTCAAAAGGAAAAGGTAAGGTAAAGACGGGGTGGCAGCTTGTAAAATCGATATGAGTAAAGCCTACGACCAGATAGAATGGGGTTTTGTTAAAGCCGTATTACTTAAGTTGGGGTTTCATATCAAATGGGTGAATCATTTAATGTTATGTGTTACTACAGTACGTTATAAGGTGCTTCATGGTGATTTCGAGTCTGAATTGTTTGTGCCGGAAAGGGGACTACGACAAGGTGACCCTCTATCGCCCTATTTATTTATCTAGTGTGTGGAAGGTTTATCTGCTCTTATTCAAAAATATGAGGCTAGAGGATGGATTCATGGTTGTAAAATTGCAAGAAATGCGCCTAGTGTGTCACACCTCTTTTTTGCGGATGATAGTCTCTTCTTTTTTAAAGCTACTCGAGATGAATGTTTAAGGTTGAAGCAATGTCTAGATCTTTATTCTAAAGCTTCTGGTCAAGTTAATAATTTTCAGAAATCCTCTATTAATTTTAGCAGCAACACGGACGTGTCGATTGCTGAAGATATTTGTGCCTGTCTCAATATTTCTAAGGTGGATAGTCATGGTTCTTATCTCGGGTTGCCGTCTTTGATTGGTCGTAATAAAAAGGAGGTTTTTGCGTTTATTCGGGAGAAGGTTTGGTCCAGATTACAAGGATGGAAGAAGAAGCTTTTGTCACGGTCGGGGAAAGAAATATTGCTCAAATCTATTGCCCAAGCAGTCCCTATTTATGATATGAGCTTATTTCTTCTTCCCAAAGAGTCTTGTGCGGAACTTGAAAGAATGGTGAACTCGTTTTGGTGGGGAAAAGGAGGGGACTCTGGTACGGGTATTTGTTGGATGTCTTGGGATAAATTATGTGTTTCTAAGAGTAATGGTGGTCTCAATTTTCGGCGTTTGCACGATTTTAACTTGGCTTTATTAGGAAAACAGGTTTGGCGCTTATTGACGGACCATAATTCTCTAGTAGCCCGAATTTATAAAGCGAGGTATTATCCGGGTTCTTCTATCAATTCTGCTCAGCTAGGATCCAATCCGAGCTATATTTGGAGAAGCATTTTTCATGCTAGGGAGTTTGTTATTGGGAGATGCAGGATTAAAGTTGGTGACGACAAAGATATTTTGGTATTAAAGGACCCTTGGTTACCTGGTGCAAATGGTTTTGTATCTTCTTTTCATATTAATCTGGTGAATGCTACAGTTGATCAACTTATGAAGATAGGATGTCTTGAGTGGGATGATGATCTTATCAGGGATTTATTTAGTCCTCATGAGCAGCAATTGATTTTGGAAATACCTCTAAGTTCTGAAAATTCTGGTGATGTGTGGATTTGGAAAGGTAACAAGAAGGGATCCTATTTAGTCAAATCAGCATATCAGTTATTGTGTAATAATTTGGATGCGGATTTTCAGTCAGAACAAGTGTTTGATTGGAAGAACTTATGGTCTATCAAGGTTCCTGCTAAGGTAAAGAATATGGTTTGGAGGGCTTGTCATAATGTTTTGCCAACCAGGGAGAGACTTTTATCTAGAAGAGTTGATGTCTCCCTTTTTTAGCCCAATCTGCAATTTGGAAGTAGAAACGCTGTCTCATGCGCTTTTTTTCTGTTCTCATGCCAGACGTTGCTGGGATTTGATCGACATCAAGGTTTATTTGCTGAATAATTCCTCTTTATTGCAGTGTCTTAATTCAATTTGGAGTTCTGTTTCTATTGAGGTTAAATGCCAAGTTAGTATGCTGTTGTGGGCAATTTGGTCCAATCGTAATGAAGTGTTGTGGCAACATAAGGGTAGGACAGCCATACAAATTATCAATCATGCAAACTCTTATTTGGTTCAATGGCAAGCTGCACAAATAACTCCACAGAAGGATTGGTTTTTGACGTCAAATGATGGGGCTTTGAAGTGGGAAAAGCCAGCTCAAGGTGTTCTTAAATGCAATGTAGATACTGCTATATTTGGTGAGTTCTCGAGGATGGGATACGACAGCGTTGTTAGAGATTGGAAGGGAAATTTTGTTGCAGTTGTTCATGGTTCGTGGTCAGGTTCTCCCAGTCCGGAGGTGGCAGGGGCTATGGGGATGAGGGAGGCTTTAAGTTGGATCAAAGAAAATTGGAGGGATTCTACGGTTTTGTTGGAGTGCGACTCTTTGAATTTGATTAAAGCATTGGGAGGAATTTCTTCAGATGTGTCCTATTTTACTGATTTAATCAAGGAATGTATTAGGCTTCTTGATAGTCTACCTAAGGTGTCTTGTGTATTTGTAAAGAGATCAACGAATGTGGTTGCCCATGTGTTAGCTAGAGCATCTCATTCTGTGTCTGGTGTCCAAGAGTGGAGATCTGTTTCTCCTCTCTTTATTTGTAATGAATTGCAGTTCGATCTGCTTTATTAATGAAAATTATTTCCTTTGGTTATCAAAAAAAAGTCCAAATCGAAATCATGTTCTTTGTCTAAATTGAAAATATAAGCAATTTTCATTTTAAAACTCAAAATCGACCCATTAGCAACAAGTACTGGTAAAATTGACTAAAAGATTAACTGAACTAACTATTAATATAAGGAGATGTATGTAGGGGTGTCAATCTCATACCCGACATGCAAATTCGATAAGAATCTAACACAAAATTATGGATTATGGTTTCATGGGTCCGGGTCGAAATCGGATAAAAACCCAAATAACCCGCCAATTAAATAGGTCGGACTCGGGTCAACCTGCTATGACCTATTTAACCCTCGAACCCGTTTATGAAGTTAAATAAACTAAGTAAATAATAAATTGTAAGAAAAAACAAAAAAAGATATGCCCTTAAAAATTAAATATTGCCTCCTTAATTATGCATTATGTTACTATTTTGAATGTCTTTTTTATGTTGTCCTTAAAATATGATTAATATGTTATGTTATTTATATAATTATGTTATTTTTTTTTATGTTGTGAATTGTGATATTTTTTATTAATTGACTAGTGTGTCATAGTGATTGATTTAAAAAAAATCATCTAGTTGAAACTATTAAATGTAAATAAAAATAATTGTATTAAAAACAGTTAAATTAGGGTCCGAGTTACCGTGAAATTAATAGGTCGGGTTTGAGTTCAAGATTCGGCATGAATAATTAAATAGGTGAGTCCGGGTTGGTGTTAGTCCAAGTGGCTATGATAATCTAGATGGAGTGAATAGATTATGCCGATTTTTCCGATTTGGCCCTCTTTTTCGAATGTAGAAACAATGGCAAGATTGTAAGTGTGGGAAAATAAACAACACTTGATGATTTATAGAAGTTCAACCCACCTAGGGCCTAATCTTCTACCACCCCGGTATATCCGAAGTGGATTTCGAAAAAGAAAAAGAAAATTTTATTAATAGCACCAAACTATTACACCTTCACCTTGAAAAGCACTACACTCTTCTTATAATACCACCATAAGATTACCACAATCTTCTTACACCTATGAAGAGTACCACACTCTTCAACACCTAAGATCACACAAGTGTGATGTTAACACAAGAACACTAATAAGGATATCTTGCTTTGGATGATAGAAACAAATTCAAGATCACAACTCGATATGAAGTATACAACTTTGAAGTGTAAGTGTAATCAAGAATAAAACCTAGTACTCAAGATGTGCAAGTGAAATACTTAGGCTAATTACAACAAGAATATGAAAGTGAAGAACAAGATTTTTGCTTTTGTTTGTATTGCTTGTGTTGTTGTATCTTGTTGCTTCAATCCTTCATCTATTTATAGAAGATGTATTGGATTTGATTTTCAGACATAGGCTCCTCCTTGGAGATTGAAATCTACAAAAAAATGCAAATTAAATGAAGATTATAGCTATTAGAAATCAATCTCTTAAAATTATGAAAAGTTGTCTGCTGCTCAACGGATAGTTTGCTGATAAAAAAAAAGGTCGATTGGTTGAACACAAATACATATTTTGAAATATCACATTAAAATTACCCTGTTGGATGGGTCAAGGAGGGGCTCGACCGGTCGGCCCCATGGTGGACCGGTCCAACTCCTTTGAAAATCAATACGAAAGTTTTGTTTCGATTTGTTTCAACTCGGGATCTGGTCAACGTCTAGGTCGACCTCCTCAAAATTTTCATTCCGTCTCATTCTGCATTTCGTAAATCAAACTTTCGTGACACGAGTTGCCCTCAGGTATGCGATTGACCACGAAATGGAAGCGTTGTCAATTTTTGTCAAGAATAAACTTCAAGAAATACTTCAAAAAATTAGTAAAAATATTTTAAATCGATTAGGAGTATTTGAACAACATATAGGGACATTGTTTTGGTGAAAAACCCAGTTAAAAAAATCATCAAAATTATGATAAAAATATTTATCTAACAAACTCCCCCTTCTTGATGAATACAAACCAAAACAATTTTAAGAGGTCGATTTTGAAAACAAAATAAGTTTTTCCGGTCAAAAACAACTATTCATTTTGAGCGACACTTTTCATGCATAAGAATCATAAGGATGGGAGTAAATATTTTTAAAAATATCTTGTAAAAGCTCCCCCTATCAATATGTATAACAATAGTGATAATAGAAGCAAATAACTAAAATCTAAAAGCTCAGCTTTTACACTTTGAGCTTAGATATCAAGAGCTTAGAAGCTCCCCCAGTAAAAAAGAAATCATTAGACATGTATAAAAGTCCATAATCCACCCATTGGATTAAGTTATATCCTAAGCTTTTGGCTTTTTCATCCATAGCTTATAGCTTTTTTCATGAGCTTTTCGAGCTTCTTTGAGCTAATGAGCTTATTTCATGTTTCTCCCCCTTTGGAATCATCAAAACGAATATTAGCACGATAAAAACATCATATAAGCATATCAAAGTGCGCAATTGAATCCGAATTATCAAGCTTTTGAACATAAAGCTTAAAATTCCAAAAATTAAGGGAGAATCCGATGAGATAATTTGTAAAAGCTCATTCGAGTGACAAAACATGATCTCTACAAACTTATAAGACTTTTGAAATCAAGAGAATCATATATGGAATGAAATTTTCATTAAAATATTTTGTCGAACACTTGACGTACGTAAAATAAAAAAGAAGATGTATGTAACGCTTGTAAATGTAATCAAGCGCATAAATTCATCACCAAATGCAACTATAAGTATCATCCATCAATAATCAACATGCCCAACATAATTGTACAATAATTTCATCAAAATACCAAAATATAAGCACTTTCTCAAGGGTTCAACCCAATTGAGATTAAAAAGGAATTAAACTTACCAATTTATCGGAAAAGTCGGGCAATTGTGATGATATACTAGTAATATAAGTCCAATAATATAAAATTTACAAGAATAAAATCATTTTGAGTGAATTGTGTGTGAAATTTGCAAAGGGGTGCGAAAATTGGAAAAAACTGAGTGAAATGAGCAAGACTGAGGACATAAATGATTTTAACCAAATAATAGGCATGTTCGACCATCGAGGTGAGGTGAGGTCGATCTGGTCCAGCCGAGGTCGATCGCTCGACCTCACTCCATCCGATCCCCGGAGTAGTCTGTTTTGTTACATTCGAATTTTGAGTTAAAAATCTGATTTTCCACCCCTAAGTTTTAAAAACATACAAAATGCAAACATAAACCTTATTCGATATGCATTATGCCTAAACGAGCTCGAATTGAGGCAAAAGAATTAGAGGTTAGCGATTTTGTAAAAATATCCGCGAGTTGATCTTGAGATAGAACGAAACACATCTCAATTTTTTGTTTGGAAATGCAATCCCTTAGAAAATAATGACGAACCTCAATATGTTTAGTTCGGTTACGATGAACCGGATTTTGAGTAATATTTACAGCGAACATGTTATCACAAAAAATAGGAACATTTTTAAAAGAACATTTGTAATCCGCTAAGGTTTGTTTCATCCAAAGCAATTGACTGCAACAAAAGGCTGCGAAAATGTATTCGACTTTGGCCGTAGATAAGGATACACAATTTTGCTTTTTCAAAAACCAAGATACGAGGCAGTCGCCTAAAAATTGACATGATGCGGAGGTGCTTTTGTGATCATCAATCAATATTTCCCGCATAGTTTGAATCACTATATCCTTTAAGAGATAAATTTTCGTTCTTCGGATAAAACAAACAATATGGATAGTGTTTTTCAAATATCGAAAAATTCTTTTAACGACACTCATATGAGATTCTTTTGGGATTGCTTTGAAAACGAGCACATAGGCATATGACATGAAGAATGTTGGGTCTACTTGCGGTTAAATAAAGTAAACTATCAATCATACCTCGATGTTTTGATTCATCAACCGACTTGCCTTTTTCATCCTTGTCGAGCTTGACATTGGTTGCTATGGGAGTAGTGACGGTTCTTCCTTCTTCAATTCCGAACTTCTTTAAAAGCTCTTTGGTATACTTTGATTGTGATATGTAGATACCTTCTTGGCATTGCTTAATTTGGAGTCCAAGGAAGAAATTGAGCTCCCCCATCATACTCATTTCAAATTCATCTTGCATCAACTTTGAAAATTTCGTGCAAAGTGATTCATTAGTAGCGCCAAAAATAATACCATCGACATAAATGTTAACTAATAAGCAATCTTGCCCTTTTTCAAAAACAAATAGAGTAGTATCAACTTTACCTCTTGTAAATCCATTTTGCAAAAGAAAAGAGCTAAGTCTATCGTATCATGCTCGGGGTGCTTGTTTTAAACCATATAAGGTCTTTTTAATTTTATAAAGATCATTTGGCCTTGAAAAATTTTCAAACCCCTAAGGTTGTTTTATATATACTTCTTCTTGAATAAAACCATTTAGAAAAGCAGATTTAACATCCATTTGGTAAAGCTTGTAATTTTTAAAACAAGAATAGGCAAGTAAAATGTGGATAGCTTATAAACGTGCAACGAGTTCAAAAGTTTCATCATAATCAACACCTTCTTCTTAGCAATTCCCCTTAGCTACTAACTTTGCCTTATTCCAAATAATATTCCCTTGGTCATCGAGTTTGTTCCGGAATTCCCATTTTGTACCAATAATTGTTTGTGAAGGAGGACAAGGTACCAATTCCTAAACATCATTCCTTTCGAATTTATTCAACTCCTCTTGCATTTCTAAAAACCAATCCACATCTTCAATTGCTTCCTTTGCATTTTTAGGCTCCTTTTAAGAGATAAGAGCTTTTTCGGCAAATTTCCTTCTAGTCAGCATCTTGTCTAGAGGGTCCCCAATTATGATGTCTTTTGGATGATCTCCTTTGGATTTTAGAGGTACACGGAGATTCGAAATATCACTTTTTTCTTCTTGTGGAATATTTGAATGGACGGTTGATCCTTTGATGTAGAAGGTTGATCATTTTGAGCATCATTTGGAATAATTGGTTCAATATCATCTTCCTCATCACTTTCATCATTTGATATCCTTTCAGCACCCGAAGCTTCATTGAATTTGACGTGAATAGATTCTTCAACCATCAAGCTAGTCTTATTATAAATCCGATATGCTTTGCTCTTAGTAGAATACCCCAAAAATATTCCTCCATCGGCCTTAGGATCAAGTTTGTCCAATTGATCCTTTTATTCAAAATAAAACACTTGCACCAAATATTTTGAAGTAACTAATATTTGGAGTTCTTCTTTTCCAAAGCTCATATGTTGTTTTATCTAACTTAGGATGAAGGTAAACACGATTAATAACATAGCATGCGGTACTTACAGCTTCGGCCCAAAAAATATTTTGGAAGAGAAAATTCATTGAGCATTGACCGACTCATTTCTTGAAGAGTCCGATTCTTCCTTTTGGCTACTCCATTTTGTTGTGGTGTTCTTGGAGCCGAAAAACTATGAGCATTTCCCTTGGTTTCACACAAGAATCTAAATTCACCATCAAATTCACTGCCTTGATCACTTCGAATAGACTTAATGGTATCTTTCTTTTTATTTTCTATAAGTCTACACAACTTAGCAAACTCATTAATGACATCGATTTTATTGGCAAGAAAAATAGCCCAAGTATATCTAAAATAATCATTGACTATAACGAAAATGTAATATATTCCACTTAGACTAGACGTACCAATATCCCCGTAAGTTGTAGAGGTTTGGTTGTGGAAATTTCATTTTTAGGCTTAAAAACTACTTTTAACTAATTTATTCTTTTGACAAGTGTCATATAAGCCAAGATTTTCAAAACTCAATTTCGATAGTCCTTTTACATGTTGGTTTTTGTAAATATTTTGCAAATTTTTGTATCCAACATGTCCAAGTCGCCTATGGCATAAACTAGTTAAATCATTATTGGTGACAAGACAATAAACATTTTGACTAACCAAATCACTTGTACAAATTTTGTAAAGATTGTCTTTTCTATTTGCTTCACAAATAATTTTATCATTTTTAAGAATAAGACATTTTTATTTATTGAAAATAACATTATAATTTGAATCACAAAGTTGGCTAACACTTATCAAATTAAACTTAAGCCCTTCAACTAAAAGAACATTATTAAGAGAGAAAGAAGAATTACCGATTTCTCTATTTCCAAGAATTTTTACCCTGCCATCCCCGAACATAACCATGCCTTCTTCTTGGAGCTTGATGTTGGTAAAAAATTCTCTCTGACCAGTCATGTGGCGTGAACACCAACTGTCCACGAGCCATTTTGAATCTTTCGTAATGTTTATAGCCCCTAGCACCTACAAATGAATTATTTTTAGGTACCCAATAGTTTTAGGATCCATGGGGGTTAGTTTTGAGACCTTTAGGTGTCGAAAAATAGCTAAAGTTATTTTTCATTTTACAATCATTTGCATAATATCCATTTTTACCACAATAAAAACAAATAAGATTATTAGGACTACTAGCACGTATAAAAGTCGGATCTTGATCTTTTTTCTTAGAAACATTTTGAAAAGATTTATAACCAAGTCCTAATTTAGAATGCTCTCTTTTTTGTGCATCAAGAATTTTTGTAACATTATCCGTGCTTAAATTAAAGGATGCACATCCTTTTTCAAATTGTCAATTTCTTTTGTGAGCATTTGTTTTTCAGAATCAAGAGTATGCATTTTAGTAATAGTAATAGAATGGGCACGATCAAGTGATTCATAAGAAGAAAATAATTTTTCTTTTTCCAGTTTGAGCTCTTTAACTTCTTTTTCAAAAGTTTGTCTTTACATATCATATCTCTTAATTCATTTTGGAGTTTATTATAATCACATTGTAATTCATCAACTAAAGAAGAATATAAAGAATTAGAGCATACCTCGTTGTTTTCACCGTCTATGGACATGAGACCATGTTCGGCTTCTTCTTCCTCGTCGGATGTTGCAAGTAGCGCATCCCAAGTTTTTGCTTCGGCATTTAGAGCTTTCTTTTTGGGAAAAGGCTTTTTCTTCTTTTGCTCCTCCTCCGCTAATTTTGGGCAATCGGCTATGTAGTGCCTGAGTTTTCCGCATTTGAAACATGAGTTGTCTCTTGATTTTCTTGCCTTATTTTAATTCAAAAATTAGGAAAATTTTCGAAAGCGGTCGTCTGCTCATCATCTTCATCACTAACATAATATGAAATATCAGAAGAAGATGCTAAGCCTTTAGGAATAATTTGCATACCCAATTGAGAGGTGGATAATTTAGAATATTTCCTCTCTTTAAGATATACTTTGTAGATGATGAGGTTCCCAATGAGCTCATCGAATTTGAGTGTTTCGAGATTTTGAGCTTCTGTGTTTGCCGTCACTTTTTTGGACCATGAACCGGGGAGAGCATTAAGAACCTTGGTGACTTTGTCTTCTTTGGAAATATTTTGTTTTACCAAGTGCCACAAGAGGATTGACTATGTCGTCAACCATTTCCACCATCTTTGAAATATTTTCTCCATAAAGCATAATGAAGTTTTCAAAGTCTTTAACAATATTGATTTTTCTTGCTTGTTTGACTTTCTTTGTACCTTCATATATAGATGGTTTCCAATTTGTTCCAAACTTTATGTGCATACTTTATGCCTCTAATACGATTATACTCATGTGGCGGTAAGGGAGCAATGTAAAATATTTAATGCCTTATTGTTTAGAGAAAATTACTTCTTGTCATTATCGTCAAATTATTTGAAGGTCTTGAGAACCGAGGTGCCATTCTCCAATTTCTTGGTTGGTTGTGTTATCCCTTCAATAACTGCATTCCATATATCAAACCCGCACCCTTGTAAAAAGTACTCCATTCGGTTTTTCCAAAAAGCATAATTGTTGGTGTCGAATAGAGGTGGCTTGTTGGTGGAGGCGCCGGTGGTGAGGTAGCTTTCACTCGTAGCCATGGATCTTTTCTCTTTACTCGCAATGAAGAAACGAGTTTTCCAAAGAGTTTGGCTCTGATACCACATGTTAGTCCAAGTGGCTACGATAATCTAGAGGGGTGAATAGATTATGCAAATTTTTCTAATTTGGCCCTCTTTTTCGAATGTAGAAACAATGGCAAAAATGTAAGTGCGGGAAAATAAATTACACTCGATGATTTATAGAAGTTCAACCCACCTAGGGCCTAATCTTCTTCCACCCCAGCATATCCAAAGTAGATTTCGAAAAAGAAAAACAAATTTTATTAATAGAACCAAACTATTATATCTTAACCTTGAAGAGCACCACACTCTTCTTACAACACCACCAAGAAGATTACCACAATCTTCTTACACCTATGAAGAGTACCACACTCTTCATCACCTAAAATCACCTAGGTGTGCTCTTACCACAAGAACACTAACAATGATATCTTGCTTTGGATGATAGAAACAAATTCAAGATTACAACTCGATATGAAGTATACAACTTTGAAATGCAAGTGTAATCAAGAATAAAACCTACTACTCAAGATGTGCAAGTGAAAGACTTAGGCTAATTACAACAAGAATATGAAAGTGAAGAACAAGAGTTTTGCTTGTGTTTGTATTGCTTGTGTTGTTGCATCTTGGTGCTTCAATCCTTCATCTATTTATAGGAGAGGTCTTGGATTTGATTT
Source organism: Rehmannia glutinosa (assembly GCA_016081115.2). Classification (NCBI taxonomy): domain Eukaryota; kingdom Viridiplantae; phylum Streptophyta; class Magnoliopsida; order Lamiales; family Orobanchaceae; genus Rehmannia; species Rehmannia glutinosa. The sequence goes on along the minus strand of CM071937.1, from coordinate 72,644,160 downwards.
TCAGACATAGACTCCCTCTTGGAGATTGAAATCTATAAAAAAATTCAAATTATATAAAGATTATAGCTGCTAGAAATCAATCCCTTAAAATCATGAAAAGTTGTTTGTTGTTCGATGGATAGTTTGCTGATAAAACATTAGGTCGACCGGTTGAACACAAATACAGATTTTGGAATATCACATAAAAATTGCCATGTTGGATCGGTCACAGAGGGGCTCGACCGGTCGACCTGGGGTTCGATCGATCGGCCCCATGGTGGACCGGTCCAACTCCTTTGAAAATCAATACGAAAGTGTTGTTTCGATTTGTTTCAACTCAGGGACCGATCGACGTCTAGGTCGACCGGTCGACCTTCTCACAATTTTGATTCCATCTCATTCTATTTCAGAAATTAAACTTTCAGACACGGGTTGCCCTCTAGGGCGATCGGTTGATCATGAAACGGAAGTGTTGTCCAATTTTTGTCAAAAATAAACTTAAATACTCCGAAAAATTAGTAAAAATATTTTAAATCAATTTGAAGTATTTGGACAACGTATAGGGACATTGTTTTGGTGAAAAACTCGGTTAAATAAAATCATCAATATTATGATAAAAATATTTATCTAACAGTTGTTTTATTCTAACCCGTGAACCCGAACCCAATCCATATTGACACCCCTAAATGTATGGTTGTGTTTTCAAAAGCCATTTTTAATGTTCTAACTATTAGAGTTATTTTCTTCAAAAACAAAAACTATTAGAGTGATTAAATACTAAATGACTCAACTCTCTAAAATCTCAAGCTTTTAGATGAGGTGATCATTTAATATAGCCCAAGGTGGGCCATTGATATGATGTGATAGAGCACGGGAAAAAATTAATGAATTGACGAATGACTCAAAAGTGAAAAAGATGTGTTGAAATATGTCACTTGTGAGTTGTCTCACGTCAATTAATTAGGAAAGATAGCCCATTTTATAAGTCAAATGAGCTACTTCTATCACCAATTGATTTTAGGAAGGAATATCACTTGGTGGTCTTCGACTCTCCCACATATTAGATACGCTTAATGATATGAGTCGTACCTAATCCCCCCCCCATCCCCAAATTTAACATGGTATCAGAGCCAGACCAAATAAGAGGTCCTGAGTTCAAACCTCACCGCCACTCATAAAAATGTTCCACATAAATAATTATCTGCACGTGAGAGGATGTGTTACTAAACGACCCAACTCTCTAACAACTTAAGCTTTTAGAAAGATGAATTTATGTTTGATTGGGAGGTTCTCAATGGAAATCATTTATTTTTAGTTTTCACTTTTTTTTATGAAAATATTATTTTGGAAACCCAATCAAACAGTTTTTCTACTGTAATCACACAAATTACGTGAAAAATACACTTCAAAAACTATAACCAAAACAATTTTTGACAATAACCGTACAATTTTATATAAAAAATACACTTCAAAAACTATAACCAAACATATTTTCTTTTCCAAACATATACTACAATAGAAATGTAGACAACAATCGAAGCATATTCTTAATTCTCACGCGAAAACTAATAAAGTCTAGAAAATTATTTTCGAACACTAGACTTGGTAATATATTCACACAAGACCTAATAATCTTTAGCAATTTTGTTTTTCTTTTTTTCTTTTCTGGACTTGTAAATGTTGCAATTCACGTCTTAAGCTGCAACTGGGCCGATCCTATTAATATTTTGGCCTGAGTCGAATTTGAAAATTGGATCTCTTTTTTCTATACAAACTTAAAGGCAACATAAGAACATGTGCAATATATAATACAATTCTATTGTAGTTAAAATAATATGACATCCATGTCCAATAATCAAAATAATAATTTAAATACAGCTCGTCTTACAGTTTTGACGGCAAAAATATTAATCAAGTTAGTATAATCAAGTTGTTCAATAATATCACGGAAACTGTGATTCTGCAGTTGTGTAATGACTTTTTAATGTATTGACTTATTAATTTGAGTTATTCTAAATTCAAGGCCTTAAAAAATTAAGTGATAATTTAAATATATATTGTGGGCGATAAGATTTGAACTTGGGTTATCATTCAATGTTTCAAGTATACAACTACTACAATTGATTCACTTTTGGTGCCACAATTTATTTATTATATATAATATATAAAAATTTATATACCAAATTTGGGTCCCTAAATTTCGAAGCAATTTTGGACCCGAGTCGACCAACTCCTTGGACTAAAGCAAGGAGCGGCATGTTGAGATTCAAAGGTATTCTATAATTGAAGTACAAAAGAATAGACTATCTATAACAACAAAATAGAACAGAATAAAAAATTGCAGAAATGCTGAGGCGAGTTAGATTCTATCCGCAAGATAAACATGTCACATATAGTGCTAATGGAATAGACATATTATCCCCAAAGATATAACATCAAACGTCCTTGAAATAGCATCACTTCAAATTTCAAGGCTCTAACAAACTGAGCTGTGAAAAAAACCCGAGTATATAATGCAAATGATAAAATAATAAGAATGAGAGAATTGCTTGTGTACTGAACAACTACAATGCATTCCTATTTATAAGACCTCCAATCAGGTAAGGGGCCTCATGACTACAGGGCAGTAACTTCATGGGATAGTGGGTTGAAACCTCCAAGTAGTGGGCACTTTTCAATGACCACTAAGCTGTAACTTCCAAGTAGTGGGCAAACCACTAAGTTAGTGGTGGTAGTTTCAACTTTTACGCCAATTGTTTCTTTGTTTTCATTTTTCAGAAATGAAAAATAAATAGTTTTTGTGCAAAACTAGGCCCAGTCTGGTTGGGAGTTGGGACATGGTACGGGCAAGGGTACGACCCATGGCCCTAGCACCAAGACGGGGGCGGGCGCGCTCTCGCATGTGGCTTTGCCCACCATACCTTACACATGTATAGTTTTATCATCTTACACACTCTTGCATAATCACTTTATTAATATATTGAATTTAATCAATATTATATTTCTATGCGGGATGGGCGACTGTTCACCTTCCCAACATCCATTATCTCATTTCTAAGTGACTAATTTGTGTATTTTATTTCTTACTCACCGCAAATTGATTTTGAGAAGTTAAATATACTATACACATCTTCTCGAAATGTAGATTATTATTCCAATATTTAATTCCTCAAAAATGAAATAATTAGTCATTAAGAAATTGGTTAAAGTTAGGTTATAACCCAATCTTATTAAAACTAATTCCCTACAATCCTCTACCTGAGTGGAAATCAAATGCACATGAAAATGTAGACTCTTATACTTAGGGACATATATAGTCTCGCTAAACAGCTAAAGTCAACAGTAGCGGTAGGTTCTCCAACTCGAGAAAGAAGCTGTATCGAGAAAGAGACACTTCTCTCTTTAAATCTTTAAATTAAAAAGGGTGCGCGTCTTTTTTTCCCCCCTGTGACCCCCCATCGTTCCAGGCTTCTAAGGAAGACCTGTCACTTGCCTTCCTGCTTGCATCAGCTCATTAACTCAAGAGCAGCAAGATAGTTTTAATGAAACCATATTGTATCAGACATGTAGTTTGCGCTTTGAACCTTCCTTTGTTAATATCATCAGATATATCGGCGGCCTAGTGGATGCAATGCCTTGGACTATTCCTCCTTCGTGTATACCTAGTCAATGACATTTACACAGTAAGATTTCTAACGTATTCCGTTCTTCAGTTGTGTCCTTTTCGGCCATGGGCAATACTTGGATTCATAAGTTTTATATTGAAGCGACCCTCACTTCTCACTTATATAGGTGATCTCAATTGACCAAGTTAATATCATTAGAAGTCCTTAAGACTTAGCCTCACAATTGGTAAAAATTATTGCACTTGTTTGCCTTTAAGGGACGGGTTAACTGAATTTCAAGTGTTTAACTGAACTTTTAAAGTTTAGTTTTCCCATTGAACCAAGTTCTTGGGATCTTCAGTCACCAATGTTGGGTTTCCACTTTAATGGTTCTTTAAATTATGGATTTTAGACCCATTCCCTCTAGCAATTTACTCAATTGATCTTGGTTAAGCCCTTTCGTGAGCGGATCCACTATGTTATCATTTGACTTTACATAGTTAATTGATATAACACTGTTGGAGATCAATTGTCTTATGGTATTATATCTACGACATATATATCTAGATTAACCATTATACATGTTACTTTGTGCTCTCTCTATAGTAGCTTGGCTATCACAATGAATCATTACAGAAGGCATTGGATTTCTCCAACATAGAATATCCTCTAAGAAATTACGAAGCCATTTAGCTTCTTCGCCAGTTTTATCAAAAGCTATAAACTCATATTCCATGGTGGATCGAGCTAAACAAGTTTTCATTGTAGATTTCCATAATACCGCTCCGCCACCAATAGTAAATATATATCCACTAGTGGAGTAGGAGTCTTTTGAATCTGAAATCCAACTGGCATCACTATTCCCTTCAAGTACTGCAAGGTATCTTAAGTAGTGTATCTCATAACTCATGGTGTATTTTAAATATTTTAATACCCTAGTTGGTGCTTTCCAATGCTCTTGTCTTGGATTGCTTGTAAACATACTCAATTTATTTACAGGATAGGCAAAGTCTGGACGTGTATAATTTGTAATGTACATCAAACTTCCTATCACTTTCAAGTATTCCAACTGAGATACTGGTTCTATTTTATTAGCTACCAAATTTAAGCTCAAATCAATGGGGCGTTTTGGATGGTGGACCATCAAAAGCATTGAATTTTTTGAGCACTTTCTCAACATAATGGGATTGTGTCAAGCTAATTCCTTCAAATGTTCTGCTAATTTTGATTCCAAGAATCGTATCGGCAATTTCCATGTATTTCATGTCAAAATTCCTTTATAACATTTTCTTAGTGTCTATGAATTTATCATGACTACTTCCCATGATCAACATATTGTTTATGTATAGACAAACTATGACAAATGCATTTGATGAGCTTTTATCATAAACACACTTGTCACATTCATTGATTTTAAAGCCATTTGACAACAATGTTGTGTCAAATTTGAGATGCCACTGTTTGGAGCTTGTTTAAGTCCATACAACGATCGTATTAATTTGCACACTTTTTTCTCTTGACTAGGTGTTATAAATCCTTCAGGTTGTTCCATATATATTTCTTCTTCCTAAACCATTTAAAAATGCGTTTTCATATCCATTTGAAGAATCTCAAGATTGCAAAGCAAAGAATCGCAAGAAGCACTCGAATGGATGTAATTCTTATTCGGGTGAATATGTGTCGAAGAAATCACTTCATTCTTTCTGTTTAAAGCATTTAGCCACTAACCTTTTGTCTTTATATTTATCAATAGTTTCATCTCGCCTTTATATTTCTTTTTTAGGATCTATTTATGTAACACCTTTACCCTTATAACACATATTCACAAAACATAAAACAATAGTTCATAAAGATAACTGTTTTTATCATCCAAAATCATTTTATACGAGCGGAAGCATTTAGTCAAAAAATTGATTAATAGTATTTATACACACATGTGTATTTACCATATTACGAACATTAATGACAATGCCCTTTTATACAAAGATCAAAACAAAAATCCCTATATGAAATGCAAATGATGAGCTGAGGGAGTAGGATGGGAATCCAGCCGGCCGACCTTTGATCCATGTTTTAAACCTCTGTTGCACTACACAGATCAAACTTTTATCTACAACAACTAAAAATTGACAACATTGCATTTGGTGGGTTGCAAGCCCATCAAGTATAATCCAATAACAAGCTATGTAACTTCACATAGGCATATCATCAGTAACCATTTCACACTCATTGTTCATATCATTCGTAAACATATAAATGCTTATGCTTGATCATATTATTTTACTATTATGGGCCAGCTAATACAAAGAATAAAGCATGATTATAAAGATGGCCATGACACTCTGTAATTCTTAATTCACGTAGAGTTCAGTGAACTCGGGATGGCCATATGGTACTCTGTAATCCAGAATTTCTGGATATCTGTAATTCTGTAACATATGATTCAAGGTCATTAACGACCATAACAAAATCCATTAATCTCTGATGAATGCATTTTCTGTAATCACATATTTCATTTTCATATCAAAAATATCAGTAGAGATTACACATCTTAATCTATTTCAATGTCATCATATAGAGATCATATATCTCGATTTCATCATGATATCACCAAAGAGAATCATACATATCACATTAGAGCGCAACAAACTTCTAATCACTATAGCCAAACAAGTAAGCAATTCATTTGGACATATCAATTATATAATCACACAAGTCAAATAACAAATTAAAAGATTATACTCACCATTTATGTCTTTATCCCAATGATTTCTCCTAATCGGCTTTATTTGCGCTTATGTCGGGATTTTGACCTATTAATCAATTAAAGGTTTATCTCAATTGAATATGATTTTCTTTTGCAATATTTAAATATACATACATATATATGTGTTTATTCAATTAAAGCATATTTATTGTCTTTTATCTTATGTTCCTAACTTGTAACTATAAAAATATTTATTGTCTTTTATCTTATGTTCCTAACCTGTAACTATAAAAATAAGAAAGAACTGGTGAAGATTTTAAATATACATCCGTGTGGGTTCGATCGGAGAGAGATATTAGTATTGTTTATTACACTTACAAGCATATTTATTGTCTTTTATCTTATGTTCCTAACCTGTAACAGGCGAGTTATCAAAAAAAAAAAAAAAAAAAAAAAAGAAAGAATTACTTAGAAAGTCAAGGAACTAAGAATCTGTAGCTTTTTCAATGACCATTTCTTATTTATAAAATAAGACTTCCTACTTCAATTTCATTAACCCAGATCACGATAGTTACTTAAACATGTAGAATGTCCAATATTCATTCCATAAGGCAGGCTGACCAAAGTTCTTTGTCCATATATCAGTTTCTAAACCAAATCTAATTATTAGCTTTCTTCTTTTATATAAATTAACACAAAATATAAATATTTAGATTTCTTGTGACTTACTTACCAGTTGATGATATATAAGCTACATAAAGAAGCCTCCTGTTTTTAAACTCATATATGAAACTGAAAACAACATTTAAATTAGCCTCATATTATTAGGATTATAATTAAACAAGAAAGGTGAAATAGGTTGCCAATTGCTTCTTCGTGCGTCCACCTTTAGCTCTCTAATATGTTTTGTTTTCTTTCATTATATATTTGTTATTGTCGGGTTTCCCTGTTTCCTATTCTATTTTCGGTGTATGTGTCTTTACAAGAACATATACATATACCATTAAAAATTAGGGAGTCACTATTAACACTCTCATAACTTATCAATACACCCCTTTCTTAATACACCTCATCTCATTTTTAAAATTAATATTTTTACTTAATACACCTCTTTATCCTTCCCAAATTTACCCTTCCCCATTTAAAAACCTAATAATACTATAAAACTTTATTTTTAAATAACTAAAAAGTCAAGAATTAACTTCAAGACAAAAGAAAGGGATGTCCATCAATAATTTGTAACCTAGCATAGAAACATACGGAGCATCATAAACTCTATTGGAATTGAAATTTTTCTTTGTTCTTGTTCGTTCTTTTTCTTTCTTTTTTGTATTCGTTCTTTTCTTAATGTCTTTAAATTTCACCTTTTTACGTTCTTTTTAAATTTCCTATTTTTCTTCTTCGATGTTTTGCAAGCAGACATTGATGCGGGGTGGGCGGAGAGTGGCGTAGGCAAACATTAATTTATACACTTTTAGATAGGGCCATAAAAAAAAAAAAAAAAAATCACTGTCTTATTGCTCCATAGTTGTGGTTGGTACCTTTTGTAAGTTTGTTTTCTACAATATTAATTGTTTAAAAAGATTTGGGGGTGGAAGATTCTCAAAGAAACTCACTGCTTATAAAACAAATGATCAATTATTTGCAGTCATAAGTGAAAAATTTATGATGTCACCAATGTTTCTATCCTTGGCTTACACATTCTTGATGGACGTTCCCGTTTCTTTTTTTTCTTGAAATTAATTTTTGCCTTGTCATTATTCTATAAATAAACATTTAAAATACTATTAGGTTTTTAATTGGGGGAAGGATAAATTGAAAAGGGTAAGGGGTGTATTAGTATGTAGATTATTTTTAAAAAGATGATGGAGTGTATTAAAAAAAAGGGGTGCATTGCGGTGGAATAGGAGATAAAACACCATCCTAAAATAGAAGATCTCATTTGGGTGCCTCGATAGCATCACCCTAAAAATTATTAAGGCGGTTATCTCTCCACATACAAATAAATATATATTAGTCCTATTATATATGCATCTGATAAGTATTAAAACTTAGGGGTTAAGCCTTGTCTTATGTGTACACATACACACTGAATAAGTTGGTTACACATGTTAGAGGGGTATTTAACTAATTTTGGCATTTGCCAAATTTTGTTGCAAATGTGAGGTGAATTTGATGGGTGCTAGGATTTTAGGTGTAGGCGCTAATACCATTAGCGCCCTTAAAGCAGGCGCTAATCCCTGTAAAGATTAGTTTTTTTTCCCTGACACTTCAGGCGCTAGTCAAACTACCGCCCGCTCAAATCTGTATTTCTTCTCAATCCGTGTACAACACCCCATCCCCAACCAACTAGGGTATAAACGAATCAATCGAACATAATATAAATATATTTTATTCGTATTGGCCTCATTTATAGAATATTTTCATACGATTTTTGAAATATCCAAATACGAAACCTGATTCTTATTTGAAATATATAAGAATTAATTTTGTATTTAAAATTCTAATATATCTTTATTTTTATTAAGACAATTCATTAACCAATGAATATGATTTGTTTGATCTAATAGATATATTTCATTCTCTTACAAGATATATAAGCCCACCTCAATATATAATACTCTAAAATTCTCTTCAAAGAAACTCTAAAATATATAAGACCACCTCAATATATATTTTTTCTCCAAAACTTTTTTCTTTAAAGAAACTGATCACCCGATGAAATGATATGAAAATATACACGTTGAGAGAATATTAAAATTCTTTAGAGAAGAAAATTTGTTGAGAATTTTAGAGTATTATATATTGAGGAAATGTATCTATTAGATCAAATAAATCATAATTGGTTAAAAAATTGTGTTAGTATAAATAAAGATAGGTTGGAATTTTAGATACAAATATTCGAATTAATTCGTATATATTTCAAATAAGAATCAGTTTTTGTATTTGAATATTGAAAAAATCGTATAAAAATATTATGTAAATAAGGCCAATAAGAATAAAATATGTTTATATTATGCTCGATTTTATTCGATTATACTCTAGTTGGTTGGGGATGGGGTGTTGTACACGATTTGAAAAGAAATGCAGATTTTTACATTAGCATAAATAAAGATAGGTTAGATTTTTAAATACAAATATTCGAATTAATTCTTATATATTTCAAATAAGAATAAGAATCAGTTTTTGTATTTGGATATTAAAAAAATCCTATAAAAATATTCCGTAAATGAGGCCAATACGAATAAAATATATTTATATTATGTTCTATTTTATTAATTTATACCCTAGTTGGTTGGGGATACTGATTGGGAAGAAATGCAGATTTTAGCAGGCGCTAGTTTGACTAGCACCTAAGATGTCAAGAGAAAAGTTAATTTGTAGGCACTAATCCCATTAGCGCCTACACACTCCATATTTGCAATAAAATTTGGCAAATGCCATAATCAGTTAAATACCCCAATGTTAGAAAATCATCATTTGTTTTCTTTTTGACTTATCCACATGTATAATACTTTAGTGGCCTTCTAATGTATAAATATACATGTTCCCATTTTTGTACCCGTGACCATCACCTAATATATATTAATATTATATATTATATTAGTTGCTTTTTTACCATACATATACAATTACAATTAACTCATAAAAAACCTACCAGCACACTTATATTAGGATTAAATGTGGCAGATGGCTTATTGTGTGGTAGTGTGAATTAATCCAATTTATTATTTCAACAAATCCAAAAGGTTCAGTTTTTTTTTCGGATTTTTTTATTTATTTAGTTTTCGTCAAATTAAGGGCATAACTGTCATTTTATTTGTAAAATAAAGCAGTTACTTTTGGTACCTGTTCATCCGAGCGATTTTTATGGGATTTGATTTTATGATTGTTCCCGCTTTTCATTCAATTGCGGTTTACTCACAAATGATGTATAATTAGTTATACAATGATGCACTGTTAGATATAAAATGGTCACAGTCAGTTATTAAATGGTGCATAGTTCAGCTATTAAAATGGTGCATAATTCTGTTATGGAGACGTGATCATTATCACATCCATGATTGTAGGGCGTCATTATGGGAAGGTGGTTACACCATTTTGTCTTTATAGTTGTTTTAGATGTTGTACAATTAGTTATACAATGATGCACTGTTAAATATAAAATGGTGCACAGTCGGTTATTAAATGGTGCAAAGTTCAACTATTAAAATGGTGCATAATTCAGTTATGGAAACGTGATCTTCATCACATCCATGATTGTAGGGCGTCATTATGGGAAGACGGTCACACCATTTTGTCTTTTATAGTTCTTTTAGATGATGTACAATTAGTTATACAATGATGCACTGTTAGATATAAAATGGTGTACAGTTCAGTTATTAAATGGGAAGATGATTACACTATTTTGTCTTTACAGTTCTTTTGAGATGATGTACAATTAATTATACAATGATGCACTATTAGATATAAAATGGTGTACAATTCAGTTATTAAATGGGAAGATGGTTACACCATTTTGTCTTTATAGTTCCTTTAGATGATATACAATTAGTTATACAATGATGCACTGTTAGATATAAAATGGTGTAGAATCAGTTATTAAATGGTGTACATTTCAACTATTAAAATGGTGCAAAATTCAGTTATGGAAACGTGATATTAATCAATCCCTTGATTGTAGGGGCGTGATTTATGACATTTTACTAGTTACTATTATGCCCTTTCCACCTATTACTTAATTGATAAATCAATTATTTTTAATAGCAATCTGGACGATTGAATAAAAGGTGTAGATGGATGAGATCAATCCACAATGCACATGGTAAGAGGCTGTCATACGAGATCCCATCCATATATATATGTATCACATATACTTTGACATCTATATATTTGCTAACTATCCATTTAAGGTTATACTTTATTATATATATTAGTATATTTTCAATTAGTTTTTTTTTTATATATATATATATAAATTTCAAATAATACATACATAAATATATTAATACAAATAATTTGACTTTACACGCCTTCTAATGTGAATATGAAATTTTAAAATACATATAATTATGCGTATGACTGATTTATCTATTTACATCCTAAAGGTTTACTACCTGCAAGGAAATCAACCAACTCATAGGTATGATTTCGTAAAATGGATTTTATTTCACTATTGGTAGCTTCTTTCCAGAGTGGAGGATCTGGACAAAACAAAGCCTCTTTAATTGTATTTGGCTCACCATCTAACAAGTATGTGACAAAATCAGGATCAAATGACGTAGCAATTATTAGTCATTTTTCTTCATCTTGGTTCTTCACTACCATGTGAAGAACTACTTGCTTTCTCATGAGTTATTTTGTTACAACTTTATTTTAACCCTTTCTTTACAAGGATATATATTTTCAAGAAATATCGCATTTGTTGATTCAATGATGGTACCTTTAGATATTTCTGGATTTTCTGACTTGTGTGCCAAAAAATGATATGCACTACTATTGTATGCATATCCAATAAAAATACAATCAACAGTCTTTAAGCCAATTTTGACTTGTTTAGGTTCATGTATTGTTACCTTAGCCAAACACCCCCATATTTAAAGGTATTTATAAGATGACTTATTATTTTTTCACAATTCATAAGGTGTCTTATTTTTTCCTTTAAGTGGGATTTTATTTAAATATATGATTAGTTGTTAGAACAGCTTCCACCCCAACATGTTATGAGGTAATCCAGAACTAATCAACATGTCATTTATCATTTCTTTCAATGTTCGGTTTTTACGTTCAACAATACCGTTAGATTGTGGTGAAAATAGAGCAGTAGTTTGATGAATTATTCCCCACTGGTTACATAATTCTTCAAAAGGTGCAACATATTCTCCACATCTATCGCTCCAAATTATTTTAATGCGGCTGTCAAGTTGATTTTTAACTTTAGTTTATAATTTTTGAAGGCTTCCAAAGCTTCATCTTTGCTTCTTAATAAATATAAGTAGCAAATCTTGTGCAATCTCAATAAAAGTGATGAAATATTTTTTACCACCTCTAGTGTGCACAAATTTCATATCACATACATCGGTATGTATCAATTCTAGAGGTACTATATTTCTTTTCATATAATGAAAAGGTAATTTAGCGATTTTAGTTTCAATAAAGATTTCACATCTCTTTTGAGAATCAATTTTTGATGTTGGAAGTAATTCTAAGTTCATTAATCTTTTTATAACATTTAGATTAGCATGATTGAATCTAACATGCCACAAATCAGAATACTCAAGCAAATAAACAGAAGTAGGCTCAATTTTATTGCTGTTTGAATGGGATACACGATGAACTACGATTACATTCATTTTGAACAGTCCATTATAAAGATAACATTTGCCTAGGAACTGCCCAAACTTAGTCAAAATAAATTTTTCAGACTCAAACATCAGTCTGAAACCATGATTTACAAGAAGAGATCCTGACACTAAATTCTCCTGGATTTCTGGGACATGTAGAAAATCCTTCAAAAACAGCTCTTTTCCAGAAGTGAGCTCCAAAACCACGTCGCCAAAACCTTCAACATCAGAAGAGGAAGAATTACCCATATAAGTTTTCTACCTGTACAAGGGTTGTTAGCAGAGAACGCATCCTTGTCAGAACAAACATGTTGAGTGGCTCCTGTGTCAATGTACCACTCTCTTAAATTATCCACAAGGTTTGCTTCAACACCATTGCAAATAGATCCATTTCAGTCAGCTCTTGGATCACACCATTGTGTTCAACCATATTAGCGTTGGGCTGTTTATATTTTGTATTTTTAGGAAGCCAACAATCCTTAGCCATGTGGTTAAGCTTACACGCTGATTGTGACAATTTCCTATAAATGTGTTAGTGTTATTGAAGTTGGCAAATTTGGTCCGTTTAGCACAATGCATGTTCTAGTGTTGTAACACTGGTAACGCAACACTAGCTCGCGAGAATCCGGGGTGGATTTTATGCGGATTCTCGTGGTGTGTTTTTGGCAAGATCTTTATATTGTGAATGTTCTTTGATATTATTGATAATGTTTATCTTAATTGATCGACCTCCTTTTAAATTGCCAATTATTCATTTTAAATCACTTTCCTTGTGTAATTGATTCTTACCCACAAGGAAATGATTTTGTTTTCTGATTTCCTTCCTTTAGCAAGAAATCGTCCATCTTGAAATCTAGGATAGAATTTCTTCTTGATTGCTATAAAGAAGAGAAGTCAGACCTTGGAGAAGCGATCGAGAGCATAAGCATATTCAAGCTTTATTTTGCACTTCTTCAAAAAATCATTTTACTACATATTTTTATTCTTCGGGAGAAGAAGGTGAAGATCTACGGTGTGGATTGACTCGACGGTTCAAGGGATTTGAAGTTGGAGGGATTCCAACAAGGTTTAGTGTTCTAAAGAATCGATTTGAATATTAGTTTTATACGAGTGTTGGTGTATTAGATAAAGAGAGATTCTTTATGCTTTTCGTAAATCCAGTCGTATTTATAATAGCTCTTTGTTCTCTAATATTGGATTGTTTCTTCTCGGGGCGTGGCCTCGTGCATTAAGATTGAGGAATCTAAGCACGTTAAAAATCTCCGTGTTATTTTTATTCCGTTGTGTACTTGTGTTGGTTGGTTCAGTGTTACACCATTAACATCCAACACCTTAAGAATATGTTCTGTTTCACGTAAGTAAGGGCACAAATTCTATCAATTGGTATCAGAGCCTTCCACTAATCCTTATTAGTGTGATCCTATTTTTCTTTATCTGTACTAACATGGACAACTATCATGAGGGAAGCTCGATTTCGCGACCGCCTCTTCTCATTGGAACAAATTTCTCCTACTGGAAAGAAAAGATGAGAGCCTTCATCAAATATGTGGATGAACGTGTATGGAAATTCATCCTAACTGGTTGGACATCTCCTACCCACCTTGTTGATGGTAAGGATGTTCCGAAGAAAGAAACTGAATGGACAACTGCTGAGGATCAATTAGCAAATTCAAACTCAAAAGCACTCAATGCAATCTTGATGTTGTGGATGAAAATCGATTCAAAGCGATCTCTACCGTGAAACCTCAAAGGAAGCATGGGACATCTTGCAAGTTGCATATGAAGGAATGGAGTGAAAGAATGTCTAAAGTACAAATGCTTACTTCTAAATTTGAGAATCTTCGCATGAGTGAAAATAAAACAATAAGTGATTTTAATTCTAAACTCTGTGATATTTCAAATGAGTCATATGCCTTTGGGGAAAAATACTCTAATTTTAAGCTTGTCAAGAAAGTTTTAAGGTCCCTTCTCGAAAGGTTTGCCTACAAAGCGCTCGCTATAGAAAAATCAAAGGTTCATCGGAGATGAAACTTGATGAGCTAATAGGGTCCCTTCAAACCTTTGAAATGAACCTTGAAGAAACAAGAAAGAAAAACTCAAGGAAGCAAGCCATAAGAAAAGAAAAAACAGGAGATTGCTTTTTGGTGAAACATCGAGAAGATGACTCTTGAAGCGGAAAAGAGATTCAAGAATCATTCGCATTACTTACCAAGAATTTGACAAACTTTTAAACAGGCAAACAAGGAGGGAATTTCCCAGGCAGGAAATAATTCGGACCTCGGAGAAAGCAAAATGACAGTGGAAAAGGCATAAAATGCGGGGGAATGTGGAGGCTTTGGACATATTCAAGCCGAATGTGCAAATACCCTGAAGAAGAAGAATGGTAAATCATTCACCACATCATGGAGCAATGATGAACCGGATGAAGAAGAAGAAGATGATGTAAGCAATCAAGTTGCCTTTCATCATTACAAAGGAAGAGGTTGGTTGTAAACAAACGCACCGATGCTCTTACGGTGTTACTACACCAAGCGGTATAAATCTAACTTTCATTTTTCTGAAACGTGCCTAACTTATGTGCTTCCTGTAGAGGAAAACGAGTCAGATAATGGGAGTTCTGAGGATGAATCCGAAGTAGATGTAAAAGAACTTAGAAGGGTCTACCAAAAGTTGCTTGAAAAATGCCTAATAGTCAGCAAGACCAATGAGACCAATGAAGAGTGTCTCTTCGGAAAAGAAGCACTTAAAGGTGAAGTTATAAAGTTCTCTGCAAAGAAAAAAAAGAAGAACTTGTGAGATATTGGCAAATTTTGGTTTTGGTTTCAATACTAACAAAAACTATGCTAAAAATGATAAAAACTATAAAATTGTTTTTGTTAAAGAAGGAACATCATTCAGTCATAATGGAAAAAGAAGCAATATTTTTGTTCCTAAATGTCACTATTGCAACCGTCCTGGCCATATAAGACCTAAGTGTTATCGTCTTCAGAAACACTATAGGCAAGGCAGGGTGCAAACTCCAGTGTTCCAACATCAACAAAGAAACACTCCTCGTTTTAAAATCAATTTATCAAACAAACCCAAGAAAATCTGGGCGAGGAAGGATGAATTCTCTTGCTATGTTGTCCACACTGCTTTGAAAGCCAATGTGACTGAATCATGGTACTTTGACAGTGGTTGCTCTTGTCATATGACTGGAGAGTTGGAAAAACTGACTGATTTTGAAAAACATGAGAATAGATTGGTTACTTTTGGTGATGGTGCTAAAGGCAAAGTTTTGGGAAAAGGGACCTTGAATGTGTCAGGTCTTCCTTCTCTAAAAAATGTTTTGTATGTTGAAGGACTAAAAGCCAATCTTATTAGTATCAGTCAGCTTTGCGATGATGATTTGCTTGTGAAATTTGATAAGAATGTATGTGTTGTGTTTGACAAAGCTAATAAATATATTTTGAAAGGTAATAGATCCTCCGATAACTGTTATCTGATAGAGGAACATGTTCAGTGTTTCAACACTTCTCTTGTGTGTAATAAATCCCTCCTGAGTAACACTGAATTGTGGCACCAAAAACTAGGACACTTGAATTTTCGTGGTATGCTGAATCTTATTAAAATAGGGGCTGTGTTAGGAGTTCCTAAACTTGATAAAGATCATTCTGGTGTCTATGGTCCGTGTCAGTTGGGAAAACAGAAGAGGGAAACACATAAGGTGTTGCAACATCTCAGCACCTCACACTGTCTGAAAGTTATGTGGGACCAATGCAGGTCGAAAGCATAGGGGGTAAGAAATATGTGTTTGTGTGTGTTGATGATTTCTCCAGGTTTACTTGGGTTAACTTTATTAGAAAAAAATCTGACACCTTCATTATTTTCAAAAAATTGGTGCTTAGACTGAAAAATAAAAAGGGGTCTAATATTTAAAAAAACAGAAGTGATCACGGTAGAGAATTTCAGAATGCTAATTTCTCTAATTTTTGTGAAAAACTTGGAATCTTTCATGAATTTTCTGCTCCCATTACCCCTCAGCAAAATAGAGTTGTTGAAAGAATAAATAGGACTATCCAAGAGATGGCATGTGTTATGATTAACTCCAAGAAAATTTCTCCTAAAATGTGGGCTGAAGCTGTGAGCACTGCGTGTTACATCATTAATAAGGTTCATTTACGTCCTGGTACTAATATGACACCCTATGAGATTTGGAAAGGTAAAAATCCCAATATCGGTTACTTTCATGTGTTTGGATGTGTTTGTTATATTCTAAATGACAGACAACATCTGGGTAAGTTTGATTCGAAAAGTGATATGTGAATGTTTCTTGGATATTCTGTTAATAGTAGAGCCTATAGAGTCTACAGCATGAGAACTCGTACTATCATTGAATCTATAAATGTTGTAGTGGACGATACTAAAGATTTTGTAGAAACTTCGAAAGACAAAGATGAAGAAGGAGCAGGAGAAGCTGAGTCCAACAGGGCTGCTGAAAGTGAAACCAGTGATGTTACAACACCTGGTCATGCACCAAATGTTGATGCTGATGCTGATGCTGAGCCAGAAGCAAATGAAGCCAATGAGTTCGACATTTTCGATCAAGTCAGAAAAGAACCGCCAAGCAGAATAAAGAAAAACCACCCCATGGATCATGTGATTGGGGAAGTGTCAGAGGGCATAAAGACAAGAGGTAAAGAGAAGGTAAATCATAGGGAAATGGTAAGATTTGTCTATTTTACTTCTTTCATTGAACCCAAAAATTTTAAACAAGCTCTTGTTGATGAGTATTGGGTGAATGCTATGCAATTGGAACTGGAACAATTTGAAAGAAACAATGTGTGGGATCTTGTTCCTAGGCCTGAACACTCTAATGTTATAGGAACCAAGTCGATTTTGAAAAACAAAACTGATGAACTTGGTAACATAACTAGAAACAAGGCTAGGCTAGTGGCTCAAGGCTACACTCAGGTGGAAGGAGTGGACTTTGATGAAATGTTTGCCCCGGTGGCCAGACTTGAGTCCATAAGACTCTTGCTTGCATTTGCTTGTGTTATTAAAATCAAATTGTTTCAGATGGATGTCAAAAATGCCTTCATAAATGGTTTTTTGAATGAGGAAGTGTTTGTTGAACAACCCAAAGGTTTTGAAAATCCCCATTTTCCCAACCATGTTTTTAAACTTAAAAAGGCCCTATATGGGTTGAAGTAAGCTCCTCGGGCTTGGTATGAAAGGTTGACTACTTTTCTGTGTGATAAAGGCTATAAAAGGGGAAGTGTTGACAAAACTCTATTCATCCAAAAATTTAAGAATGGTATCACCATTGCTCAAATTTATGTTGATGACATAGTGTGTGGATCAATCTCTAAACAAAAACTTGATGAGTTTGTTGGCTACATGTCTTCTGAGTTTGAAATGAGCATGGTAGGAGAGTTGAATTATTTTCTTGGGCTTCAAGTTAAACAGTTTGACAAAGGTATTTTATCACTCAGAACAAGTATGCCAAGAACCTTGTTAAAAGATTTGGGTTGGACAATAAAAAACACATGAAAACTCCCATGGGCACTAATGATAAATTGTCCAAAGATGAAAGTGGTACCCCTATTGATCCTACTCTCTATAGAAGTATGATATGGAGTCTTTTGTATCCCACTGCTAGTAGATCTGATATTAGCTATAGTGTCTGTGTGTGTGCTAGATATCAGTCATATCCCAATGAATCTCATTTGAAAGTTGTGAAAAGAATCATTCGTTATATTAATGGGACTGTTGATCTTGGTATCTTGTACTCTTTTGATACTAACACTAATTTGGCTGGTTTTAGTGATGCTGATTGGGCAGGAGATGTCGATGACAAGAAAAAGCACCACTGGAGGGTGTTTCTACCTTGGGAACAATCGGTTTCTGCACAAGAAGAAACAGAATTGTATTTCATTGTCCACTGCTGAATCTGAGTATATCGCATTGGGAAGTTGTTGCTCCCAAATGTTATGGATGAGACAGATGTTGGCTGATTATGGGGTTGAAGAGAAAATTCTTACTGCTTATTGCGATAATTTGAGTGCCATAAACATTTCTAAAAACCCAGTGCATCACTCTAGAACTAAATACATCGATATTCGACACCATTTAATTAGAGACTTGGTTAAGAATAAAATTGTTACCATTGATTTTATCACTACTGAGAATCAAATTGCTGATATTTTCACCAAAGCCCTAGACTTTCAAATGTTTAATTACCTGAAACAGTCTCTGGGTGTCTGTACTCTCTGACCAGTGTGGGTTTCAGTGTTGCAACACCATGTGCATCATTTCTCTTTCTTGATGTGTTGAAACCTCTTTTTTGATCTTAATTCTTGTGCATTAGACATTTTACATTTTTAAGATCATTTCATTGGCTTTTCTGTTTTATTGATGTAACCCTATTGAGTACTCCTTTGATGAATTTTCTGCCTAAAAATAATTATGGATCAAATTTCAAACAGAATGATTTTTCCCATGTGAAAGATGTTTTTATTTTTGGGCCTTTGACGGAAAAAGTTGCCCTTACATTGTGTGTGAAAGCTATTCAGTTGTGAACCATTCTATGTTCTTTTATATGCTTGAATCTTGTTATGATCTTCTGAGAAAGAGCTACCCATGTTTTTGGAGCAAAAGCTACCGACTGGATAATTGTTCTTCTGCTGATTCCTTTCACTCAAAAGATTTATTAAATGGGAAAAGGATTTTGATCCATTGACTTTGTATGGTGGTGTTCTTGAAAAAGGTGGTACAACAGTGGGTTACCGCACAAAAACGCCTGAGGCCTTTTTATTCCTGTCAGAAATAAACTCATCATTCTAGACATCCCTCAGGATCATTTTTGGGCTTGTGGAAAATATTTTCTCTCTTGATTCGATGTGGTGTATTATTTTTGGAAATGATTTATTCCTTAAATTTGTCTCTGATTATAAAAGGTATTGATCATCTGTGTTTATTTTTGGATTATTGCATACCTTGATTTATGGGACTTTTCCAAAAATATTTTGAATTTCAAAATTGCAATTGGGAATTTTTTCTTGGAAACTTCCTTTTGACCGCCATCTCTCTCTACACAAGGAAGTTATATCTCCCTTCTTATATACTCTCATTCATCTTGTACTTGGAAAACCCTTGCGATTCTTTCTTCCTGTCTTAGATTTTTTTGCTCTGGTCTCTCTCTAACCCAAATCTTCAGAGTATCTTGTGTTTGTTCAGTCTTGTATACAATTATCATACAATGGTTCGCACAAGAGAACAGATACTCATGGAATTAAGGGAAGTTGCAAGCAGAAGAAGAAACAGGGAAAACCCCAGTTCTGCAAACCCTGTTCGTGTGGGAGCAGATCTTCACGCTGGTGGTGCCACTTCTGGTGTGGCGACCGCTCTAGGACATCTCCTGGGTGTGGATTTAAACAACTCACCACCGGCTGAAACAAACCCTAATTTCTCTAGCCCTGTTGCTTGCTCAAACCCGGAGACAAGAGAACCAGATACCTCATCTATGGGTAATGTCAATCAACCATCCAGGTTGTCTTCTCCCTCATCACGTGTGAAACCAGCAGATCAATGTTTTGAGAGAACATACTTTCGAAAAAGGAAAATTGGTGTGCCTATTGACCAGGGAGACGAGGAGGAAGCTTTTGTGGCAAAAAACGGGCAACCACTGTTTGATACATGATTTTATCTTAATTTTGATGATTTTATTTTTACACCAAAACAATGTTTTTAATTGTTGTCCAAATACTCCTAAATGATTTAAAATGGTTTTAATATTTTCCGGAGTATTTCTTCAAGTTTTACTTTAGATAAAATTGGACAACACTTTTAATGATTTTATGTTTATAAGTTTTTACTTCAAAACAAGGTTCCTAAATGTTGTCTAAATACTCCCGATTGGTTTAAAATGTTTTTACTAAATTTTCGGAATATTTCTTGAGTTTTATTTTCGACAAAAATTGGACAACATTTGCCTCGTCTCGAGGTCAACGGTCGCCCTATAGGGCAACCCGCACTGAAGATGAATTTTGAAACGAGAAAAATGAGAGGGCGTAAAAATGAAATGACGAGGTCGACCCGGTCGACCAGGGTGTCGGCAGGGGACGGGACGTCGGCCGACACCCACGCCGACCGCACTGGGCGATTAATTGAAACAGAACTTGCATTCTCAAAAAAACCAAAAATGGGGATAGGTTGAAGTCAGGGTCGACCGGTCGAAGTACCCTATGACCGGTCGCCCTATGTAAACTTACTGTGTTATGTTTCAAACTTCTATTTCTGTGTGACCGGTCGCCCTATCTTTTGACAGCAAAATTCTGACCGTTTGACAGCAGACAAACTTTCCTTAAAATGTGGGATTGATTTCTAACATCTATATTCTTGATTTTAATTGTATTTTTCTGTAGATTTTCAATCCCCAAGAGGAGCTTATGCTTGATCAATCATCTCCTATAAATAGAGGAAGTTTTGGAGCAACCAACACAACAATTAAGATACAACACAACAAGATACACTTCAAGCAAATATTTGTTCTTCATTGTTATTATTCTTGTTGTAATTTTACCTAGCTTATCACTTTCACATCCTTGAGGTCTAGGCTATTCTTGATTACACTTTGCACTCAAATTGTATTATTCATTATTGAGTTGTAATCTTGATTTTTGGGTCATCATTCAACACAAGATATCCTTGTGAGTGTTCTTGTGGTAAAAATACACTTGGGTGATCTAGGTGTTAGGTGTAAGAAGATTGTGGTAATCTTCTTGTTGAGGTGTTGAAGAATTTGGTATTCTTCAAGGTTGAAGATTGTGGTAATCTTCACAAGGTGCCATTGGAGATTGTGGTAATCTTCAAGAAGAGATTGTGGTAATCTCAAAGGTGGTGTTGAAGAAGAGTGTGGTGCTCTTCAAGGTGTTTTTGTAAGTTGGTGTTGTATTAATTTTTGGTAAATTAATAAAATCTTTTTTTTTTGAAATCCATCCCGGAGATACTGGGGTGGTAGTAGATTAGGCCCTAGGTGTGTTGAACTACTATAAATCGACGTGTGCTATTTATATTCCGCACCTTTGTTATTATCTTTGAGCATTTGGTTCGAAAAAGAAGGCAAAATCGAAAAGATGGAGATAATCTATTCACCCCCCTCTAGATTATCGTAGCCGCTTGGACTTACAAGTGGTATCAAAGCCAAACTCTTTGGCAAGCTCGTTTCACATCACGAGTGAAGAGGAACGATCGTCGGCAACAAACGAAGCTCATCTTTCCGGCACCTCCACCACCAAGCCACCTCGGTTTGATTCCAAAAATTTTATATTTTGGAAAGAAAGAATGGAATGTCATTTACAAGGTTGCGGGTTTGATATTTGGAACACCGTCATAAATGGAGAATCCATTCCGATGATAGACACACCACACACCTCCAAAGGCCTCAAAGAGCTAAATGATGAAGAGAAGAAAATCATCTCCTTAAACCGTAAAGCTCTCAATATTTTGTATTGTTCACTTACTAATTTGGAATATGAACATATCGTAGGAATTCGATCGACACATGAAGTATGGCAAAAATTAGAAGCCATCTATGGAGTATTTGCAAATGAAAGGAGTCAAACAAAAGCATCTACTTCTCAAAGGGATACAAGCCCAAATCTAAGGAACAAACCTCTTACAACTTCCAACTATGAAGAAGTTGAATATTGTTTTATGGGCATCGAAGAAGAAAACGAGGTATGTCTTAAACCCTCTACTTCTTATGATATTGTTATTCAAAATGATTATAGTGATTTGCAAAATGATTTCGATGATCTTCAAAACGAATTCCAAAATTTACTTGTTAAGTACAAAAATTTGAAAAGGAATTCAATGTTTTGAAAAATGAAAAGGATAGCTTATTTACTTCCTATGAATCACTATCATGTGCTCACACCACCACACTTGACAAGGTTAGAAACCTTGAGAAACAAAATAGTACTCTTATTGAGGATATTAATTGCATGAAAAATGATTTATCTAAATCCAACTTGAGTACCGATGAAATTGTTGATTGTTGTGATAATGCGAAATTAGAACTTGATCATAAGCTTAATGATGTTAATCATATGAAAAAGAATCAAGTCTCTAAGCATATTGGTCATTATGCTCCTAAAGCTATTACTTGCTTTTATTGCGATAAAAAGGGTCATACAGTAAATACTTGTCGGGCTAGAAATAGCTCTAATTATTTTTGGAGACCTAAAAGTCTCAAAGCTAATCCTAAAAGACCCAAGAACTTGAGGGTACCACAAAATAATATTGTATTAGGTACCCGGCGAAATAATAATCGGAGAAAATTCATACCGCCAAGAAGACATCAAATGACCAATTCATTTGATCAAAGGAGAAAACATTTTCATCAATTTCCAAGAAGAAAAGACTATCAACAATGGGAAGGACAAAAATCTTGGAAATGGAGTAATCAAAGAAGCCATCATCAACAAAGTGACTTCTCAAGGGGAAGATATCATCAACAATGGGAACGGCACAACCCATGGAAATGGCGAAATTGGTAAACCGTATCTCCCCATTTAAATATGCATTTTATTTTGTTAGTATGCATGTTTTTATTGCAAATGAGTTTTCATTATTTTTAGGTCTTCAATATATTTGTGAGTTTCAAAATTTTTTTTAAAAAAAGAAGACCTTGCATGATGTTTCTAAAACTCTTGTGCATTTAATTAGACTTATGTGGTTTATTATCTCTTATGTATTTTTATAGCATAAGCTCTTTTCTTGATATCTCCTATTACTTGCCTACACTTGCGCTATTGTGCAAATTTTGTTTAAGAATTGTGTAGGATATATATCTCATATTTATTGGCTATTTCGTCATCAAGTTTCTTAAACTATCGAGGTATGTTCACTCGTATTTCTCTTAGAACTCGATATTATGCTTATGCACATATCTTTCAAGATATTTCATTTTAACCCCTTAAGTGCCCCTAAATGATTTTGCAATTTTTTTTTTTAAAAAGGGCACTACTTATTAAATCTCGATTTTCTCGAATATATGTTTTCCCGAAACCCATTTTTTTTGGGACTTGGTCCATAATTATTTTTTACAAAGTTTTAAAACTTTTGGGGTGAAAAATCGAATTTTTGAAAAACCTGGAGAATGAAAAATTGCACTGGGACGGTCAAAGCAGGGACGACCGGTCTCCCTGCACGTCGAGCGGTCGCACCACACCTCGATCGGTCGCCCAGGCAAAATTTTTGGAATAAATCCCGTCTGTCTCCAGCTCTCAAACAGAACACAAGCTTTCTCCCAAAACCCTCACGCAGCTGCTATCACCCCATTTTCCTAAAATCTTCATTTCTTCATCAATTCTTGTAATTCTTGTTGCTAATCCACCTATTTTTGCAAGAATCTTTCATATATGGCACCTCCAACAAATTCTACCGGTCAAAATCCCACTTCCAAGAGAAGAAAGGGCGGAGAGGGTTCTTCGAGAAATCGGCAAGACGAAGCCGAACAAAGGGATATTTGAGCTGCCCAAAGAAACGTGGCTCAAGAACGTGATGACATTCAAAATCCCATACTCTCTCGGGCCCAAATTGCCGAGCTCCGCGGAACAATTTCACTCAAAAATTGCCGTTGGGCGAAAAGTAAGAAATCTTTTATTACTCAAGCTCCCTATTCTAATATTGTTCTTAATTTCATCAATAAATATGCGGAGTGGTACTATGAAGATTTGGGAATGGGTGGAAAGTCGATTGCTCGGACTAAAATTTGTCATTTTAATTCATTTGCTAATGAATATCCTACTATTAGAGGATTCTTTGAGGAGCAAGGTTGGATGTTTTTATGGGAGCATGCATATGTTTTGTATGATGATGACATTATCCAACATTTTTATGCAAATATGTGGGTGCAATATGATGATGATAGAAAGCCTATTGCGGTAAATTCGTTTGTAAAAGGTCGTCACTTTAGGTGGACACCTAATGATATTTGTCGGCTTCTACATGTTAGAGAAGGTGGTTGGGACTTCTTCTCTTGTGCTATTTGGAATGATGATATGTTGGGGGTGTCTATGAGAGAAGTTAAGACCTATTTGGGCTTATGGCCAAAGTATTCATTGTTGGCGATGACACTTGAGCACCGTATTTTATCTGTTATTGTCGCCTACTGTATTTGTGGAAAAGCGGGTAAAATGCCTAGCAACATGGACTATTTTTTGACTTATAAGATTGCTAGAAGGGAACCGCTTAACTTTGGCATCATTCTTATTCAATGTCTAATTGAGTCTATCACTCAAGGAAATA
The DNA here is from genome assembly GCA_016081115.2 of Rehmannia glutinosa. NCBI lineage: Eukaryota > Viridiplantae > Streptophyta > Magnoliopsida > Lamiales > Orobanchaceae > Rehmannia > Rehmannia glutinosa. The sequence goes on along the minus strand of CM071937.1, from coordinate 72,619,231 downwards.
AGAAGTTTGTTATGGGCAATTGGATTTGTAAACTTCTTATACAATCGGGATTACCTTCGTCGGAATGTAATTCGGAGGTATTTCAAAATGACTTTGACATTGATAATATCTCCCAAATGGTCACTATGCACAAAAATATGGACATCCGACCAACTAAGATGGCTAGAGGAAGAGGCCAAGATGTCCCAGATCCAAACGACTTCTTTGATGATGCCGAGGCCGCGAGATTGGCAGAGGAAGGCGAACAGAGCAATCCGGAGGGTAATACCGGTGCTCAACCTTCTAGGAGGTACACCCAAGCCTGAATTTGATGATTTAAGATCTTTTCATGAAGCTAGGTATGAGGCTTTGGAGCAAAAGACCTCGAAAATGCAAAAATCAATCGGCAAGTTGAAGAAATTCATCAAAGATTTTATTCCCGGAACTTGCTTCTCTTCGGACGAGGATTGATGTCCCCACCCCTTTACTACTCTAGCATTTTCTTTCTTGTCCATGATGTCTTGTATTTCTTTTGACTTTCTTGTAAAACTCTTTCGTACTAATGAGATTTGCTTGTTTTCTTGAAAGGGTTAAAATAGCAAGTTGATAATGACTTGTGGATGATCATGATTTTGATGGAGTATTTGATGGTAAAAATACTCTAGTTTGGCAAAGTTTGTTGTTGGTATGAAATACTTGATGGTAAAAGTGCTTCTTTTAATTCTTGCTTATATGCATTTGACTTGTCTTGATCATTTTTGGATTATTTGGGACATTTGTAATGTCTAATATGCATTGTTTGATGCTTGACATGTATTACTTGATGGCTCTTTAATTTTTGCTTGATGTCATTGGTAATGCCTTGATCTTTTTGGCCAATATTATCTCAATTGGGTTGAACCCTTGAGTTTATGACTTTCTTGTATATCTCTTGCTATATGATCTTGATGGGCTTAGATATATTGTTGTATTGTATGATATTTGATGTGTTTTGGTAATGAAAATTTTTGGCTTGTATTATCTACAAGGGCTATATACAATGATACATTTTCTCCCTTTCTTCTTTGGCTTTTAAGCTTAATTCTTTCAATGGTTGATAAATCGTATTGTTGGCGCACTTTGATAAACCTGTATGATGTCTTTATCATCCTAACATTCTTTTGATGATTCCAAAGGGAGGGAGAAGCTCAAAGAAGCCAATAAAAGCTCGAAATTGGCTTTAAAGCCATAAGTTGGAATTATATTTAGTCCAATTATTGCCATGGATATGTCTAATGAAGTTTTGTTGACAGGGGTTATAGCTTATAAGCTCTTAAACATTATGTAAAAGCATTAGCTTTTGGCTTATGGTTAATTGCTTTTACATTATTCTTGATGTGCTTGTTGATAGGGGGAGCTTGTGCTTATTATGCCTATTATTAAATATAATTACTCCCTTTCTTGGTTGCTTATGTATTTTGGAAATTTTGGTTGCTTCCAAACGGTTAGATGTTTTTAGCAGAAAATTGTTTTTAAAATTGTCCCTCTAATTTTTCTAAAAATTGTTTTGGTTTGTAATCATCAAAAAGGGGGGAGATTGTTTGATACATGTTTTTATCTTAATTTTGATGATTTTATTTTTACACCAAAACAATGTTTTTAATTGTTGTCCAAATACTCCTAAATGATTTAAAATGGTTTTAATATTTTCCGGAGTATTTCTTCAAGTTTTACTTTAGATAAAATTGGACAACACTTTTAATGATTTTATGTTTATAAGTTTTTACTTCAAAACAAGGTTCCTAAATGTTGTCTAAATACTCCCGATTGGTTTAAAATATTTTTACTAAAATTTTGAGTATTTCTTGAGTTTTATTTTCGACAAAAAATGGACAACATTTTCTGTCTCGAGGTCGAACGTCGCCCTATAGGGCAACCCGTACCTGAAGATGAATTTTGAAACAGAAAAATGAGACGGAGCATAAAATGACCAGGTCGACCAGGGTGTCGACCGGTGATGTCGACCGGTCGACACCCACGTCGATCGGTACCTGGGCGTTTAATTGAAACAGAACTTGCATTCTCAAAAAAACCAAAGAGGGGGACCGGTTGAAGTCAGGGTCGACCGGTCGAAGTACCCTATGACCGGTCGCCCTATGTAAACTTACTGTGTTATGTTTCAAACTTCTATTTCTGTGCGACCGGTCGCCCTATCTTTTGACAGCAAAATTCTGACCGTTTGACAGCAGACAAACTTTCCTTAAAATGTGGGATTGATTTCTAACAGCTATATTCTTGATTTTAATTGTATTTTTCTGTAGATTTTCAATCCCCAAGAGGAGCCTATGCTTGATCAATCATCTCCTATAAATAGAGGAAGTTTTGGAGCAACCAACACAACAATTAAGATACAACACAACAAGATACACTTCAAGCAAATATTTGTTCTTCATTGTTATTATTCTTGTTGTAATTTTGCCTAGCTTATCACTTTCACATCCTTGAGGTCTAGGCTATTCTTGATTACACTTTGCACTCAAATTGTATTATTCATTATTGAGTTGTAATCTTGATTTTTGGGTCATCATTCAACACAAGATATCCTTGTGAGTGTTCTTGTGGTAAGAACACACTTGGGTGATCTAGGTGTTAGGTGTAAGAAGATTGTGGTAATCTTCTTGTTGAGGTGTTGAAGAATTTGGTATTCTTCAAGGTTGAAGATTGTGGTAATCTTCACAAGGTGCCGTTGGAGATTGTGGTAATCTTCAAGAAGAGATTGTGGTAATCTCAAAGGTGGTGTTGAAGAAGAGTGTGGTCTCTTCAAGGTGTTGTTGTAAGTTGGTGTTGTATTAATTTTTGGTAAATTAATAAAATCTTTTTTTCTTTTTGAAATCCATCCCGGAGATACTGGGGTGGTAGTAGATTAGGCCCTAGGTGGGTTGAACTACTATAAATCGACGTGTGCTATTTATATTCCACACCTTTGTTATTATCTTTGAGCATTTGGTTCGAAAAAGAGGGCGAAATCGAAAAGATGGAGATAATCTATTCACCCCCTCTAGATTATCGTAGCCGCTTGGACTTACAACCACATCTCTGAAACCTTCCAAGCGAATCATTCGATAGATGGTATTCACTGATTCGAAAGATGAAACTCCATGGGAAGACCCTCTGGTAAACCTCCTCTTCGTACTAGTGCTATTGAACCCTCTGAGGATACCTCTTCGTCCGATAGTGAAAGCAGCCAGTCGGACTTGGAACCGGACGATGATGCCGGAATGGACACTAATGAGGGTGCCAATGTTAGTGATGCAACACCAGGTTCCCACACTGGTTTTGAGGAGTCTGATCATGAACCCTCTGACTCCGAATTAGAGGCCAGCAGAGGTCAGTTTTCCGCCTTTTACTCTACTGAGAAAAAAAATCTTTGGGAGACTGTTGTTCAGCGTGAAATCCTATGTGAAAGGCCTATCAAAATGGATGATCATGCTAAATTTGGTATTCTTCCGCTCCTTGGGAACATAGATCTCCTTGGTTCTGTTACTCACATTGGTAAATATGTTGATCGTGTTGTGAGGGAATTTTATTGCAACCTGCCTCTGAGATTTACTGATCACAAGTCTGCTAAGTATGGGTCTGTGTGGGTTCGAAGGAAGGTTTACTCATTTACTCCTGCGGATATTAATGCGATTTTGGAAGGAAATAATGCGGATGATTTGGATCTGCCATCTGACATGGATGCAATTGTAAAAGAGATAAGTGGGGGTGTAAAAAATGTTTGGCCGGGAACGCAAGAAAACTTTAAGGGCAAAGACTTGACCAAGAAGTACACTCTTCTTCACAAAATTGCACTTTGTAACTGGACTCCTACAAAGCAATCCTCTTTAGTCACTATGGATCAGGCCATCTTGTTGTATTGTATTGGGACTAGACATCCGTTCAACATTGGAGAACTGATCTTTGACATCATCGTCACTCATGTTGGGTACACCAGTACTTATGGTATTCTCCTCTTCCTTTCTTTAATTTATAAAGTGCTTGTTTCCCAGGGGTTTAAAAAGAAGGCATCCGAGGATCTTGTTGTTGTCCCTGCTCCCATTTCCATCTCAGTTCAAATCCTCAAGAGTGAGAAGATCAATGACCTACCTCTACCTCCTCCTTCTGGTTCCACTGCTGGTGCCTCTTCCAGTGTTGCAACACCAGGGAATTCAGCACTTGAAGTCAGATTACATATTGAGATAGCTGAAGCAGAACATCAAGTCAAGTATTGGACCTCGAAGAAGTTAGAGGCACAAAATCTTCTATGCATGACTCCTTGCTCCGGCTTTTGGTTCTTTGGCACTTTGTTGCTAAAAAGGGGGGTAAGTGGTCATGTTAATGATGATCTTGATGACTTGGCGGATGCGGCCATTCTTCTTTGAAGAAGCACATTATGCGGGGGAGTCTAGTGCTGAGGAAGATGCTGCTTCGAAGGGGGAGTCTCAATCCCCATCTCTGATTGAGATTGCAGCATTTCTTAATGTTTTTGTTTGCTTTTTAGTTCAAATGATAAACTGGGTTAAACTAGTTCTGTTAAACGAGTTATTTTGGACAAAGTGTTGGATGTATATGAACTGTTTGCATGTTTTTCTGAACTGTGCTAACTTGCAGGTTTCTGTTATTGATTTCTCTTGTCATATCCTATATATATCCTGTTAAGTGTTGTTTTGACCAAAAGTGCCAAAGGGGGAGATTGTTAGTGTTATTGAAGTTGGCAAATTTGGTCCGTTTTGCAAAGTGCATGTTCTAGTGTTGTAACACTGGTAATGCAACACTAGCTCACAGAATCTGGGTGGATTTTATGCCAGATTTTGTGGTGTGTTTTTGGCAAGATCTTTATATTGTGAATGTTGTTGATATTATTGATAATGTTTATCTTAATTGATTCAGCCTCCTTTTAAATTGCCAATTATTCCTTTTAAATCAGTTTCCTTGTGTAATTGGTTCTTACCCATAAGGAAATGATTTTGTTTTCTGATTTCCTTCCTTTAGCAAGAAATCATCCATCTTGAAATCTGGGATAGGATTTCTTCTTGATTGTTATAAAGAAGAGAAGTCAGACCTTGGAGAAGCGATCGAGAGCATAAGCATATTCAAGCTTTATTTTGCACTTCTTCAAGAAATCATTTTACTACATACTCTTATTCTTCGGGAGAAGAAGGTGAAGATCTACGGTGTGGATCGACTCGACCGTTCAAGGGATTTGAAGTTGGAGGGATTCCAACAAGGTTGAGTGTTCTGAAGAATCGATTTGAATATTAGTTTTATACGAGTGTTGGTGTATTAGATAAAGAGGGATTCTTTATGCTTTTCATAAATCCAAATCGTATTTGTAATAGCTCTTTGTTCTCTAATATTGGATTGTTTTTCTTCTAGGGCGTGGCCTCGTGCATTAAGATTGAGGAATCTAAGCACGTTAAAAATCTTCGTGTTATTTTTATTCCGCTGTGTACTTGTGTTGGTTGGTTCAGTGTTACAACATTAATATCCAACACCTTAAGAATCTATTCTGTTTCACGTAAGTAAGGGCACAAATTCTATCAAAATGGTTTTTTGTTTACAGTCTTCTTTGCCTTGTAATTGTTGTCACGTTTTATTTTGTTGTTATTAGAACCACCATGTACATAAATTTGCCTTTGCATCAACAACACCTTTCACAAATCTTGAATCTAATTTGCGATTACCTTCCGCAATTCGTAATCGCATAATCAGTTCTTCAAGATTTATTTCCTTTCGCTTGTGCTTCAAATAATTTTTTAAGTCTTTCCAAGCAGGCATCAATTTTTCAATCATGCAAGCCACTTGGAAAGCTTTATCCAGTTGCATTTCTTCAGCACAAATATCGTGCAGAATCAACTGCAATTCTACAAATCTGCAATCCTGATCTATGACAGTTCTAGAATCCACCATCTTGAAATCTATAAATTAGCCAACCACGAACTTCTTGGAACCAGCATCCTCAGTTCAGTATTTCTTTTTCAAAGAATCCCAGAGCTCTTTGGAAGTTTTCATTTCACTATACACATTGTATAGTGAATTAGACAGTCCATTTAGGATGTAATTGCGGCACAGGAAGTCACCTTGTCCCCAGGCATCGAAAGCATCGCGTTTCTCCTTATTTATTTCATTTTCTTCCACCACTGGTGGGTCCTCTTTCAGAAACTTGGTCAGATTCAACGTAGTAAGGTAGAAAACCATCTTGGATGCCATCTCTTGAAGTCAGTGCCAACAAAATTTTCTGGCTTCCCACTCTGAGCAGGAGCAGTCGGAATGGTTACTCTTGAAGTGGACGCCATTGTTTCCAGAAAAAAATATTTTATCTTGCGATGTTGAAACTCAAAGATATTCTGTAAACTAGAGTACAAAAGAACATACTATCTATTACAGCAAAATAGAACAAAATAAAAAATTACAGAAATACTGAGGCGAGTTAGACTCTATCCGTAAGATAAACACGTCATATATAGTGCTGATGGAACATAAGTGTTATCCCCAAAGATAGAACAACAAACGTCCTTGAAATAGCAGGCTCCAACGAACTGAACTGTGTAAAAACTTAGTATATAATGTAAATGACAGAATAATAAACATGAGAGAATTGCTTGTGTATTGAACAACTACAATGCATTCTTATTTATAGGACTTCCAATTAGGTAAGGGGCCTTATAACTGCATGGAAGTAACTTCATGGATAGTGGGCTGTAACCTCCAAATAATTGACACTCTTCAATGACCACTAAGTTGTAACTTCCAAATAACCACTAAGTTAGTGGCGACAGTTTTAGCTTTTAAGCTAACTGTTTCTTTATTTTCATTTTTCATAAGTACACAACAAATATTTTTTGTGCAAAACTTGGCCTAGTCCATTCGACACGGGCTTAGCCCCCGGCGCCGGGCCGGGTGGGCGCATGTGGCCTTGCCCACCACACCTCACATATGTATAGTTCTATCATCTTGCACACTCTTGCACACCCACTTATTGATATATTTAATTTAATCAATATTATATTTCTATGTGGGATGAGTGACTTTTCACCTTCCCAACATTTATTATCTCATTTTCAAGTGACTAACTTGTGTATTTTATTTCTCACTCACCACAAATTAGTTTTGAGAAGTTAAATATACTAAACACATCTATTCGAAACGTAGATTATTATTCCAATATTTAATTCCTCAACAATTAAATAATTAGTCATTAAATAATTGGTTAAAGTTAGGTTTTAACCCAATCTTATTAAACCCAATCTTAGGGTCATTTTCATGTTTTGCTTCCACACGCCCCCCGAAAATGCTGATTATATCTTTTCATCTTCCCAAAGGCGAAAAACAGAGATCCCCAACCAACTCGTGGAACGTTTACTGTTTGGAGAGTTATGAAATTTGTAAATTTGTCTGAACTACACAACTTGAGCTAAGAGTTTGAAACAATTCTCATTTAAATGTATTGACAGTACGAGAATTGTTTTTCGCAAATCTGTGTGCGTGATGACACAAACTATAGCATGCAATGCTGCAGTGCATAATATTGAACTTAGGGCTCAAAACTTCTGATATCTGTTCAATGATTTGTTGATTAATAAAAGGGATAATTACAAAAAAAAAAAAAAAAAGGTTTTGGCTAACTGGAAAAAATCCAGAAATTTTTAAAAATTATATATAACCAAATTGAGGTTTGGTTTTCTAAATTTAAGGGAGTAACTGAAACATTTGTATAAATGTCAAGGGATTTTTTGTAATATTTTTTTTTTAATTACGAAGGAGGGAAATGTAAGATGGAACCAAACCTCAAGAGGGTTTATGTAATTTTCAAAAATCTCTGAGATTTTTTCGTAATTAGTCCATACCTGAGGTTCTTTTTCGTAATATTTTGATATTTCTTAGGATCCGTCTCGTGAATTTAGATATATGAGACGGTATCATATAAGACATCTTCATTGAAGTTTGTTGAGTTTGTCTGAATTTAATGGGGTAATTGTAATATACTAGTATTTATATAAATATCAAAGGTTTTGTTGGAATATTTTTCAGCTTATAAAGAGGGAAAATGTAAAATAAAATCGCACATCAAGAGGATTTATATAATTTTCCAAAATCTCCGGGCTCTTTTTTTTTTTAAATTAGCCCAAGCATCATTTTTTTTTTTTTTCTTTTTTTGGTAATGATCCCTTTATAAAATCAAATATTAATCTTCTATTCGAATAATATCAGCATGATATTAGTGTTGCTAAATTTTAGGCCCTCTACAGCTTTTCTAAAACGCAAAGTTCCTACATTTGGTACAACCACATCAACTTCATGGGCACTCTCCGATAATAACTAATTTCAAAAGAAAAAAATGATGAATAATTGAAGACGAGAACCAACTAAATACAACATGTGTCCTCTACATTGTTCATAATAAATCCAAAATACACAAAAATCGAGTAATCCGACACATATGGCTTTTATTTAGCAGAAAACAAATGTAATTCTACAAATAACAACGAAGGTAATAGGATTTTCAGTGGGAAGGTGAACATAAATAACTTCAATGGTGAATAATAATCGTAGTACAACATGGTTACTCAAACATGCCGCAAATTGGAATTTCTCCCCACACTTGACTTCCAGGTGATACTATACGTGAAATGAAATTTAATTTATGGCTTTTTTTCCTAGTCTGCTCTGGACTGGCCAGCTCGTGAAGACAAAATAATTCCAACGATAAGACCGTAGAGCGCCAAAGCTTCAGCGAAAATGAGAATAAGGATCATCCCAACAAATAGCTTTGGTTGCTGTGCATTAGCCCTGCAAATAAAAGTTGCATTCTGTAAATAGGAAGCATAAAAGAAGTGAACCAGAGAAAACCTAAAATTCAAGTGGTAATACCAGCCTAAATTGAACGAATTTTGGAATATCTATAAAAAGAAACCAAAACTAAATGATATCGATAAAGGTACTGATGAGAAGATTATCCAGCACGTCATTCTTATAAATCTATGTTTTTTGTTTCCTCCGAGGAGTAGACAAATAAGGCACATTATTCCAAGATAAAAGGGGAGTGTTTGCAATCACTAAAAAAAGCACTTCTTAGTTTTGGCTGTAAAAAAATAACTAACTTTGTAGTGTTTGCAAATGCCAACTTCTGCTTTTGATTCTGCTTTTGATTCTGCTTCATTTAATCATAATCTAAAAACAGGGAGATTGGATGCTTTAGATTTCTGCTTATGTTTTTGGTTTTGATTTTTACAAACAAATAAGCACTTTTCCAACTTTTTCACCAAACACTCTCAATTTCTGATTCTATTTTCAAACACTACCAACTTCTGATTCTCAACTACTTTTACTTCTACTACAATAAATCACTTCTTCTAAAAGCAGAAGTTTTTGCAAACACTCCCAAAGATTTGGTAAAACAAGGACATAAATGTTAAAAACAAAGAATTCTTATGAAAATGTACATACATGATACATATCTTAAGCGGCTGTTTGCTACTGAATCAACTCACAAAATGGGAGTTTTCCAGAATGAATTTGAGACAATATAATCAAAAAGATATTTTATATTGCAAGACCATAATTTAATCCACCAACAAGTTATGGAGAACTTGAGGTTATAGAAAATCTTCTATAACACAAGACTATAATTTGATTTACCACCAAGTTGTGGAGCTTGATAATTTGAACTAAAAATTATAGAAGATGAAATTTACTCGTCGTGGGAACACTTGTTTGGGTCATGTTTTTTCCAGATTAAATTGGTGACTCAGATAGTATGTGGCAAGAGTGCAGCAGATCTAGAAACAGAAAGAACCTATAAATATGAATAATTGAATTTACTTCTCAAACTAAGCATGTTAATTTTTTCTACATCTAAAACTATATATAATGACAGAAACAAGCATGAAAAGGAAAGTTCATGGATTATTTCCAATTTATTTAACACTACCTAAAGACCAATGTTTCACCAGCCTTGCACATCTTTATACACAAACTAGCAAAGCAAAAATGATCGAAATAATTCATGAGGCTATTCCAAATGATTCAGAGAACTAAAGTTACTTATGATAAAGCCTCTCATAAGTCATATCAGATAACGTCACAGGCTCATCTAAGGTTAATTCAATGAAATCTCAAATGATGATTAAAGAAAAAGTCACCACGTAAAACTATGTTGACCTCAAGCCCTCAAACTGAAGTCTAAAATTCAAACCAGAACAAGTGATAATGTTACTTTGACAACAAAGACAATTGTAGATCATCCAACCGACCAAAATCCTCAAACTAAAACAAGTCAATTTCAATTTAAAGAACCAGAATTTCAGTTAATCAGTTAAGCCATACCTAACACCAGCATCTCCCACGATCCCAATAGCCATTCCAGCAGCAAGCCCAGCAAGGCCACACGCAAGGCCAGAAGAGAGATGTGCATAACCGTCAAAAAGGTAATAAGATTTGGCTTTAGGGTTAATACCAGTGCTGATAATTACAGCAATAATCAAACCATAAATACCCAAAACACCAGCCATGACCACTGGCACAATCGACTTCATCACCAGCTCCGGTCTCATCACCCCCATTGATGCCACACCGACACCACTCTTTGCTGTCCCATAAGCCGCACCCATACCTTTAATAACAAGCAAATTATATCAAGACCAAAGAAATAACCCATAAGTAGATCAATGACTACAAAAATAAGGATAGGAGAGTTAGCAAGAAGTACTCCAATAATCTAACAAGGCTATGTTTGTTTTGATTTCCCCAATCACCAACCAAACTTACGTTACGCTTCCCAATGCCTTTCTCTACTAATACACACATCTTCCATTACATTACTTCAAATCTCTCTTTCCCCAGTCACCCCCAAAAACTTCTCCTAATCACCCCAATTACTAAACAAACATAACCTAAACGACCGACAAAATTGTGAGAATAGGAAATTCAGCAAAAGCGTAGCCGAAGTGGAAAAATGTAAGAAAAATATGGAGGTGAGCTGCATACATTTAACAAAAAAACCCATATCATCAGAATCAAAGCAATTGCATGACATCAAAACGTTCAAGGGAAAAAGCGCCAAAAAAATTAAGAAAAATTCAGCCAATATCATCAGATCAGAGCGAAAAATATGTACACAAAATAAGAACTTACAGCAAATAAAGTCATTGCACTTCCGAAAAATTACGCAAATAAATCAAAATGAAAATTACGGAAACACGAAATAGAATAGAAATACACGGTAAATTAAGAAAACTCCAGGCAACAAATCAATATAATCATAACATACGCTACAAATACCAAGAACTCAGCAAATATAACGGCATTTATAGAAAGAATATGCATGAGAAGATGAGATCGACGAATTTACAGGAGAAGACGAGGGCGGCAGCGGCGCCAAGGAAGCCAAAGAACGGAGCAGTTTCATCGCCGCTGAAGGTCGAAGACATATTTCCAATCTGAATAACTTCGGAATTCAAAGAATGTTGAAATCTTTGCTAGGGTTTGGACTTCGGATTTAGATCTTACCCTTCTCTACGTGCGTGTGTGTGGATTGGTGAGAAAGAACTCCTAATATCATTGAAGGGGACAGGGCATCATCGTTAAACACGTGGCCTATTGAGTTTCGGAATCTTTTCTTGGGCTTTTGAGGGGATTCAGCCCACCATATGAATTGGGGTCAGCCCATCAATTAAGTATTCTATTTTGACTATTTGTTTTGGATACTTGGATACCACAAGATGCCCCAACAACTTCAGCCGATAGCAATTTTAGTTATGTATTTGTAGTAGTTACAGGACGTTGGCAATAATGGCATGACAAAAATCACTATTTGAAAAATAGTCCTTTAACTTTAAGTTGAATTTCAGTCATTTGGTCAACGAAAATTGGAAAATTTACCAAAATATTCTCATGTCCATATTTTCAGCCAAACTCAGTCATGTGAAAAACAATTGTGTTTATTTTGTCCCAATTAGCATGTTAACTTGTAAGATAAACCACAATAGTGGATTTGGCAAAACATGTAGACACACTTTTTTTTTGCAAATCTTCTAATTTTCGGCGAACAAATAAATGAAATTGAGAGTTTTTTAAAAAAACATGGTTGCATTTTTTCTTCTTGCAAATCATGATTTCTGCCCGATCGTTATTGGCAAACCCTATAACACATGACTAAAATTGCATTTTAGCCATATTAATGAGTATTTTCACAAATTCTTTCTCTATTTGCGTGAATGAATAGGTTAGAAAAAGTCAATCTCCGAAGCTTGACAAGTATGGCTAAAATCATTAGAATAGTGTTGTGTGAGTGGTTATTGCAATGACACTCTTGAAATGTCCAAAGTTATTTAACATGGAATTTCTACCAAGAAATTCATTTTTCTTAGGATTAAAAGGACACGATGACATGTGGTTGCTAGGTTGTTTATTTCTTCTAGAAAGCGCTTGTTGTTGGTCCATTTGGTTATTTTCCAGGTATTACAACATATTTTATTACATTAATATATTGATTATTCGTTATATATAAAATTTTACCAGTATAAAATAGAGAATATAATAGAAATATTCGTCTTGGGTGATATTATCATCATATCATCTCAAGATTTCTGGAAACAAATTAGGAAAAATTACAAATGTTATCCCTGAAGTTCAAGCTAATTACAATGAACTCGAATTATCTTTCAAAATTGTAAATACACCCTTAGGGTGTGGATTGAGATTTCTTATTCCACAATCCTATCCAGTTTTTATTCCATTGTATTTGATGAATGTCACGTGTACAAGATGATGTCTGAAAGAATTATAGCGTGTAGATATTCTAAATTTTGGAACAGAAGATATGATCGCAGATGTAGTCACATCTACGGTCACATGCAACGGAATTAAATAAAAGACCAGAACACAAGATGTAAAAATTTATCCACAAGCCAATTAACAAGATTGTAGATGTGTCAATAGGGCGAAACTTTTCACTAGTAAAACTGTTTGATCTTGTAAACAACAAATACTAAAATCAACTAGAATAAAATCAAGGAAAACTCCTATCTATAGTAGATCTAATACTTATAATGCAACTCATCCAACAATAGATATGTTTGGACTTCATTCAACTCAATACAAAAATCTTATGGATGAAAAACAAGCTAACAAATACAACGACAGGCTGAATGTAATCACTGGATACAATCACATCTGAATCACATCCAGTTCCAGTAAACTTCCTCGTGACTGAAAGACTCTAAACTCTATCAACTCTCTTGTATCTCTCTTGTGTCTTTAATGAGCTCACCAAGAGCTCCAATAATCCTAATAAACATGGAAACAAGATATATATATATATATGAGAAGTATATCACTTATGTTAGGAAACAAGATAAGTATCTAAGAATCCTAATATATCTATACTATATCAATATTACATCTTTTCTAATCTAATTACAACTCAATCATTCCATACGTATAGAAAGCCAAAACATATTACAACACAATTCTTTATTTTAGGAAAATATTTAAGCATGTACATACACTCTAATAATTTCTCCCTTTTTGTCTTTCTGGCCAAAACACAAATCAAGCACAAATCAAACTCCCCTGAATCATACACTGAATAATTCTGAACAAAATGCAGGCACGTTTGGGAAAACATTTAAAAACAACAACAAATCAAATAGTTAAGTATCAAATTGATCAAAACATTTAGCAACAAAAAAACAAAAGCAACATCTCTAAATAGATAGTTTAATACAAGCCAATATTAGATGTTATACAACTCGTCTGTATCAACATTGCATCAGTTTGAGCAGCCCCTTGTCTTTCATCTTCATAGTCAAACCTCAAGCCTTCATTACCATCATTATTGCTAGACCAGGAGTTTGAGGTTCTCCCCATGCTTGAGTGCTAAGTCCAGCTTGTGCATTTTTCTCTCTCCCGTTTTGGCCAAAAACTGAGCAAATGATATTTTGCAGTTGAGTGCGGAGGGCAGTCAAGTGAGCAATATGTTTCTCAGCAAAGCCAGTTTTACCTGTAGAAAAGCCACAGAGATAAGAACTAAAGAAATATTATGAGAAATGTGAGAGAGATGTGAGCCAAATCTAGGATCACTTCTGGTTCTACATTTAGAATAGGTACAGGAACAAGTGTCTCAGCAACATTCTGAGTTGGCTCAATAGAAATTTCTGGAGCAGGTGGTTCATCCCCTAGATACATAAGTGGAAGGTCCGAAATTTGATTCACTTTCTTCAGTAGTAGATGGGATACAATAAAGAACCCTGTTGTGGGGTGAACCTTTCATCCTCCCTTAGTTCAAATCCTTGAGATACCAAATATTGTAGATTAAACTAGGAAAAAGAAGAGCGCAAGACTTAGATCGAGTGTCAACAAAGAACGTGACCTCATCAAATACTAACTTCTCAAAATTAAATGGCAATCCCATCCCAATCTAATAGAGAAACCGTACATGGTTTTTTGTCACAATATAATTGTTTCTGGTAGGAGACTTATTAGCACATCAAACTTTATGAAGAAACCCATAAAAGGAAATAAGTTTGGCTGAGGGAAGCTTTAAAGGCCAACTTCAACTTTGCCACCAGTGAGAAATCGAGTCATCTCATTAAAATTAGAGGGAACTTCACCCTCTTCAAAATCAAGCACATCGAAGAACTCATTAATGATTGTAGAGGTGAAAGTATAAATTCGATTACTCACAAAGACCTTCCCATACTTAGGTGATCACCTTCTAATGACACTCATATTCAAATTTGTATTAAATTAATAGACCACATGCTCAATGTAAGGTAAGGCAGTGTCAATAGTGGTAAGAAGGTTTCTTTCCTCAAAAAGTCTGTTTAAATTGAATTCAATAAAATGATCATAGTTCCTCCCACATTCCTCAACAAAATTTTGATCAAGCATAGCAAGATATTTTTTTAGCAAAGAACAACGAGCAATAAAAAGATTGAGTGAGTTGACTTATAAAAAGATTGAGTGAGTTGCATCTTATCTCATATTGATCAGAAATCCTCATCACTTGTTAGGAATTTTATCGTTTCGATTTTCGAATGATGACATCACATTTTCCTTTCCATGTAATGCTTGTCAAACAACTTCTTCTTGAAGGAAGACTTTCTTTGACCACCATCTTGTCAGCAACTTCATCAATCATAACATCATAATCATCAATCTCTTCTGGTACTTTAGTTGTATCGAAATCCTCATCACTCGAGTCATCAAACTCGGACCTGGATTCTGACTTTGCTAATGTGGGTTGGGATGTATGACCACATCTGGGCTCACATTTTTCTTTTGTTGTGCCTACTTGTCTAATTGTCTGAATGAACAATGGGGTACATCATCATCACTATCAGGGGTTGTTGCAACCTTTTTGGGCCCTCTTCTGAACAACAAACTAGTTTACATTCTCATCAGAATCACTAAAATTGACATGGGGAATGTCATCATCGTCTCCCCCTACATTGGATGGACCACCTTCAACCTTTTTCTTTTTCTTGCTTAAGCATTTGGAGGGCCTTTGGTGAAGAATCGTGAGCACTCAAAGTCTTCTCCCAAAGGAAAGTACCCACAAAGCCTTTTGGAACTTTGTCGAACATTTGGGTTACCAAGTGGACCATGCATAGATCTTATTACCTCAAAAACGGAGTCATTTACCCACATCAATTTCATTTTCCCATTCTCTTAAATCAAGCTCTAATATCTTGCTTAATCAAACTTAACACAATGAAGAAGTTTATTCAACCCTTTACACTTCTAAACCGAGTCATCAAACACTCTGCACAAAAGCTTCACTCGGAGGATCGACTTTGCTAAAGTGGGGGAATAATAGCTTTTTTGTTGGCGGAGGAGACTAGGGGTACATCATCATCACTATCGGAGGTTGTGAAGGGTTTCTCATTAGAGTAAAACATGGGGAACCCATATATGTATCTTGGGGCTTGAGAGTCGCACCATCTCATGAAAAGGTTGGGTGGTGATGGAGGATAACTCAAACCCAAATTTCATTTTCCCATTCTCTGAGGGCAAAAGTAAGAGTAGGAATAAAACAGGGCGAAGGAAATGTGGAATCATGGTCCTTGGGGCTTGAAGAAATTTATGGATTATTGTGATGGAGGAGACTCAAACCCAAATCGGTCGGATTCGGATGCTAAAACCAGTATTTAAGACGCAAGTGTGGAATCTATATCTCGACAACATTTGTCAGTAGGAGATGCAGATTGATGTTACATGTATCCGTGCGCCATTGGAGTGGATTTTCAAAGGTGGAGCTTTTAGAATTTTGGAAAGAAGGAGACAATCTTCTAGGGCTTCCAAAAATGTTCTTGGGCGTGGACATGAGCTTTCCCATAGAGAGAGAGATATGGTTTGCAAATTTTGAACTCAAAAAAAAACTTTGAAGCACGCGAGATGTATCAGATCAATCAAAGGCTTTAAATAGGGAGGACATGTTAGTCATCACTATACAGATAAATAGAGAAAATCTCTCAACCAAATCCAAGATATATGTTAACCAAACTAAGACACCAACTCAAGTTATAATTAAGGAAACCAAATTAATAAGGATTCTCGGTCTTTAGGTAGTACATTAACAACAGGATTGTGATAAAGCAAGTAAGATTGCACCAAATCCTCCAAATCTTCGAAATCGTGTATAACCCACCAATATATACCCATCAATGATTTCTTTATGAAAGGAAAGAATAATTAAATCCTCAAATTGAATATTGAAATAAAATATCATTTTTTGCCAAAATCACCATGATATGAAATACTTAAATGCCTTAGAAAATTATAAAAAAAAAAATTGCACATTTAAAAATGTAAGGATGTTACAGTGGATGCAGTTTCAAATGTCGTCACATCTTTACTCTCACCTGTACATACAGATTCAATGCTTTGCAATCTGAAATCCCATAATTTCAAACTTTTCGAATTTTTGCAATTTTTCTAATACTTATGGAGGATTTAGCTAGTAGGTAGCCTTCACACAAATCCAAAGGAAAGCTCTTTTCACATGATCATACTTTTTTAAACAATTATAAGCTTGAAGAAATTAGTCACAAGGAACAGTTGCACACAATGGGTAGGTAATTGTTTCCTTCAAAGGCCTCCAAACATGATCAATACTTTATTTATAACTTAGATCCTAGGAAAAAAATATTTTTGTAACTTGGAGAGATAAACTCACACTAGTTTTCCAATTAAAAATCATTCGTGACTAATCTGAAATAACAGACCACTTGTCACATACATGCATTATAAACCTATTACGCAAGGATGACTAAAAAAAATAATAAGAGACAGAATAGATATGTGGCATATAGATGTTACAGCAGATTTGATGTGCAATGTTGTAACATCTCATGTCACATTTCAGAGAACACACAAACTAAGAGATCTTCTTAAGCTAGAAAACCTCTCAAAATCCAAAGATTTGGTGATGATGTCTGCAAGCTGATTTTCAGTAGTAGTATACACAATGCAAATTATATTTTGCTCAGCTAAATCTCGAATAAAATGATATCTAATATTTTTCAAACTTCTATTTCTATTCGATCGGTCGCCCTATATGTTTATCAGCAGATTCTAGCCGTTGACAGCAAACAATTTTTCCTTATTTTGTGGGGTTGATTTCTAACAACTATAATCTTGATTTTAATTGCATTTTTTTGTAGAAATCAGTCTCCAAGAAGGAGCCTATGTCTGGAAATCAAAACCAAGAGCTCTCCTATAAATAGAGGAAGATTTGATGCAACACAACAAGAGAGAATACTACAACACAACAAGATACATTCAAGCAAACACTTTTGTTCTTCTATTTCAATATTCTTGTTGTAATAGCCTAAGGTCTTTCACTTTCACATCTTGAGGTCTATGATTATTTCTTGATTACACTTGCACTCAAAATTGTATTATTCATTATCGAGTTGTAATCTTGAATTTTTGGGTTCATCATTCAACACAAGATATCCTTGAGTGTTCTTATGGTAAGAACACACTTGGGTGATCTAGGTGTTAGGTGAAAGAAGATTGTGGTAATCTTCTTGTTAAATAGTTTGGTGCTCTTTGAGGTGTTGAA
Source organism: Rehmannia glutinosa (assembly GCA_016081115.2). Classification (NCBI taxonomy): domain Eukaryota; kingdom Viridiplantae; phylum Streptophyta; class Magnoliopsida; order Lamiales; family Orobanchaceae; genus Rehmannia; species Rehmannia glutinosa. The sequence goes on along the minus strand of CM071937.1, from coordinate 72,601,164 downwards.
GAATTTGGTGTTCTTTAAGATTGAAGATTGTGGTAATCTTCATAAGGTGTCATTGAAGATTGTGGTAATCTTCAAGGGAGATTGTGGTAATCTCCAAAGAGGTGTTGTAAGGTGATGTTGTATTAATTGTGGTAATTAATAAAATCTTTTTTCTTTTTGAAATCCATCCCGGAGATACTGGGGTGGTAGAGGATTAGGCCCTAGGTAGGTTGAACCTCTATAAATCGACGCATGTTGTTTACTTCCCGCACTTTCATTCTTGTCTTGACTTATTTATCCGAAAAAGAGGGCATAATCAAGAAAATGGAGATAATCTATTCATCCCCTCTCTAGATTATCGTAGCCACTTGGACTTACAAGTGGTATCAGAGCCAAACTCTTTGGCAAGCTCGTTCCACATCGCGAGTAAAGAGGAACAATCATTGGCTACGAATGAAGTTTATCTCACCGGCGCCTCCACCAACAAGCCAACACTATTCGACTCCAAAAATTATGCTTTTTGGAAAGAAAGAATGGAATGCTATTTACAAAGTTGCGGGTTTGATATTCGGAACATGGTCATAAATGGAGAATCCATCCCGATGAAAGATGGACCACCCGCCTCCAAAGTCCTCAAGGAGCTCAATGATGAAGAAAAGGAAATTCTCTCCTTAAATGGTAAAGCTCTAAATATTCTTCATTGTTCACTTACATTTTCGGAATATGGTCATATTCGAGGAATATGATCGGCATATAAAGCATGGGAAAAATTAGAAGCTATCTATGAAGTATATGCAAATGAAGGAGAAACTCAAAAGCATCTACCTCTCAAATGGATACAACATCAAATCCAACAACATGGAATGAGCTTCTTACAACTTCCGATAATGAAGAAGCCGAACAATGTTTAATGGACATCGGCGAAGACAATGAGGTACGCTCAAACTCGTCTATTTCTTTTGGTAATAAAATGCATGATGATTATGATGATTTACAAAATGATTTCGATGAACTTCAAAATAAATTCCAAAAGCTTGCTTGTTAAATACAAAAATTTGAAAAAGGAATTCAATGTTTTGAAAAATGATAAGGATAGCTTATTTACTTCCTATGAATCACTTTCATGTGCTCATACTACCACACTTGATAAGGTTAGTAACCTTGAAAAGGAAACTAGTACTCTTGTTGAGGATATTAAGTGCATGAAAAAAGATTTATTAAAATTCAACTTGAGTACCGATAAAATGACCAAAATTGTTGATAGTTGTGATAATTTGAAATTTGGACTTGATCATAAGCCTAATATCGTTAATCACATGAAAAAGAATCAAGTCTCTAAGCATGTTGGTCATTATGCTCCTAGAATTATTACTTGCTTCTATTGTGGTAAAAATGGTCATACGGTAAATACTTGTCGGGCAAGAAATGACTCTAATTATTATTGGAGACCTAAAAGTCTCAAAGCTAATCCCAAAGGACCCAAACACTTTAGGGTACCACAAAACAATGTCATATTAGGTACTCAGTGGAATAATTATCAAAGAAAAGTCATACCGCCAAGAAGACATCAAATGCTCGTTTCATCTTACCAAAGGAGAAGACATCACCACAATGAATTTCCAAGAAGGAAATATGATCAACAAAGGGAAGGACACAATCATTTGAATTGGCAAAATTGGAGAAGACATCATCAACAAGATAACTTCTCAAGAGGAAGATACTACCAACAAAGGGAAAGACACAACCCGTGGAAATGGCAAAATTGGTAAACCATATCTCTCCTTATTTAAATACGCATAATGTTTTATGTATGCTTGTATTTTTGCTTTCAAAATGATTTTTCAAAATAATTTTAAAAATGAGGTCTTCTATACATTTGTGTTCTTAAAATCTTTTGAAAAGGAGACCTTGCATGATGTTTTTAAAAATCTTGTGTATTTACTAAGATTAATGTATTTTATTATCTCTTATGGATTTATATAGCATAAGCATACTTGTGACATCTATTATTGCTTTAGACTACACTTTTACCATTATATTTTGTGCAAGAATTGTGTAGGATATATATCTTCATAAATGACCATCTACATCATAATATGTAAAGAGTGACATAAACTATCGAGGTACGCTCACCATGTTATTCATCTCATAGACTCGATATATTTTTGCCATATACCTAAGTGCTTGCTTTTCAAGATATTTCAAAGTATCTCATACAAGTGCCATTAAGAGGATTTTTTTTATTTTTGAAAGGCACTATTCGATAAAGCTCTTTTTATCCGAGACTTGTAAAGGATTATATGTTGTTTTGATAAAATATTTGATTTTTATCCTCCTCTTAAATTATGCATTTTATTGCACATATTCATGTCTTTATTCTTGGTTGCTTTGTCAAAGCTCTTCTTCCAAATACTTCTTATAAATGAGGTCTCAACTATATGCTCTTGGATTTTCAAATTTCAAAAGAGACTTTATATAGCTTACTATAAGCATATTTGAACTTACATGTTTCATTAAAGTCTTGATGATTTTTTTAACTCATAGTATGTGTTACTTGTTATAGTGTCTATATTGTTCAATATTACTATGCTCTTGTGCAAGATATCTTGTTAAGATTTGCAGGAATGTTTTTTAATATTTCGGAACAAGCTTGATGACCAAGGCAATATATGTTTGAAACAAGGCAATGTTAGTAGCGCAAGGTTATTGTCAAGAAGAAGGTGAATTTAAGATGAGCATGATGGGGGAGCTCAACTTCTACCTTGGACTTCAAATTAAGCAATGCCAAGAAGATACTTACATTTCACAATTAAAGTATACAAAAGAACTTTTGAAGAAGTTTGGCATTGAAGAAGGAAGGACCATCACTACTCCTATGACAACCAACATCAAGTTAGATAAAGATGTTAAAGGCATATTGGTTGACAAATAAATTCGAGGTATGTTTATCTATTTTCATTATTCCCATAGACTCGACATTTTTATGCCTTATGTCTATTTGCTCGACTTCAAAACAATCCAAACGAATCTCATTAAGGTGCCGTTAAAAGAAATTTTCGAATATTTGAAAGGCACTTCTTCTTATGGCCTTGTTTTATCCAAAGTTTTAAAACGTTCATAATTTTCGGGATAGCAAGTCCGGTGATAATAATTTTGCAAAACATGGTTCGTCATAATCGAACTAAAACATATTGAGATTCTATTTTCTTTCTAAGGGATTGCGTTTCCTAAAACGAAAAATTGAGATGTGTTTAATTCCATCTCAAAGATAACTCGCGGACATTTGTTTTTAATCATTAACCGCCGAGTCTTTTACCTCATTTCGAGCTTGTTTAGACATAATGTATATTGAATGAGGTCTATGTTTGCATTTTGCACGTTTTTAAAACTTAGGGGTGAAAAATCAGATTTTTGGATCAAATTTTGGACAGAACCACAAAAAAGGCTCAAGGGACTAGTTTGAGGGAGGGGGACCGGTTGACCTACACCTGGACCGGTCGACCCCTCCTTGGACCGGTCGCCCTGGCATATTTCAGTGTTAAAATACGTTTTGTCCAACACTTAGCATATTTATGCTCTTCTTCTTCAAACACGAACCCCTTGGCAAATTTCACACACATTTCACTCAAAATGATTTCTTTCTTGTAAATTATATACTTTTGAGTTTATATTATTGGTATATCATCCATGATACCCGACATCTCCGATTACTTGGTAAAAATTCTTTTCTTTATCTCAATTGGGTTGAACCCTTGAGAATGTGCTTCATCTTTAATATCTTGTTGGAATTCTAATATATTTGTGTTGGGCATGATGATTGTTGTTGGATGATATTTGTAAAATTGCTTTTGGTGATGAAAAATTTGGCTTGGTTATTTTTACAAGGGCTATATACATCTTCTTTATTATTTGTCGCCCGCCAAGTGTTTGATAAAACGTTTCAACAAAAAATTCATCACCTACATGACTCTCTCGATTTCAAAAGTCTCATATATTTATAGAGATCATGTTTTGCAAATCAAATAAGCTTTTACGAGCTTTTCCAAGTCATATGATCGTCTTTTTCCCTTAGCTTTTGGAATTTTTAGCTTAATGATCACTAGCTCGATAAATCGGTTAAATTGTGCACTTTGATATGGATATATGATATTTTCTTTCTTCTCCTAAAAACTCCTAAAGTTATCGTGCTAACATTCTTTTTTATGATTCCAAAGGGGGAGAAACAGGATATAAGCTCTTTAGCTCAAAGAAGCTAAAATAAGCTCACGAAAGAAGCTATAAGTTGTGGATATTAAAAGCCAAAAATTATGGATCATACTTAGTCCATTTATTGTATTATGGACTTATTTACATGTCTAATGATGTTTTGTTGACAGGGGGAGCTTATAAGCTCTTAATACTTAAGCTCAATATGTAAAAGTTGAGCTTTTAGCTTTTGATTAATTGCTTCGATATTACTCTTGTTGTGCATGATGATAGGGGAGCTTTTGCAAAATGTTTTTGAAAATCTTTACTCCCTTATTTTTGGCTATTATGCTTGGAATGCTGTCGCTCAAAACGGATAGTTTAATTTTTACCAGGAAATTTGTTTTATTTTCAAAATCGTCCTCTTAAAATTATTTTGGTTTGTAATCATCAAAAGGGGGAGTTTGTTAGATAAATGTTTTTATCATGATTTTGATGATTTTGTTTTTACACCAAAACAATGTTTTTAAATGTTGTCCAAATACTCCTAAATGATTTAAAATGTTTTTACTAAATTTTCGGAGTATTTCTTAAAGTTTATTTTCGACAAAAATTGGACAACATTTTTGATGATTTTGTGTTAATGTGTTTTTACACCAAAACAATTTTTACTAAATATTGTCCAAATACTCCCGATCGATCTAAAATGTTTTTACTAATTTTTCGGAGTATTCTTGAAGTGTATTTTTGACTAAAATTGGACAACTCCTCCGTTTTGAGGTCAACCGGTCGCCCTAGAGGGCCACCCGTACCTGAACGCGTCTTAAACTTGAAAACAGAGAACATGCTGAGGGAGGTCAACCGGTCTGTCGACCGATCGACCAATTGGTCGACCAGTGCCTGGAGTGTTCAGTTTTACGTCAGAACTCTCTGTATTATTTTTTGTAAGAGCCCAACCGGTCCAAGAGGGTTCGACCGATCCGACACCATTGTAAGTCCAAGTGGCTACGATAATCTAGAGGGGGTGAATAGATTATCTCAGTTTTACAGATTTTTCCTCTTTTTCGAGTAATCAAACAAAGACGAGAGTGTAAATGCGGAAATTAAACAACACTCGTCGATTTATAGAGGTTCAACCCACCTAGGGCCTAATCCTCTACCACCCCAGTATATCCGGGATGGATTTCAAAAAGAAAAAAAGATTTTATTAATTACCAACACGTTGAGGATTACCACAACCCTCTTACAACACCTTCAAGGAGATTACCACAATCTTCCTTCACCACCTTTGAAGAGTACCACACTCTTCAAACACCTATCACCTAGATCACCCAAGTGTATTCTTACCACAAGAATACTCACAAGGATGTCTTGTGTTGAATGATGACAAAAATCAAGATTACAACTCAATAATGAATAATACAATATGAGTACAAGTGTAATCAAGAATAGAAAGCCTAGATCTCAAGAGTGTGCAAGTGAAAGTGCTTACGCTAATACAACAAGATTTATGACAATGAGTTTGCTTGTGTGCTTTTGCTTGTATGTTGTGTTGTATCTTGTTGCTTGAATGAAGCCTCTATTTATAGGAGAGGTATTGGCTAGATTTCCAGACATAGGCTCCTCCTTGGGGAGTGATTTCCTGCAAAAGAAACCATTTAAAATCAAAATTATAGCTGTTAGAAATCAATCCCACAAATTAGGGAAAAGCTGTCTGAAAATGCAACGGATAGTTTGCTGATACACATGGGGTGCGACCGGTCGCGCAAAGATAAGTTTGAAATGAGTTCTCTGTGAATTTTACACAGGGGGGGGTCCGAGTCGACTATCTATTGAAATCGGGGATGTCAAAAATATGAAACATTCTCAGAAGGCAAGGCACCGTCGCCCAAGGGGTTGACCAATCGCCCATACCGGAAGCCCCTAGGGCCCACCAGTCGCCCTCCTCCTTTTCTCTTCCATCCCGTTTTCTGTTCCAACACTCAACTCATGTACAGGTTTCTCTATAGGGCGATCGGTCAAGCTTGAAATATAAATGTTGTCCAATTTTTTATCAAAAATAAACTTCAAGAAATACTCTGAAAAATAGTAAAAGCATTTTAAATCGATCGGAAGTATTTGGACAACATTTAGGGACATTGTTTTGGTATAAAAACTCATTTGAACAAAATAATCAAAATCATGATAAAATATTTATCTAACAACCATGTCGACCGGTCACCCTGTGTGTTTTTGTGTGATATTTTTCAAACTGCTATTTCTATTCGACCGGTCGCCCTATATGTTTATCAGCAGATTCTAGCCGTTGATAGCAAACAACTTTTCCTTATTTTGTGGGGTTGATTTCTAACAGCTATAATCTTGATTTTAATTGCATTTTTTTGGAGGAATCAGTCTCCAAGAAGGAGCCTATGTCTGGAAATCAAAACCAAGAGATCTCCTATAAATAGAGGAAGATTTGATGCAACACAACAAGAGAGAATACTACAACACAACAAGATACATTCAAGCAAACACTTTTGTTCTTCTATTTCAATAACACTTTTGTTCTTCTATTTCAATATTCTTGTTGTAATAGCCTAAGGTCTTTCACTTTCACATCTTGATGTCTAGGCTTATTTCTTGATTACACTTGCACTCAAAATTGTATTATTCATTATCGAGTTGTAATCTTGAATTTTTGGGTTCATCATTCAACACAAGATATCCTTGTGAGTGTTCTTGTGGTAAGAACACACTTGGGTGATCTAGGTGTTAGGTGCAAGAAGATTGTGGTAATCTTCTTGTTAAATAGTTTGGTGCTCTTTGAGGTGTTGAAGAATTTGGTGTTCTTCAAGGTTGAAGATTGTGGTAATCTTCATAAGGTGTCATTGAAGATTGTGGTAATCTTCAAGGGAGATTGTGGTAATCTCCAAAGAGGTGTTGTAAGGTGATGTTGTATTAATTGTGGTAATTAATAAAAAAAAATTCTTTTTGAAATCCATCCAGAGATACTGGGGTGGTAGAGGATTAGGCCCTAGGTGGGTTGAACCTCTATAAATCAACGCGTGTTGTTTACTTCCCGCACTTTCATTCTTATCTTGGCTTATTTATCCGAAAAATAGGGCATAATCGAGAAAATGGAGATAATCTATTCACCCCCTCTAGATTATCGTAGTCACTTGGACTTACAGTAACAACTTCCAACTACCACTTATTCGGATTCAACAGCCGAAAAACACACAATTTTATTTTTTACTATACCATGGGACCAAGTTATTTCCAAGATAAAAACAACCTCCAGTTATATCTTTTCTATCAACAGCATCCCCTGCAGTTAGAATCACTAATCCCCACAAGGTTAGTGTTAGTGTCTATACTGTACCATATCCCTAAATATGTGGTGTCTCCAATATATCGGATGATACGTGTCAATGCTTTTAAATGAGTAACCTTGGGTTGGATTGATATCTAATGTACATACATACATTAAAGATAATATCAAGACGACTGGCAGTTAAGTACAACAAGCTTCCTATCATGTTTCTATACAAGGTGTGATCGACACATTCAACCACATCTTCCTTACTTAACTTTTGACTGGACCACATAGGAGTCTTTAAATGAGATGCATTTTCCAAGTTGAATTTCTTAACAAGGTATCGTGCATACTTGCTTTGAGAGATAAACATTCCTTCCTTCAATTATTTAATTTGCAAACTCAATAAGAAACTTAATTCTCCTACCATGCTCATTTCAAAGGTGGATGGCATGCAATCAACAAATTATTTTAATGTCTCAGAAGAGGAACCAAATACAATGTCCTCAACATAAATTTGAGCAATCATGATATCATGGTTTTTTTTGGATAAACAGGGTTTTATCAACTCCACCTCTTTTAAAATCAATTTGAAGAAGATACTCAGTCAATCTACCATACCAAGCTCTAGGAGCTTGTTAAAGACAAAAGAGAGCCTTTTAAAGCTTGTACACATGGTTGGGCTTAAAAGGATCCTCAAAGCCTTTAGTTGTTCTACAAAGGCTTATTCATTTAAAAAGTCATTTAAAAATGCGCTTTTTATATCCATTTGGTGAAGAGTTAAACCCAGATAATATACAATAGCCAACAACAATCGTATTGACTCAATACGGGCTACAAGAGCAAATATTTCATCGAAATCCACCCTCTCAACCTGTGTATACCCTTGAACTACTAATTGTGCTTTGTTGTGAACAATTTTGCCAGATTCATCTGTTTTGTTTTTGAAAATCCATTTTGTTCCTATGACATTCACATCCTCTGGCCAAGGAACCAAAAATCATACATCATTCTTAAAATATTTACTAGTTCCTCTTGCATTACATGAATCCAAAAATCATATGTTAAGATTTCAGTAACATTCTTAGGTTCAAAGTTAGATACAAAGCAACATGTTCTCACATTGATACAATTACTAGACCATTATATCATATCAGGATAATTCACTCTACATTTTCCTATTGTCTTTATACCATCAGTTACATCACAGATGATTTGAAACGTATGGTGATTTTTCTGAATCCCTATAGGTATATCTCTACCATGATATACAATAGAGTTAATGGACTTATCAATCAATTCAGTATCTGAGTCAGAGTCAGTTTCAAGCTTTCAGCTTCAGCAGATACGGATGTGGGCTCGAATGTCACCACAGTTGGTAATGCATCTGCGTCAGATGTGATTGGAGCTTCAACAATATTTTCAGTCACATCTAGGCTTACATTTGTGTCAGGCAGTGGTAATACACAGTTTAAATCAGCTCGACTAAATCACCAACATTATCTTCTTCATTTTTACCTACAATATCATGAAGATCATCGAAGACAACATTAACAAATTCCATTATAGTCTTTGTCCGAAGGTTATTGAGCCAATATGCATAACTATTAGATGAGTAGCCAGAAAAGACTTTTATCACTCTTAGAGTCAAATTTAGCAAGGTTATCACGACCATTCAGGACATAACAAACACAACCAAAAACATGAAAGTATTTGAAGTTTGGTTTCTTTCCCAAAAGTATTTCATATGGGGTCATAGAACTTTCTGGCCTCAAATACACACGGTTTGCTATATGAAAAGCAATATTTATAGCTTCCACCCAAAAAGCATTTTGAAAGTCTTTTAGAACTTAACATGACACGGGTCATTTCTTGTATTTTACGATTTTTCCTCTCTGCCACTCTATTTTGTTGTGGAGTTTCAGGCGCGGAAAATTCATAAGAGGTCCCCTTTCTATCACAGAAAGATGAGAAAGAAGAATTCTCAAACTTTTTACCATGATCCGATTGTTCGTGATATTCTTAACCGCATGTTCTAGTATAGAATGTAAATAAGGTTATCGTCTCCACATGAACTGATATTAAATTTATGCCAAGCACTGTAATTATAGTAGCTTAACTCTATCTAGATGATCAAATAAGGATGAGATTGATTAAATTACAAATAACCCTTAAATTAAACTAGAGAACTCGTTCAGATAATTAGTCAAACACTTGGTAGATATGAATTCTAAAGGTTTGATTCACCTAGATTTTCCATATGTTATCAATACAGTTTATTAATCACAAATTACCAATCTATAAACCCAACATTCCTACAATGTTCACTCCCTCTCTTGAGAATGATTCTAGGTTTTAATCCTCATTTCAAGATCTCTATAAACATCACAAATTAAATTCTACATGCTCAAATGAATATTCTGTTAATAGCTTCGAAAGGTTTATAAACTTCTCAGTTCTATGAAACCCCAGGCTATACTATTTTATGACCGTGTATTCAATTAGCTCTCTCAAGTGTGAAACCAAATACACCAAATAATCTAAATTATTGATCAGATAATTCAGAAGCAAGCAATCCAAATAACGGAGATAGATCGAATAACATGCGAATCAATAAAATAGAATACCAAAACATAGGTTCAAACGTCGATTACATCAATCCCCTAGAAAATTAGAGTTAGCTCATAGTGGATGTACAAAAACCCATAGAAAAGTAATTATACATCTCAAAAGATCGACAAAGATAGCAAAATTAAATTCAAAAATAAAAGAAAGAATGCTCTCTGTTTCCAGAAGATAGATGTCTTCAATTGACGTCCCGAACAATTTCTCAGTGTCTTTTGTCGTCTGTAATGCTTGAAATAATATCCCCACCCTTTTTCACCTTCCTCATATCCATATATATACATTAGTCCAAAATCCCATCCAACCGATTTCCTTGTGTGGCACTGTTAGATAAATGTTTTTATAAAAATTTTGATGATTTTGTTTAAATGTGTTTTTACACCAAAACAATGTTTTTAAATGTTGTCCAAATACTCCCAAATGATTTAAAATGTTTTTACTAATTTTTTTGGAGTATTTCTTGAAGTTTATTTTTGACAAAAATTGGACAACACTTCTATTTTGAAGTCGACCGGTCGAACAAGAGGTCGACCGGTGTCTGTAAGAATGAAAAACTGAAATAGAACACAATACTTTGAAAAAAATAAGGAGAGGGACTGGTCCAGCTGGGGGCCGACCGATTGGACCCTATGGCGATCGGTCGGACCCCCTTGGATCGGTCGCCCTCCCCGTCATCCCGTGTCTGAATCTTCATATTTACTTTTTAATGTTCGAAATTTCTACATAGCGACCGATCGCGCTATGTTATTTTTTACAGCAGATTAATACCGTTGAACATCCATTACAGCAAGATTTACTTTATCAATTTTGTACATTATTTCTACATATTGTGATCTTCTTTTTGTAGACAAAAGTAAAGAAGGAGGAGCCTATGTTTGTGATCAAATCTTGAAGACTCTCCTATAAATAGAAGATGAATTTGAAGACACAAACACAATAACAACACAAGCAAACACACAACAAGAAATCTGCAAATTTCTCTAAGCTTTCACTTTCAATATTCTTGTTGTAATAGCCTAAGGTCTTACACTTTCACATCTTGAGGTCTAGGCTTAATTCTTGATTACACTTGCACTCAAACTTGTATTATTCATTATCGAGTTGTAATCTTAAATTTGGGTTCATCATTCAATACAAGATATCCTTGTGAGTGTTCTTGTGGTAAGAACACACTTGGGTGATCTTAGGTGTTAGGTGTTAGAAGATTGTGGTAATCTTCTTATTGAAGAGTTTGGTGCTCTCTGAGGTGTTGAAGAATTTGGTGTTCTTCAAGTTGGAAGATTGTGGTAATCTTCACAAGGTGCCGTAGAAGATTGTGGTAATCTTCAAAGGAGATTGTGGTAATCTCCAAAGAGGTGTTGTAAGGTGATGTTGTATTAATTGTGGTAATTAATAAAATCTTTTTTTCTTTTTGAAATCCATCCCGGAGATACTGGGGTGGTAGAGGACTAGGCCCTAGGTGGGTTGAACCTCTATAAATCGACGCGTGTTGTTTACTTTCCCGCACCTTCATTCTTGTCTTTGCTTGATCATTCGAAAAAGAGGGTGAATTGCGAAAAATCGGCATAATCTATTCACCCCCCTCTAGATTATCGTAGCCACTTGGACTAACAAGTGGTATCAGAGTCAAACTGTTTGGCAAGCTCATTCCACATTGCAAGTAAAAAGGAAAGATCCATGGCTACGAACGAGAGCTATCTACCAACCGGCACCTCATTCAATAGATCATCTCTCTTCGACTCCAACAATTATGCATTTTGGAAGGACCGAACGGAATGTTTCTTACAAGGTTGAGGGTTCGATATTTGGAACACGGTTATAAATGGAGTATCCATCCCTATGAAGAAAAAGGAAGACGACACTCAAATTCCCAAAGCCCTCAAGGAGTTTGATGATGAAGACAAGAAAATATTCTCCTTAAACGGTAAAGCTCTTAACATTCTTCATTGTTCTCTTACCGCTACGGAATATAATCATATTAGAGGTATTCGATCCGCTCATGATGTTTGGGAAAAAATTGGAAGTTATCTATGAAGGCACAAGAAAGTGAAACAAGCTCGAAAGACTATGTTGGTCAAAGAGTTTGAAAATTTCACTATGAATATTGGTGAAAATATTTCTAGAATGGTTGAAAGGCTTGACAATATTGTAAATCCTCTAGTTGCACTTGGGAATATTATTTCCGAAGAGGATAAAGTTACAAAAGTTCTTAATGCTCTTCTCGCCTCTTGGTCCGAAAAGGTTACCGCTATTACGGAAGCTCAAAATTTGGAAACTCTAAATTTGATGAGCTTATTGGCAATCTTCTCATCTATGAAGTTTATATCAATGAAAGGAGCAACTCAAAGGCATCAACTTCTCAACCGGGTATGGGATTAACTCCAAGAGGTCTCGCATCAAAATCGAAAAACTATTATTCTAGTGATGAGGAAGATGAATATGAAGATGAAGATGAAGATGAAGATGAGGATGGGGAGCTTATTAGAAAATTTACAAAATTTGTAAATAAAAACAAGGAAAGAAAAACAAGAGACAATTCTTGTTTTAGATGCGGAAAACCCGGACACCATATTGCAAATTGTCCAAAAGAGAAAGAAGAACAAAGGAAGAAAAAGCACTTTCACAAAGCCTTGAAGGCCAAGGCCGAACCAACAACATGGGACGAACTTCTTTCATCCGATGATGAGGAAGCCGAGCAATGTCTAATGGGAATCAAAGAAGACAACGAGGTATGCTCTAACCCTTCTATTTCTTTTAGTAATGAATTGCATGATGATTATGATGAATTGCAAAATGATTTTGATGAGCTACAAAATGAATTCCAAAGCTTGCTCTTTAAATACAAAAATTTGAAAAAGGAATTCAATACCTTGAAAAATGATAAGGATAGTTTATATGCTTCTTATGAATCTCTTACTAGTTCCCATGATGTTACACTTGATAAGGTTAGAAACCTTGAAAAGGAAAATAGTACTCTTGTTTTGAATATCGATTGTATAAAAAAGGATATGTTAAAGTTTAACTTAAGTATCGATATAATGACCAAAATACTTGATGTTCTACGTTGTGATTATTTGAAACTAGGACTTGGTTATAAGCCAAATATTATTAATGATATGAAAAACAACCAAGTCTCTATGCATGTTGGTCATTATGCTTCTAGAACTATTACATGTTTTTATTGTGGTAAAAATGGTCACATGACTAATACGTGTTGGGTTAAAAATAGTTCTAAGTACTATTGGAGACCTAAAAGTCTCAATGCTAATCCCAAAGGACCCAAACACTTGAGGGTACCACAAGAAAATTTTATGTTAAGTACTCGGCGCAACATAAATCAAAGAAATTTTAAATTATCAAATAAACAACAAATGATCGCGCCATATGATCGAACGAGGAGATATTATCAACAAAGTCATGTTTCAAGAAGAATGTATAATCAACAATGGGAAAGATACAACCCTTGGCAATAGCGAAAATGGTAACTCGTATCCTCTTCTTGAATTATGCATTTTTATTGTGTTGCACATATTCATGTCTTTATTCTTGATTGATTGTCAAAATCTTTTCTTCAAAATATTTCTTAAAAATTGAGGTCTCAACTATATACTCTCGGTTTTTCAATATTCAAAAAGAGACCTTGAATAGATTTTCAGTAAGCACTTGTTTTATCAAACTTTTGTTGATTTTTACAAAAAGCATAGTATGTACTACTTGTCCAAATTCTATGATAGTTTATATCAATATTGTGTATATTACTCGATATTGCTATGCTCTTGTGCAAGATATTTTGTCAAGTTTTTGCAGGAAATATTTTGATATTAAGGAACAAATGATCGTAGACTTATTCATGGCCATCTACGTCATAAGGTGTCAAGGTTGCGAAAGGCATATTGGTCGACAAATAAATTCGAGATATGTTTATCAACTTTCATTATTCTTATAGACTCTAAATTCTTCATGCCTTATGCCTATATGCTCGACTTCAAAACTATCCCAACGAATCTCATTAAAGTGCCGTTAAAAAAACATTTCAAATATTTGAAAGGCACTCTTCTTATGGCTTGTTTATCCAAAGTTTTAAAATGTTCATATTTTCAGGGATAACAAGTCCGGTGATTATAATACGGTTCATCATAATCGAACTAAACATATTGAGATTCTATATTTTTTTAATGGATTGCGTTTCTTAAACAAAAAATTGAGATGTGTTTAATTCCATCTCAAGGATAACTCACGGACATTTATTTTTAATCATTAACCGCCTAGTCTTTTACCTCATTTCGAGCTTGTTTAGGCATAATGTATATTGAATGAGGTCTATGTTTGCATTTCGTATGTTTTTAAAACTTAGGGGTGAAAAATCGGATTTTTGGTGCAAAATTCGGACAGAAACTGAACAAGTGTTCAGACACCAATCACCATAGAGGTCGATCGGTCGACAGGGTGCAGGACCGGTATCCCTACCCGTCGACCGGTCGCCCTAAGCATTTTCAGGATTAAAATTGCTTATGTCCTTCATTTCGGTATTTTTGATCATTTTCTTCAAAACTCGAACCCCTTTGCAAATTTTACACACAATTCACTCAAAATAATTTTCTACTTATAAATTCTATATTTTTGAGTGTATATTCTCGTATTTCATCATTATCATCCGACTTCTCCGATTAATTGGTAAGAATTCTTCTTTTTAATCTCAATTGGGTTGAACCCTTGAGAAAGAGCTTGTATTTTGATATTTTGATGAAATTCTTGTATTAGTATGATGTATATGATGATTGTTGATGGATGATATTTGTAAAATTGTATTTGGTGATGAAAATTTTTGGCTTGATTGAATTACAAAGGCGTTATACATCTCTTGTTTTATTCGACGCACGCCAAGTGTTCGACAAAATGTTTCTATGAAAAATTCATCACCTACATGAGTCTCTCGATTTCAAAAGTCTTATATATTTATAGAGATCATGTTTTGTCAATCAAATGAGCTTTTGCAAATCAAATGATCAATTTTTTCCCTTTTATTTGGATTTAAGCTTCAATGTTCAAAAAGCTCGATAAATCGATTACAATGCGCACTTTGATATGATTATTTGATGTTTTTTATCGTGCTAACATTCTTTTTTATGATTCCAAATGGGGAAAAACAAGAAAAACGCTCATATGCTCAAAGAAGCGGAAATAAGCTTGCGAAAAAAAAAAGTTATAAGCTTTGGCTCTTAAAAGCCAAAAGTTGTGAATGACACTTAGACCATTTGATGTATTATGGACTTTTATGCTTATCTAATGATGTCTCTTTGACAGGAGGAGCTTCTAAGCTCATGAAAATCAAGCTCATGTTGTAAAAGCTAAACTTTTAGCTTTTAGTTGTTTGCTCTTATACTTAATCTTGTTATGCATGTTGATAGGGGAGCTTGTGCAAAATGTTTTTGAAAAATCTTTGCTCCTATCCTTGTGTTTTTGTTTATGATAAATATGTTTTGTAATGGATTGATGTTTTAGACCGGAAAAATGTTTTTTGTTTTAAAATCGATCTCCTAAAATTATTTTGGTTTGTAATCATCAAAAAGGGGGAGTTTGTTAGATAAATGTTTTTATCAAGATTTTGATAATTTTGTTTAAATGTGTTTTTACACCAAAACAATGTTTTTAAATGTTGTCCAAATACTCCCAAATGATTTAAAATGTTTTTACTAATTTTTTGGAGTATTTCTTGAAGTTTATTTTTGACAAAAATTGGACAACACTTCTGTTTTGAGGTCGACCGGTCGAACAACATGTCGATCGGTGTCTGTAAGAATGAAAAACTGAAAAAGAACGAAATACTTTGAAAAAAATAAGGAAAGGGACGGTCAAAGGGACGGTCCCCTATGGACTGGCCCGACCCTCGACCTGGGTCCGCTTCACTTTATTTTTAGCTTCACCGCAAGTGTACGGTGTAGTTTATAGAATAGGGTAAGCAAGGTCGTATCCACGGAGACTAATAAATTAGTGCGCTAAGTATTGAACCAAAATAGTCTTATTTTTATTTAGACGATCGAAATTTGATGATTGTTGTGGAAGTAAAGGCAAGAAATAACCACAAGAATACAAGATACTAAAAATAATGGAATTATCAAGAGAATGAAATGGATTCTCGGGTTATGTTTCAATTAATATTCTTCTTGTTGTCCGATTTAATCAAAGCCAAAGTTAATATCAATATTCCTATAAGACGATCACAACGGTATTTTATCCCCCCTCTCGAGATGTATATAAAGTGTAGATTGAAATATCTATGCTAGCATCTCTACTCAACATAAGATACACAACCCCCAAAAGCACAAAAGATCAATTGTCCCCACAAATATTCACAAACCTCTCGATTATGCAAACATTCATGTCAAGTACTCAAGATATAATATTGAAACTCATCTCTCGAATTATGAATCAATATATCAAACAAGTTAAATCATTGGCCAAGTGATAAAACAAGAATAAGAACAAAGTACTCAAATAGGCTTCAAGACAATAACTTCAACTAAGATTAAAACATTCAACAAGAGTTCAATTAATCTACTTCCAAAACCCGGAAATCACAATAAGTTTAGCTACTCATTACAGATAAACAACTCATAGACAAATTGTTCATATTCATGACAAGCTAAAATGAAGGATTAAAGCACAAAGAATGAGAAAACTTAGGGAAATGGATAATCTCTCGATTAATCTTCAATTCTCAAGCTCCGATTCGACCCGATTCTTCCCTTGATTCTTCCTTGATGAAGTTGAGCTATTTCTTGTGTTCTTGGGTCTTTTCTAGACCTTTTCTCCCCTGGTGTGCGCCCCAAAAAGTGGTATTTATACCCTTTTAGAAGCCTAAGTCAATGTGCTGTCATTTTTGGACATTCCAGCATAGACGCACGGGCCGTGCGCCCCACGCACGACCTGCTCATGCTCCAGGCCGTGAAAAATCAATTTTCAGCGACCCACGCACGGGTCGTGCGCCCCACGCATGACCTACCCGTGCTTGATGCCGTAAGTCAGTTCAAGTTCTTCAGGATTCTTCAGGTTCGCAGGTGAGCATGGGCAGCCCGTGCGTCACAAGCATGGGACGTGCGCCTCCAAAACTTCCGAATTTGCTTATGGGGTCTTCATAAGAGTTGTAGCCCTCTCTATTAGCTTTCCATAGCCACTTGAATCAGCTCAATATCAATTTTGTAGAGAGAGGTCTGGCCAAAATACTAAACCTTGCTAGTACTGGAAATTCTAGACGCATTTTGACGTTTCTTGAAGTTAATCCCCTCATTGTTTGCTCATCCATGCTTCTTTTGACACACGACTCATTATTATGACCTTAGACGCAATATAGTTGGCTCTCAATTGGGTGTAATCGCTCGATTCTTGAAGATTCTAGGTAGCAATGCTCGTATTTGTCACAAAATTACTCCAAATATCGTTAAATTCCTACAAAACAAGCAAAGCGTAATACCTTTTCCACAAAGAGCGAATATATACCATTTCATATGTGTTATTGCATGTTTATAAACAATTATAGCCATAAATATGCCCTAAAATACATGCAAAACTCACACTAAACAAACCCCCAAACTTAAACCGTTGGCCGTCCCGGTCAATGCTTTAAAACAAGACAAAACATAACTGGGAGTAATGAAAGTAGGACGCACAACAACTCCATAAAACAAGTATTATTCATCACAGGTGTCAAGTAACGAATCAACCAAGCCTCAAACATCTAACATAGAGCATACATCAAAGAAATCATGGTAAATGCTATGAATCACGCCTCTCAAGATCAAGTGTATACTCTCATCTCGAATGAATGTTTACTCTCAAATCAATTCAATGTCGCAAAATTTCCATAGGCTTGCAATTCGTCTCATATCTCCGCCACTAGAATGTATGCAATTTGTGAATCAAAAAGGACTTTCTCATTTGGTTGTAATGAAGGCTCTTTGGTTAGGGTAGGAAATTTTGGATAAAGTGACTCAAACTCGAGCATATAGACCGGTGAGCATATCAATCATCTACATTACAATCCCATATACTACTCCAATCATCCCTTATTTTCATCAACTTTACTCATCTCCATCTCCTTTCTTTCTTTTGAGAATCACCTCAAATTACAATCCTTAGCCCCCAAGTTCATTTAAATGAAACTCATTTACAAAGCCGATTTTTTTTTCCGACATTTATATGAGTTTTCAACACTTCATTTTGTTATATAAATGTTTTTATCAAGATTTTGATGATTATGTTTAAATGGGTTTTTATACCAAAACAATGTTTATGTATGTTTTCCAAAATACTCCTAAATGTTTTAAAATGTTTTTACTAATTTTTGGAGTATTTCTTAGATCTTATTATTCAATAAAAAAATTGGACAACATATTTGATGTTTTTGTGTTAATTGGTTTTTAAACCAAAACAATGTTTATAAATGTTGTCCAAATACTCCCAAGTGATTTAAAATGTTTTTACTAATTTTTTGGAGTATTTCTTGCAGTTTATTTTTGATAAAAATCGGACAACATTTCAAATTGGAGGTCGACCGGTCGAGCAAATGGTTGACCGGTACCTGAAGAACGCAAAACTTGAAACAGAAAATTACAGACTTGAAAATTGGAGCAGGGGGACCGGTCCAGGGGAGAGCCAACCGGTCGCACCCCTTGGCGACCGGTCGCCCCCCCCCGACCGGTCGACCCCCCTGCGACCCGCACCTGGATCGCACTATTTTCATTCAAACGTTCGCAATTTTCTATAGGGCAACCGGTCGCCCTGTGTAATTTTGACAGCAAAAATTTTAACCGTTGCAATCCTTATCAGCAAGATTTACTTTTGATTTTTGTACAATATTTCTACATCTTGTGATCCTCTTTTTGTAGACAAAAGTGAAGAAGAAGGAGCCTTTGTTGGGACCCAATGTTGGTGAAGACTCTCCTATAAATAGAGGATAAATTGAAGACACAACAAGAACAACACAAGCAAATACACAACAAGAAATCTGCAAACTTCCAAGCTTTCATATTCAACACTCTTGTTGTATTTATAGCCTAAGTATTTCACTTTCACATCTTGAGGTCTAGGCTTTATTTCTTGATTACACTTGCACTCAAATTGTAATATTCATTATTGAGTTGTAATCTTGATTTTTGGTCATCATTCAACACAAGACATCCTTGTGAGTATTCTTGTGGAAAGAATACACTTGGGTGATCTAGGTGATAGGTGTTTCAAGAGTGTGGTGCTCTTGAGGTGTTGAAGAATTTGGTGTTCTTCAAGGTTGAATATTGTGGTAATCTTCACAAGGTGCCGTTGGAGATTGTGGTAATCTTCACAAGGTGCCGTTGGTAATCTTCACAAGGTGATGTTGTAAGGTGTTGTATTAATTTTGGTAATTAATAAAATCTTTTTTCTTTTTGAAATCCATCCCGGAGATACTGGGGTGGTAGAGGATTAGGCCCTAGATGGGTTGAACCTCTGTAAATCGACGCGTATTGTTTACTTCCCGCACCTTTATTATTGTCTTGGCTTATTTGTTTCGAAAAAGTGGGCATAATCGAAAAGATGGAGATAATCTATTCACCCCCCTCTAGATTATCGTAGCCGCTTGGACTTACAAGTGGTATCAGAGCCAAACTCTTTGGCAAGCTCGTTCCACATCGCGAGTAAAGAGGAACGATCATCAGCTATGAATAAAGTCTACCTTACCGGCGCCTCCACCACCAAGCCACCACTATTTGATTTCAAAAATTATACATTTTGGAAAGAAAGAATGGAATGTTATCTACAAGGTTGCAGATTCGATATTTGGAACACGGTCGTCAATGGAGAATCTATTCCGATAAAAGATACACCACACACCTCCAAAGTCCTCAAGGAGCTCAATGATGAAGAGAAGAAAATCATCTCCTTAAATGGTAAAGCTCTTAATATTATTTATTGTTCACTTACCATTTTGGAATTTGATCATATTGTAGGAATTAAATCGGCACATGAAGTATGGAGAAAATTAGAAGAAGTATATGCAAATGAAAGGAGCCACTCAAAAGCATCTACTTCTCAAATGGATACAAACCCAACATGGGATGAGCTTCCTACAACTTCCGACATCGATGAAAATGAACGATGTCTTATGGGCTTCGAAGAAGAAAACGAGGTAAGTTCAAAACCCTCCACTTCTTATGATAATGAATTACAAAATGATTACAGTGATTTGCAAAATGATTTTGATGAACTTCAAAATGAATTCCAAAGCATACTTGTTAAATACGAAAATTTGAAAAAGGAATTCAATATTTTGAAAATTGATAAGGATAATTTATTTTCCTCTTATGAATCACTTCATGTGATCACACCACCACACTTGACAAGGTTAGAAACCTTGAAAAAGAAAATAGTACTCTTGTTGAGGATATTAATTGCATGAAAAATGATTTATCAAAATCCAACTTGAGTACCGATAAAATGACTGATATTATTGATGTTCATAGTTGTGATAAATTGAAACAAGGACTTGATCATAAGCCTAGTGTTGTTAATTATGTGAAAAGAAATCAAGTCCCTATGCATGTTGGTCATTATGCTCCCAAAATTACTATTTATTTTTATTGTGGTAAAACGGGTCACACGGTTAATACTTGTCGGGCTAGAAATAGCTCTAATTATTATTGGAGACCTAAAAGTCTCAAAGCTAATTCCAAAGGACCCAAACACTTGAGGGTACCACAAAATAATGTCATATTAGGTACCCGGCGGAATAATAATTGAGGAAAATACATACCGCCAAGAAGACATCAAATTACCATTTCATTTGATCAAAGGAGAAGACAACATCAAAATAAATTTCCAAGAGAAAGACACTATCAACAATGGGAAGAACACAATCCTTGGAAATGGAGCAATTGGAGAAGCTATCATCAACAAGATGATTTTCAAAGGGGAAGATATCATCAACAATGGGAACGACACAACCCATGGAAATGGCGTAATTGGTAAACCGTATCTCCTTATTTAAATATGCATTTTATTTTGTTATGCATGTTTTTATTTGTGCCTTAATTGTAAAATGAGTTTTCAAATATTTCTTAATATTAAGATCTTCAATATATATTTGTGTTTTTAAATATTTTGAAAAGGAGATCTTGTATATTTTGTTCTCAACTCTTGTGCATTTACATAGACTAAGGTGCTTTTATTATCTCTTATGGTTTTATATAGCATAAGCACATTTATGATATCTCTTATTGCTTAGCCTACACGTGTATTATTATGTTTGTGCAAAACGTGTTTAAGAATTGTGTAGGACATATATATTTTCATCAATGGTTATTTTCTCAAGAGAGGACCATAAACTATCGAGATACGCTCATCATTGGTATTCATCCTATAGACTCGATATATTTTTTGCCATTCGTGCTTGTTTTAAAAATTATTTTATACAAGTGCTATTAAGAGGATTTTTTGATTTTTAAAAGGCATTATTTGACATAGCTTGTTTTATCCAAGATTTGTAAAGGATTATATTTTGTTTTTGATAAAACATTTGATTTTTTTAAGTTATGCATTTTATTGCACATATAAAATTATTCTTGGTTGCTTTGTCAAAACTCTTGTTCATATGCTTCTTGTAAATGAGGTCTCAACTATATGCTCTTGAATTTTTTAAATTTCAAAAGAGACCTTATATAGCTTTCTATAAGCTTATTTGAACTTACATGTTTTATGAAACTCTTAATGATTTGTTTGAAAGCATAGTATGTGTTACTTGTTATTATGTCTCTATTTTTCGATATTACTATGCTCTTGTGCAAGATATCTTCTTAAGATTTTGCAGAAATTTTTGGTATTTTGGAACAAGCTTGATCACCAAGGCAAGGTTAGTAGCTCTAAGGTATTATCAAGAAGAAGGTATTGATTTTGATAATACATTTGCTTCCGTGGTTTTTCACATTTTGCTTACATATTCTTGTTTTAAGAAAATTTCAAGCTTTACCAAATAGATGTTAAATCCACTTTTCTAAATGGTTTTACTCAAGAAGAAGTCTATGTAAAACCTCCGGGGTCTAAAATTTTTCTAGGCCAAATAATTTTTATAAAAGACCTTGTATGGTTTAAATCAAGTACCCCGTGTATGGTATGATAGACTTAGCTATTTTTGCTAAATAGTTTTACAAGAGGTAAAGTTTATAATACTCTCTTTGTTTTGGAAAAAGGGCAAGAATGTTTACTTGTACAAATTTATGATATCATTTATGGTGCTACTAATGAATTATTGTGCAAGTTATTTTCTAAGTTGATGCAAGGTGAACTTAAGATGATCATGATGGGGGAGCTAAAATTTCTTCACTGGACTTCAAGTTAAACAATGCCAAGAAAGTGGTTGTAATTCACAATCAAAGTATATAAAAGTACCTTTGAAGAAGTTAAGCATTGAAGAAGGAAGAATCATCTCAACCTCTATGGCTACCAATGTAAAGTTTGACAAAGGTTGAGAAAGGCATATTGATTGACAAACATATTCGAGGTATGTTCACTAACTTTTCTTATTCCTTTAGACTCGATATTTTCTATGTCTTATGTCTATATGCTCGAATTTTAAAACTATCCCAACGAATCTCATTAAAGTGTCGTTAAAGGAAATTTTCAAATATTTGAAAGGCACTTCTTCTTATGACTTGTATATCCAAAGTTTAAAAACATTCACATTTTTCGGGATAACAAGTCCGGTGATAATAATTTTTCAAAATATGGTTCATTATAATCGAACTATATATATTTGAGATTCGATATATTTTTCTAAGGGATTGTGTTTCTTAAACAAAAAATTGAGGTGTGCTTAATTTCGTCTCAAAGATAACTCACGGACATTTGTTTTTTTAACCGCCGAGTATTTTACCTCATTTCGAGCTTAATTATGACATAATGTATATTAAATGAGGTCTTTGATTGCATTTTGCACGTTTTTAAAACTTAGGGGCGAAAAATCAGATTTTTGGTTCAAACCTCGGATTTTGGAAAACAGAATGAACCACTGGGCTTACTGGGGCAAGGCCAACCGGTCGCCCAAGCCATCGACCGGTCGCCCATGCCCACAACCGATCGCCCATAGCCAAATCTTGGTTAAAATTATTTTTGTTCTCAGCATTTGTCATTTTGGTCGTTTGTGTTCATTTTTCGTCCCCTTCGCACTTTGCACACAAATTTCACTTCAAATTTGTTTTATTGCATACATGTTATAGTTTAGACTTCATGAGGCTCGATTATTATCATTATTGCTCATCTTTACCGATCAATTGGTAAGAATTTCTCCTTTTTATCTCAATTGGGTTGAACCCTTGAGAATGTACTTGTATCTTGCTATTTTGATGAAATTCTTGTATTAGTATGTTGTATATGATGATTGGTGATGAATGAATGTTGTTGTATTGCAATTGGTGATGAATGTTTTTGGCTTAAACGAATCACAAAGGCTTTATATTTCTCTTGTTTTATTCGACGCACGCCAAGTGTTCGACAAAATATTTCAATGAAAAAATTCATCACCTACATGATTCTCTTGATTTGAAAAGTCTTATAAGTTTATAGAGATCATGTTTTATCAATCAAATGAGCTTTTACAAATCAAATGAGCAATTTTTTCCCTTTTATTCAGAATTTAAGCTTAAATATTTATTATGCTCGATAAATCGATTAAATTGCGCACTTTGATATAATTGTATGATGTTTTTATCGTGCTAACATTATTTTTGATGATTCCAAAGGGGGAGAAATAAGAAAAACGCTCATACACTCAAAGAAGCGAACAAAAGCTTGCAAAGAAAAGCTGGTGGTGGGGGATTAATACGAGATCATTTGGGCGGACTCATGCTAGCGTTTCATAGTTCATTCCCGGGCGGTGTCTAGTTTTCATGCCGAGCTACTAAGATGGAGATGGGGACCGCAGCATGCCCGGCGGTTTTCATTGCGATTTGGATCGAGTTGACGCGGCGGCGGTGGTCACCACGATTACATCCGTTGTTGCCTTGGCTCTTGGCGTGAGGTTCAAGATTCGATTCGCATTCTCGGAACATGCCGAGAGACCTTCGAGATTCGATTTCCACATACACAGAGGGAATCGACAGATCATCTAGCGGAGTTGGGGAGCTCGCCGCCTTGCGATCATATTGTTTATGAGGGCACGACTTCTCACCACCTTCTAACACTCATTCGGATGGACCGGTGGGATATCCGAGCTTTAGATTTTGATTGCGCATTTGTTCTCCTTGTATTTTTTAGATATCTCATTATGATAGTCTCAGATAGATGTCGTAGTGATAGGTTTCTTGCTTTTTGATTTTCTCCCCCCGTGACGGGATATGACATTGTATGATACTTTGATTATTTGACTACAGGTAGGGGATCACGCCTCAATCCCCCACCCCCCGGGGTGTTATTTTTACCAAAAAAAAAAAAAAAAGAAAAGCTATAAGCTATGGCTCTTAAAGCCAAAAGTTGTGAATGATTCTTAGTCCAATCAATGTATTATGGACTTTTATGCTTGACTAATAATGTTTTGTGACATGGGGAGCTTTTAAGCTCATGAAATTCAAGCTTTTAGCTTGTAGTTGTTTGCTTATACTTATCTTTGTTATGCATGTTGATAGGGGGAGCTTGTGCAAAAATGATTTTGAAAAATCTTTGCTCTTATCCTTGTGTGTTTGTACTTATGATAAATCTTGATTAAAATGGATTGATGTTTTAGACCGGAAAATTTGTTTTGTTTTAAAATCGTCTTGCTAAAATTGTTTTGGTTTGTAATCATCAAAAAGGGGGAGTTTGTTAGATAAATATTTTTATCAAGATTTTGATGATTATGTTTAAATGAGTTTTTATACCAAAACAATGTTTATGTATGTTGTCCAAAATACTCCTAAATGCTTTAAAATATTTTTACTAATTTTTGGAGTATTTCTTAGAGCTTATTATTCGATAAAAAAATTGGACAACATGTTTGATGTTTTTGTGTTAATTGGTTTTTACACCAAAACAATGTTTATAAATGTTGTCCAAATACTCCCAAGTGATTTAAAATATTTTTACTAATTTTTTGGAGTATTTCTTCAAGTTTATTTTTGATAAAAATCGGACAACATTTCAAATTGGAAGTCGACCGGTCGAGCAAATGGTCGGCCGTTACGTTAAGAACGCAAAACTTGAAAAGTAACATTCTGACTTGAAAATTGGAGCAGGGGGACCGGTCCAGGGGAGGGCCGACCGGTCGCACCCCTAGGCGACCGGTCGACCCCCCTACAACCCGTACCTGGATCGCACTATTTTCATTCAAACGTTCGAAATTTTCTATAGGGCAACCGGTCGCCCTGTGTAATTTTTTGACAAAGAAAATTTCAACCTATTGCGATCCTTATCGCTCAAGATTTACTTTTGATTTTTGTATTACCCGAGCCTCACACGGCTCACTAGTCAGTATAATTCATGCATTACATGCAGGTTATGTGCTATTTGCATAACCTTATTATTTTATGCAGCATGACTAGTTCTTTAATTTTGGAACTCACTTATGGTGTTAGTTGTCGGATTACTGATTTAAGTAGTTAAAACAAATTAAGAGTATTTAGATGTCGGACTATTAGATGCTAGTTATTACGTTACACGTGGTAACGTTAAAAGTATAAGAGTTACAAGATTACACGTGGTAATTTTAGGGATGAAAGATGGCAACAATATGTGTATCGGGAAGCATAAATTAAATGCGAACAAATGGATTAAATGTATTATTTGAGATTAATAGTTTTACAAAAATAATATAATAATAAGTGAGGATATCATCATAATTAGGAAATAGTATTGATATTTATATGCGTACATATATGCAAAATAACATTGTATATCTATGTAGTAACTTGAATTAATTAATATTGAGGTATATATTTATATAATGTCTGAATAAATTAAGGTAATATATATAGATACACACACTATATATGCACCATGTAGGATTTTAGATAAATTTATATATAGATATACAATTGTATTTATAATCACATACCACACACAAGTATAATAAGTGATTTATATAATAAGTTATCATTTTTAAGGGATAATACCTACAAAATCGGTAACCGCCTTACCTCATTAAACAAAGTGCATAAATATACATGTCATCTTCACATTAAACAGTCACACACACACATGGAACGAAATTAGAGGAAATAGATAAAGAGAGTTAAAAAAAATGAAGAAAAGGAGAAGTACACGGCTAGCTTTCAGGGAAATTTGGTAAGCTCATTTCATGATTCCTATTTTTCATTCTGTAGTCTAGATTTGCCTTTAACATGAGTTTAGTTCAAAACCTATTGGATTGAAAATAAAATAAAGTGAAAAGGATATTGCACATATGAAAGAAGAATTAATTAGTGTATTATATATATAGTTTTTTATCTAATAGTTAGTGGCCCATGAAAATCATTTGGATATATATACTGTTAATAAAGATGATATATATACATATATATGTATTTCATCGTATTATATATATATATATATATATATATCTAAGATTAATAGATTGTTTGTCTTTAGCTATGGATTACATCTTCTATTTAACATGAAATAATGAATGCTTGAAATTAAACTCATAAAGGTTAAAATACACACTAACTGGTGTTAGAATAAAATTAATAATAAGAGAAACTAAGGTACTTGAGAAATTCGATCGGATTCTAGTTATAAATCACCAAGTTAGGTTGCTACATGGTTAATTTTATTCTGAAGGAATAATAACTCTTTTCCTTATAATTAAGGGAGTATTTTATTTTCAGTTTTGGAAGTGGTAGAGAATAAAGGGACTAATAAGGTAATAAACAGGTTACATTTAGTATTATAGCACATGAAATGGTTATATTTATAATTATATTAGATATTTAAATTGCAACGAGATATTATAGTGGAGATGTATCTTCAAGTATGGTGTAACTAATTGTCAAAATCGAGAAAGTAGTCGAATGGGGGTTAAAAGGAGTTTAATGTTCTGAGATTAATGCAATAATAGTAATAATAGAAATCGAGGTGATTGGGAGTTTTGGCTATGTATGAATTGTACACTTCATAGTTTAATTATAACTAATTGAGTTTAAGATTTGATATATTTCATGAGAGATAGGCGAAGAAAGTCGGTGATTTAGAAAGAAAATTGACAACTTACGTTATTACAGGGTTTTCTTGTGCCAAGATTAGGAAAGAAAGACAATTACATAAATCCCAATAGCATATCCAAGGTGTAAGGTAATTGAAAATCCATCTGCAACTACAATGCATGAACATAGTATTTCATGTCTTATCTTGATGGATGCATTATGGAAACCTTGATGTTCATACGCGTTGCTTGGTGGATATTGGAGTGTGATGATGATTGTTTCACCGAGCATGTCATTCATTGGCATTTGCGTGCATGCAAACATATGAGCATTGTTGAAATGAGGCATGCACGATACGATGACTTTCTTTGAAAAGAAAAGATTTTGGTTGGCTACTTTGCTAGTGCACCGGGCATGCGAGGCGTGCTTTTATAATATATTTTAGGATGCGATGGCGTTACTCCTCGGAGGATCATAGGGGTTGACGAGGGGTGTGCCTCGATGGTCACGAGGGGCGGACCACCACTTGATCAGATCCTTATTGACACGTCAGGGGGAAGACTCATGGGGGATCATTGGGGAAGACAGGGGGTGGACCTCAGGTGGTCCCGGGAGATGGCCCTGGGCGGTGTCAATATGATTATGGCCATGTGATTATTGATACTATGTTGAGCTCTTTCCGGTGCATAGCAGGTGGGTCAAGGGCCCTATGTAAAGAAATGATTATAAATAATATATTTCAATGCATTTTGTGCACTTCTGGTATAATATCTTAGAATGCATTTGCCTATGTATTACATTGTTTATTAAGCATGTATGGTTTTCGCTTACTGGGCATTAGCTCACGTAGTTCATGCATTGTACTGGTGATGTTGTTGATTTCATGGGCTTACTGGAAAGGCTGTTGGAGCTCCTACAAGTTATTGAGGACAGTGTACATGGATGACGACCTATTGGGCTATGTTGATGGGTCACCTTTCTTTTTGGTTATGTATTATATTTTGCTTTAGGATTATACCCTCTTTTGAAAAAGCTAATGTAAATATGTACATGTAAATAATTGGGTGATGTGGGTTATGTATTTGATCATGTGGATGTCTGTTGTGTTTAATAACAGGGTTGGTTACCTCTTTAGTTTGTGGACATGGATTGTCCTTATCTTATAACTAAAATGATTTTACTTCGCAGGGATAAAAAGAATTACACGTTTTAAATATAGTTTGTGGCCAACTTTTACTATTTATATATTTTCCAGTAGTAGTAGTATGGATGGGCGTCACAATTTTTGTACAATATTTCTACATCTTGAGATCCTCTTTTTGTAGACAAAAGTGAAGAAGAAGGAGCCTATGTTGGGAGCCTATGTTGGTGAAAACTCTCCTATAAATAGAGGATGAATTGAAGACACAACAAGAACAACACAAACAAATACACAACAAGAAATCTGCAAACTTCCAAGCTTTCATATTCAACACTCTTGTTGTATTTATAGCCTAAGTATTTCACTTTCACATCTTGAGGTCTAGGCTTTATTTCTTGATTACACTTGCACTCAAATTGTAATATTCATTATTGAGTTGTAATCTTGATTTTTGGTCATCATTCAACACAAGACATCCTTGTGAGTATTCTTGTGGAAAGAATACACTTGGGTGATCTAGGTGATAGGTGTTTCAAGAGTGTGGTGCTCTTGAGGTGTTGAAGAATTTGGTGTTCTTCAAGTTGAAGATTGTGGTAATCTTCACAAGGTGTCGTTGGAGATTGTGGTAATCTTCAAGAGAGATTGTGGTAATCTCAAAGGTAGTGTTGAAGAAGAGTGTGGTGCTCTTCAAGGTGATGTTGTAAGGTGTTGTATTAATTTTGGTAATTAATAAAATTTTTTTTCTTTTTGAAATCCATCCCGGAGATACTGGGGTGGTAGAGGATTAGGCCCTTGGTGGGTTGAACCTCTATAAATCGACGCGTGTTGTTTACTTCCCGCACCTTTATTATTGTCTTGGCTTATTTGTTTCGAAAAAGTGGGCATAATCGAAAAGATGGAGATAATCTATTCACCCCCCCTCTAGATTTTCGTAGCCGCTTGGACTTACACATTTCTCTTCCTTTCTTCCTCTTTTGTTCCCATCAACCAACTCTAACACCACCTTCTAAAATTTTGATTTCACCCATTCACCCTTATTCATTCTCTTTACTCAATGCTATACGCTCGAGTATAGGGTAACATATATATCAATGATAAGGCTTGAATTTTGGCTATCACAAAAGATTAGGCAATAGGCTCAAATTGGCTAATTAAGGATTTCAACATCATTAGGTAAGCAAAAGGCTTGAAGGGCTAACAAAAATGGCCTTTAGTCATTTTCACAATTCGCATACAACATGTGACTTTGATAGAGATACCAGAGCAAGTTCTAGAATTCTAACAACATGAATGATACACTCAAATCACAAACAAGACTGCATATGATGACATCAGTAAAGGCTCAAAAGCTCACAGGCTTGTAAATATGTAATTCAAAGCATCAAACCAAGTTTTCCATATCAACATACTCAATGTTATCTATTCATGGCTCAATCAACTCATGCTCAACACCCAATCCAAACAATACAATTTTTTCAAAATCAAGTACGAGTTACAAACAAGAGATCAACTCACTCCCTAAAATCTATGAAAGCAATAAACGTGCTAATACAATAAACGTGTTTCTAATGCAAATGCAACCTAAAATGTTCTACATGCAACTATATGAAAACACACAAAATTAATGCAACTTTTTTTTTCTATCCACACATTGCATATCAAAATAACTATCTCTCCCCCCAAACTTAAATGAAATTATATCGCACGTCAGAGAAGATAGAATTTCAATATAAAACTGTGTGGATTTACCTGATCCACTGTGTGGGTGGTGGTGGATAATGGCCCTCCTTGGCATCTCCTCCTATCGCGAGGACTTCTTCTTTCAACCATCACTTCAAGTTTTGTACCTTAATATTGTCTCAGCTAAGGACGCATGGGTCGTGCGCCTTGCGCACGGGTTGCCCGTGCTTCATGCTGAAGCCACATTATTCCTCCCTCTAGGCATGTACGGGCGTGTGCCTGTGCACGGGTCACCCGTGCGTGATGCCGTACAGCAACACTAAGATTTTTTTTTTACAAAAAGAAAACAAACCAAAACAAAAATCACACCACAAACCGTTGGGTTGCCTCCCAACAAGCGCTATATTTAACGTATTTAGCTTGACGCCTATTAATTTCGATTCGTACCGCCTTTGAATGCATATATTAGTTGCTTTGGGTCGTGATTGAGAACCGTTTTTGCATGGTTTGCATCTATTAATGCATACTTGGGATTTCCAAGCAATTATTGGAGTCCTGAGGTTGGAACACTTTGATTTGAATTATGCTCATGTTGTCCGTGCACGTATGTACCACCAGTGTTCATTTCGTTGTCAAATAGCTTTCTTATGATATCACGCACGAACTATTTGGGCATCCACGCACGGTTCATGTGTTCCTTGTCCTGTTTCTGCTCCTTTTTGACACCACACACGGGCTAAAAGTGCATAGACACACAGTCTGTGTTTGGTTCCAAACTTTCTTGCTTTTCCAGGATATTCGGCTCCTCGTATTCGGTACCACTTCTTTGATGAATGGAACTACATTGTTCCTTTGAGTTGGCTTCAGTGGTGCTTGAAAATTGGCTCTTTTGTTGTTGCCCACCAACAATTGTAACTAATTGGCCCATTTGAGTCTCAAGATTTTTCATCGTACTAGCCAATTGTGTCAATTGTAATTCCATTTTGTCCATCCTTGCAACTTGTCTTGTGAAGCTGCTCCTCGTATCACTCATGAATGCATTGGATTGATTTATGAATGAGGTGAGGGCTTCTTCTAAAGATGGCTTATTTGCTTCATCGCGAGTAAAGCGGTCCCTTGACTCGCTCATGAACAAACTTGTTTCACTCACTAACGAGGTGAGGGCTTCTTCTAAAGATGGTTTACCTTCCACATTAGTAAATCCATTCGTTAAATTGAAGCTTGATGGCGGTTGAATCACATTCTCCGTGTTAGCATATAAAAAATATTTGTGATTCCCCCAATCTGGATAATAGCACATAGGAGGAGGATTATTCCAATAACTGTAAGAATTCCAGTTATTGAAGTAATTGACTTTCTCCATTCGAGTGAGTGTTCGTGTACTACCTGCACCAACTCAAAGAAACAAATCAAACATTGTAAAGATAGAATTTACAAAAGAAAAATGAAATAAAATAAAAAATGTCTAAATTAAAAATAATTCTATCTATCGCAATATTAGCACCAATAGTTGTATTAGTCCCCGGCAACGGCGCCAAAAACTTGTTTGCCTTATTTTTAGCTTTACCGCAAATGTACGGTGTAGTTTATAGAATAGGGTAAGCAAGGTCGTATCCACGGAGACTAATAAATTAATGCGCTAAGTATTAAACCAAAATAGTCTTATTTTTATTTATACGATCGAAATTTGATGATTGTTGTGGAAGTAAAGGTAAGAAATAACCACAAGAATACAAGATACTAAAAATAATGGAACTATCAAGAGAATAAAATAGATTCTCGGGTTATAGTTTCAATTAATATTCTTCTTGTTGTCCGATTTAATTAAAGCCAAAGTTATTATCAATATTCCTATAAGACGATCACAACGGTATTTTATCCCCCCTCTCGAGATGTATATAAAGTGCAGATTGAAATATCTATGCTAGCATCTCTACTCAATATAAGATACACAACTCCCAAAAGCACAAAAGATCAATTGTCCTCACAAATATTCACAAACCTCGCGATTATGCAAACATTCATGTCAAGTACTCAAGATATAATATTGAAACTCATCTCTCGAATTATGAATCAATATATCAAACAAGTTAAATCATTGGCCAAGTGATAAAACAAGAATAAGAACAAAGTACTCAAATAGGCTTCAACACAATAACTTCAACTAAGATTAAAACATTCAACAAGAGTTCAATTAATCTACTTCTAAAACCCGAAAATCACAATAAGTTTAGCTACTCATTACAAATAAACAACTAATAGACAAATTGTTCATATTCATGACAAGCTAAAATGAAGGATTAAAGCACAAAGAATGAGAAAACTTAGGGAAATGGATAATCTCTGGATTAATCTTCAATCCTCAAGCTCCGATTCGACCCGATTCTTCCCTTGATTCTTCCTTGATGAAGTTGAGCAATATCTTGTGTTCTTGGGTCTTTTCCAAACCTTTTCTCCCCTGGTGTGCGCCCCAAAAAGTGGTATTTATACCCTTTTAGAAGCCTAGGTCAATGTGTTGTCATTTTTGGACATTCCAGCACAGACGCACTGGCCGTGCGCCCCACGCACGACCTGGTCATGCTCCAGGCCGTGAAAAATCAATTTTCAGCGACCCACACATGGGCCGTGCGCCCCACGCACGACCTACCCGTGCTTGATGCCGTAAGTCAGTTCAAGTTCTTCAGGATTCTTCAGGTTCGCAGGTGAGCACGGGCTGCCCGTGCGTCACAAGCACGGTCCGTGCGCCTGCAAAAAATTCCGAATTTGCTTATGAGGTCTTCATAAGAGTTGTAGCCCTCTCTCCTAGCTTTCCGTAGACACTTGAATCAGCTCAATATCAATTTTGTAGAGAGACTTATGGCCACAATACTAAACCCTGCGAGTACTGGAAATTCCAGACGCATTTGGAAGTTTCTTGAAGTTAATCCCCTCGTTGTTTGTTCATCCATGCTTCTTTTGACACACGACTCATTATTATGACCTTAGACTCAATATAGTTGGCTCTCAATTGGGTGTAATCGCTTAATTCTTGATGATTCTAGGTAGCAATGCTCGTATTTGTCACAAAATCACTCCAAATATCGTTAAATTCCTACAAAACAAGCAAAGCGTAATACCTTTTCCACAAAGAGCAAATATATACCATTTCATATGCGTTATTGCATGTTTATAAACAATTATAGCCATAAATATGCCCTAAAATACATGCAAAACTCACACTAAACAGTCGCCCTCCCCGTCATCCTGTGTTGAATCTTCAGATTTACTTTTTAATGTTCGAAATTTCTACATAGCGATCGGTCGCGCTATGTTATTTTTGACAGCAGATTAATACCGTTGAACATCCATTACAGCAAGATTTACTTTATCAATTTTGTACATTATTTATACAACTTGTGATCTTCTTTTTGTAGACAAAAGTGAAGAAGGAGGAGCATATGTTTGTGACCAAATCTTGAAGACTCTGCTATAAATAGAAGATGATTTTGAAGACACAAGACACAATAACAACACAAGCAAACACACAACAAGAACTCTGCAAATTTCTCTAAGCTTTCACTTTCAACATTCTTGTTGTAATAACCTAAGGTCTTACACTTTCACATCTTGAGGTCTAGGCTTAATTCTTGATTACACTTGCACTCACACTTGTATTATTCATTATCGAGTTGTAATCTTGAATTTGGGTTCATCATTCAACACAAGATATCCTTGTGAGTGTTCTTGTGGTAAGAACATACTTGGGTGATCTTAGGTGTTAGGTGTTAGAAGATTGTGGTAATCTTCTTACTGAAGAGTTTGGTGCTCTTTGAGGTGTTGAAGAATTTGGTGTTCTTCAAGTTGGAAGATTGTGGTAATCTTCACAAGGTGCCGTAGAAGATTGTGGTAATCTTCAAGGGAGATTGTGGTAATCTCCAAAGAGGTGTTGTAAGGTGATGTTGTATTAATTGTGGTAATTACTGAAAAAAATTCTTTTTGAAATCCATCCCGGAGATACTGGGGTGGTAGAGGACTAGGCCCTAGGTGGGTTGAACCAATATAAATCGACGTGTGTTGTTTACTTTCCCGCATCTTCATTCTTGTCTTTGCTTGATCATTCAAAAAAGGGGCTTAAGTGCGAAAAATCAGCATAATCTATTCACCCCCCAGATTATTGTAGCCACCTGGACTAACAGGCACACCAAACTGCTTGGCAGCCGCCATGCAACGCCATTCCGAGAAATTTCATGCACCCCACCCCCACGCCGTAGTGTTGGTCTCCTCCCAGACTAATGATGTGCTTTTGCTCTATCTAAAGTCCGATTTCTCCTAATTCATGCGATTTTCAATATTTTGACACTCTTTCGGCTATTACCACATCGATACGCCAACAACCTTGCACTATAAATTAGACTAAAAATAACTCAAAACTACTCAAAAAAAAGTGTAATATCTTAGTCTAGGACACTCAACTCATTGGTATAAAACCAACTTAATAAATACTCCCAAACAATAAATATTGATTGCCCTCAAACAACTACTGACTCTTGAAAAACGAAAGACACTGCTTGAACAAGCACATTAACTAGTAACTCTCACATATCGACTACAAAGCTTCACGACCAAGTTAATTCGCATTATACGTCGTTTCACTATCAATCAAGCATGTACATTTCCAATTCAATCATGTGATCTCATGTGTGCATATAGTTAATATTTCAACTCCATTTTTATTATTAGGATAGAATCACACAATCAAGTGCTTTATAAATGATCCACTTTTATAGCATATAAGTGAAATATTTCTCAGACTCCATAGGCTTGTCTTTCACACTAGTCTCCACTAATGTAGGTGAATATTACACATGGATCAATATGGCTTTCAAAGCTTGTAATGTGGGCTTAGGGTTAGGTACGAAAATTAGGGATTAAGTAGCTCAAGTCACCCAAATACACATTTATCTAGATTTATCGATCGAATATCAACGCCCAACCATCAACCCCAACATATGTCTTAGACATTCCCACTTTCTATAAGCTTTATGAGCTTTTTATTCATCTTTTTCTCTCTCTTTTTTTTTAATCGTATCCCCAAAACTGAATCTTTTGTAATGATATATAAATGGCTTTTTTTACATCCTCAATTCTCAGACAACTTCACGAATTATATCGACATTCACCCATTCATATCGTACCAATCCTCAACTCCTAATATATCCTTTTTGAAAATTGTGTGTATGAGTGAGGGTTATTTTGGATATTATTAATGTAAAGCTAGTGTATTGTATTAGATGTAAAAAAATGGTTTAAAAGGATCAAAAGGAAACACTAGGAATAATATAAAAGCCGATCCTAGGTTTCGAGGGGCCTAGAGCAAAAAAAAAGGGGCCCTCGTATTTAAATAAAAAAAATAAAAAATAAAAATAACAAAACACACGTTACAAGTGTAATTTTATTAATTAAACATATAAAATCAGATATGTAATAATAAAAACATCATACTAAAACTTTAATACTTGTCTGATTAATACAAAGTTACGAAAAAGATCGTCCAATATAATTTACAATAGAGAAAAAAACTACTAGTAAATTAGCTATGAAAAATTGATCTTCTTGCATTTTTTTCTGCAAAATCGTCAATTAATCTTTCATAATCAAGTTTTTCTATGAATCCACTTTCAATTGAAATCAAAGACAAAGCATTCAGTCTTGTTTGGGTCATTGTTGATCTCAAACATGACTTTAACAACTTCAATCTGGAAAAACTTCTATCTGCGGATGCAATGGTCACTGGAATTGCCAATAATATCTTGTATACAATGAATGCATTCGGGAAACAATTCATTCTTTGCAAAAAAGCTTAGAATTGCACTGTTGTTTTTGCTTCCCGTGGTAGCATATGTTGTATGATCTTCAGTTCTTGATACAAATCATCTCCATCCAAATCTAAAATATCATTGTCCCGTACCTTCTTTCTTTTGTATTTTTCTTTCAAGATTCTTGCATCGAGCCTTTAAGTCTCCATCAATAAGTGAATCTAATCTATCAGATGTGAAAAGAAATCCAAATAGATCTTCACATTCCTCTAAATGTTCAAATCTCTTCTTTAGTGAGCAAATTGTCTAATCAACTATATATAAAAAGTAATGGACTCTAAAATTTTCCTCTGGAGATACTTGTCTAATTTGGGAAGGCTCACATGAAATCTCATCAAATTGTCTTTTTCTATATATTTGTCTCCTCTCAGGAAAAATAGGATCAATTGCCATTGATGAAGCAATTTCTTTTGCAGTACTAATGGCTTCTCCAAATCCAGTTTCTCTATATTCTTCAAATGAGGCAATCAACCCTTTAACTTTGATCACAACAATTTCAATAAGCATATCTTCAGATTGAAAACTTTTGCTGATAAGGTTGACTTTACTCAATATGTTATACCAAATAACCATGTCTATCAAAAATTCGAAGTTTTCAAGTTCAAATATTGCCAAAGACTTAGCTTCACTCCTTATTTTAGAGTCATTGTCTCTTTCTGCAAGTTCAAGTAAAGCTTCTCTGGCTTGTTGAGCGTGAAGTACTATTGATTTCACACTTTCAATACGGCTTTCCCATCTAGTGGTTGACAATGGCTTGAGAGTTAAACCTTTCAATGTTACATGATCCACTAAAATCTTCCACCTCTTTGTATAATGAGAAAATAATGTATAAGTCCTTTGTATCACTCCAAAAAAATCTTTTGCTTTTCCACAAGAACTTGCAATATCACAAAGTGTTAAGTTTAAACAATGACAACCACATGGAGTGTACAAAGCTCTAGGATTTATATCCAAAAGTTTTTTTTGCACACCTTGGTGTTTTTCTTTCATATTTGCCCCATTGTCAAATCCTTGCCCTCTGACATTATTAATATCAAGACTAAGACTATTCAACACATTTTGCAGCTCTTCAAACAACCCATGTCCTGATTTATCATCCACATTCTAAAATCCCAAAAAATATTATTCTACTTTTATTGGACTTGTAGAAAAATCAACACATCTTATAACTAGAGTCATTTGCTCTTGGTTACTAACATCACGAGTACAATCAAGTATCACAGAAAAGAACTTCACTTTTTTTTATCTTTGTAAGAATGAAATTCTTGATTTCAGAAGCTAACATATGTATCAACTCATTTTGAATTTTGTGGTTGAGATAATGAAGATGTACTTTACTTTCAAGATGCTCCCTCATCACAGGATCCCACTCTACAATCATCTCAACCACAGACATAAAATTCCCATTTCTATCATCATACAACTTTTCACTACTACCACGAAATGCTAGGTTTTGTTTAGCCAAAAACCGCACAACTGAGATTAGACGACGTAATATCATTCTCCAACATATATTTGCCCTTTTAATTTGTTCTTGATTAGCATTATGAATTGTTTTACCCTTCTTCAATCTGATGTGCGACTCGTACCAACTGGAATAGTTATTGACGTGTTCAATACTTGACTCATGTATTTTAAGTCTGCTACTAAGATGTGTCCAATCACAATATCTCTCATTTGCTAGTTGACTTGGTTGGGGCACCCTTTTGAACAATTTACAATAAAAACAAAATGTTTTATCTAGTGCTTTTGAATACACCAACCAATCCCTATGGTGTTTTTGACCATTTGGTAAATTCGAGTGTAGAAGTCTGAAGAAAAACGTCAATGTGATTCATCTTTGGGATATTTCCCTATTAATACATCTCTTATAGGATCCTTTTCCACTAACAGATCCTTCCACTTAAGATCTAAATTTTCCCAATTTCTTGGATCAAAGATGTCAGGTGAACTTGGCGAAGTTAGAGCTTCGTTCACTATACTAAAGACATCATCGTCACTTTCAGACTGAAGAATATCATCTCCATCACCATCACTATGAACATCATCAATATTATCAATATTTTCCAGGTGTACGCCATCAGTACTTTGATTCCCGTTAATATCATTCACATCTTTATCTATATCATTTCTCAATAGTAAATCTTCATGAAACCCATCACCATCCTTTTTTTTCTTGACCGTCTAAATCTTCAAGTGACGGGTTTGAAGGTTCTTTCACAATGAATCTATCTAGTGCTCTTCTTTGAGACTCAATAAATTCTCCAACTTGTTTTCTTTTCTTACGTTTTTCATATCCAGACTGATATTTACGATTAGGAGACATTCTCAATTATCTATTCAAAACATATAAACAAATAAATCTTATTAGTACGATATCAAATGTTGAAATTCAATAACTATTGTTACTTCAGACTGGAAGAAAACATACACAAACAATAAATTGATGAAAACACAAATATATAATTTACGGACTGAAAAAAGTGGAGAAGAAAAATAGTTTAGACAAAATTAAAAGATGAACAAAGAAAAAGATGAAAACAAAATAACAAAATTTAAATAATTCTCAAATTTAAAAAACCATCTTACCAATATTACTACTCTTTCTTGAGAATTTTGACAATGGAGAGTGGAGACAGTATATTATATTCATGGGAATTACGCCGAGTCGCCGACTCTGTTTTAATTCTTCCAAATCTATTTTTTAGGATTAATAGCAATTAGAAACGATGAATATAAATAAAATTATTGGAATTTGAATTTAATTATACCTTCTTTTCGGTGAGATGAGAGTTGTCGATTTGTCGTGCTTCTTTATGAAAAGCGATCTGATGCAATTAAAACTTTGGGGATTAACCTAATGATTACGTTTTTTTGTTCTGGAAAAAGATAAAAAGGCTTGAAGTTGTGTTAAGATATTTGGGGGCCCTATTTTATTTTGCAAAATATACAAAAGGTCCACCAATAATCTCTTTTTCATTGTTTTGTGCATAAAAAAAATAAATCAACCTTTGGTAAAGTTGACATCTTAATGGGAGCATTTGGGAGGACATGTTGATTGTTTTTGCTTCTTACAAAGCCTTTATATATATATATATAGGATTTGGTTCAAATGAGACCACCCTCCCTAGGTGAGACAGTGTGGACTCATCTTACCCATTGATCTTAAAAAATGAAGGGATGTGATTAATTCAGTTTTTTAATTATTTCCTAATTTTTTGATTTTAAGGGTAAGATTGTAATTTTGTAATTCAAATTAGTGGTCCCGTGGCGGATTTTATGGTTCAAATTAGTGGTCCAGATTTTTTTTTAAAATGAAATAGACACTAGGATTTTGTGGCGGAATTTAAGGAACACATTTTCTTTCCAAATTTTTTATTTTTCTGACATAGTTAGAGTTCTTCTCTTTGCATAATTAGACATCAAATAATGCATATTTAGTTATTTTGTTGCACTTTGTTTTATGAAAACAAGACATAATTGAATATAACGTCTTTGCATATGTAGTTATACTACACTTTGCATAAATAGGTTCAATATAATGTATATTTAGTTATGAAAATGGGATGTTGCTTTTGGAAATTATAAAAATGAGATGTTACATAATGTCTTTGCATATTTAGTTATTCCACAATGCATAGATAGTTTCTAGATAATACATAGTTAGTTGATTTTGTTGCATAATTTATGACATCTTGCATAGTTGGTTATCTTTGTACTACATATTAGTTTTTTTCGTTGCATAGATAGTTTTCGGATAATGCATATTTAGTTGACTTTTGTTGCATATTTAGTTTCGAACTCACATTCGTTATTTATCCGTAATATTGCACCGATTTTTCGTGTTTTTCTCTGTAATTTTCGAGTTCTTTTCTGATTTTTCTTTATTTGCGTTAATGGAGGAATGAGAGAGAGAAAGAGAGACGTGAGATTGGGGAAAAAGGAGATGTATGAGAGAGAAATAGATTTGATTCCATTTTTGTAACTAACTTGTTATGTTATTTTACCCTACTACCCTTATATTGATTAAATTAATATTTTAATATATTTTTTATCCATTAAATCATACCCATTGATTAATAGTGGGGGGATGGTTGAGATTAGTCCATTGTGTCTCACCTAGAGACATGGTCTCACTTGATCCTCCCCCTATATATATATATATATATATATAGGATTTGGTTCAAATGAGACCACCCTCCCTAGGTGAGACAGTGTGGACTCATCTTACCCATTGATCTTAAAAATGAAGGGATGTGATTAATTCAGTTTTTTTAATTATTTCTAATTTTTTCTGATTTTAAGGGTAAGATTGTAATTTTGTAATTCAAATTAGTGGTCCCAAATGATTTTATGGTTCAAATTAGTGGTCCCAAGTAGTTTTAAAATTTGAAATAGACTTCTATAGGATTTTGTGGCGGAATTTAAGGAACTGTTTTCTTTCCAAATATTTTCATTTTCAAACATAGTTAGGGTTCTTTCTTTGCATAATTAGACATCAAATAATGCATATTTAGTTATTTTGTTGCCTTTGTTTTTATGAAAACAAGACATAATTGAATATAACGTCTTTGCATATGTAGTTATACTACACTGCATAAATAGGTTCAATATAATGTATATTTAGTTATGAAAATGGGATGTTGCTTTTGAAATTATAAAAATGAGATGTTACATAATGTCTTGCATATTTAGTTATTCCACAATGCATAGATAGTTTCTAGATAATACATAGTTAGTTGATTTTGTTGCATAATTTATGACATCTTGCATAGTTGGTTATCTTTGTACTACATATTAGTTTTTTTTACGTTGCATAGATAGTTTTGGATAATGCATATTTAGTTGAGTTTTGTTGCATATTTAGTTTTCGAACTTTGTTCGTTATTTATCTGTAATATTGCACCGATTTTTCGTGTTTTTCTCTGTAATTTTCGAGTTCTTTGAGTTTTTTCTTTATTTGCGTTAATGGAGGAATGAGAGAGAGAGAGAGACGTGAGATTGGGGAAAAGGAGATGTATGAGAGAGAAATAGATTTGATTCCATTTTTGTAACTAACTTGTTATGTTATTTTACCCTACTACCCTTATATTGATTAAATTAATATTTTAATATATTTTTATCCATTAAATCATACCCGTTGATTAATAGTGGGGGATGGTTGAGATTAGTCCATTGTGTCTCACCAGAGACATGGTCTCACTTGATCCCCCTATATATATATATATATATATATATATATATATATATATATATATATTAATGTAAACGTGTATATATATATGTATTAAAAAAAACTCTGGGTGCCCTTACCGGCGGGGGGACCTGTGCGGCGGCACCACCTCGACCTCAGGGCCATCCCTGAATAATATAAACATAAAGGTAGGCATTTATAGGCTCTAATTATTCAAAGATGACCTAAATCATTTCCCTATTAATGTTACTTTACCTTGGATTTCGCCTCGACTAGTGTTCAAATAAGTTCTAGAGTCGGGTGGAATCATTGAGGTAACAATTTATCACACACATCGTATCAAACAAATCAATAGAGTTACTCAAACATATGGTGCGTAAGTAAGTAAGTATGCAGATCACAACTCAAACACATGCTTTTTGGTGATCAACTCAAGTTCAACAAATTCACTTAGTTAAATCCGAATGTGATCACAGTTTCTACATACTCGACGTAAACATTCAATTGTTTGACCATCACATGAGATGGATCATCTATTATTCCACATGTTTGCTTTTATTGCGCAATGCCCGAGGGGCATGTGACGTTTATTTTTATTTTAAAATTTTATAGGAAACGGAAAGAGCTTTACCATTAGAAGAATATATAGCTAGTATTTAAAATTTATATAGTTGGACATGCTAATCACTTAGTTACCAACTATATTTGAAAAAAAAATCTAAGTTAAATATATATATATATATGTATATATAATATAGGGATCATTACAAAAATAACCCCTGAGATTCGGGTTAATTATAAAAAAAAAATCCACAGATGTTTCAAAATTACAAAAGAACCCTTTAGGTTTGATTCTAGCTTAAATTTAAGCGGGTAACTATAGGGGTTTTTTGAAATTTTTTTTTTCGCATATGAAAGGCGAAAATGTAAAACAGAATTAATCTCAATGGAGTTTTTGTAATTTTCAAAAACATTTGGATTTTTTTGTAATTAGTCTTAACCTCAGGCATTTTTGTAATTATCCATAATATATTTCGAAATTTCTTATCTTTCATTTCTAAGGTTTTATATGTACATGAATGTCATAACTCATATGTCATTGGTATAAACACCTAAATATAGATATTTAACTGCCTGAAATCAAGATCGGCCCGTTGTTTTATCGTAGTCGTTGAGATATTAGGCGGCCATGATAAGATTGTCTACGTAATTTAAGTTGTGATTTAGGTGGATAATTGAATTACAGGATGTTAATTTACTGTTTTTTTTTTTGCAACTCTGATTAAATCTTTCACCTAAGCATAGAATGATATACGAGAAGATTAATTTTTCGAAATGCAAATATACTTGATAATTTATAAACATCTAAACTTTTCACTCAATAATAAAAAAATAACTCATACAATTCAAACTTCAAGCCAATACATAGACTATTAAATCTGTCCACTTTTCTCTCAACAATAATCATCTCTAGAAATTTGCAAATAACCACAAAAAAAAAAAAAAACCTTTAGTTTGTGACATCAAATTGATGATTGTTGAAGTAGGAGTCAAACAAAGAGCTAATTACGAGTTATTGGAAAAAGCTCATGGTTGAGAATGGAAGGTGGGAGTGGTGGGAAATATCCAAACTTGGGGTGGTTTAAGTATTTTGGAGGAATCTTGGGGAAAGGAGGAAGTTTGGGGAGAGGAGGACAAGGTTTCTTGTGGAATGGTGGGAGTGGAAATAGTGGAATTGGAGGTGGCGGAGGGGCTTAGTCACCTTTGGCGGCTTGTAGATTGGAACGGTGGAGGGAGTGGCTTAGTCACCACCGGCGGCAGGTTTAGGTTTAGGCTTGTAAACAGGGCAGGTGGCTTTGGCTTGACAATTGGTGGCTTTGGCTTATAAATTGGAACAGGTGGTGGAAGTGGTTTGACTGCTGGCGGCTTGTAAACAGGTGGCTTCGGCTTGTAAATTGGAACAGGTGGAGGAAGTGGCTTCCTCGGCGGCTTGTAAAACTGGTGGCTTTGGCCGGCCGGCTTGTAAATAGGAGCAAGGTGGAGGAAGTGGCTTAACAATTGGCGGCTTATATATGGGGATCGGTGGAGGAAGTGGCTTAGGCTTGTTAAGTGGTGGAAATGGAGGAAGAGGCCAAGGGTGACCAAAGTTTTTGAGTGGCGGGTAGTTGATTTTGGGAAATTTTTTCTTCCAAGAATGGGTTTTTGGGAGAGGCGGGTATTTGAAATAAGGCCACAAGAATTTAGAAGTGCATAATGCAGTCGAGAATTGGAGGTTTTTCGTTGGGACAAAAGTGTATTTTCCATTGGTTTTAGATTTGAATACAATCTTGGTGGCTTCTAAGCCATTGTGGGCTGGGCAAGGAATTGCAGCCGCGCTGTGGAGCTGTGCGTAACATTCTTCCTTGAGTTTTTGTCCATCTTGGACAATATCTTGTGGGAGTGAAACCTTGAATTTGCCTTCTTTGTCTAGCTCTCCGGCTCCAACCCTTTTGATTTCTCCAGTTTTAAGCTTGCAATCGATGGTCACATGAAGTCCTACGTAGAACACGCGAAAAATGTTAAAATTCTTACATAATTTGAATAAAAGATCACATCCTATTTATGGACAAAAGATTGAACTAATAATATATCTCTAATACATGATTGATCCCCTGTCCTCTACAAAATTGCATTTGGTATTTCAATTCACCAAATAAATATCACGTGTATAAAATATTGTCAGCATTATACACGCTTTCACCAGCCTGGAGTACTAAATCACCAAATGCAAGAGTATCATAGAAAATATGAGATCCAAATTCACTCTAAAGTATTAGTGGGTTCAAAAAATGGTATATATTCAAAATGTAATGAAGTTCTTTTCAAATCCAGTACCTCATTATGGAATGTAAATTCAGGGACTTATGATAAAACAACCTCCTAAGATTTCCAAATTTACAAGTAATATGTATATAGATAAGATCTTGCATGTTCAAACAGAGTAAAATACGACCAAATTATATGTACAACTACAAGATCATCAATATTGACCTTTGATAGGTAACAACAAACAACCTTAAAAGTTAAAAGAACATACATTTAAGAACATACAAATATATATGTGTGTGTGTGGAGTATACCTGAAAAGGCCTGACTAGTCTTAAAGTTATTTTCTTTGCAATCAGCACACTCTCCAATCCCGACAACCTCGAATGCTTGGTCATCTGCATTGCAGAAACTTACCACAAATAAAAAAGACAACAACAAGAAACCTCGAAAAAGGGAATGAACCCTCATTGGGACCTGCTAAAATTGTAGCCCTTCAACCAATTCAAGAATTAAAGAAAGACAAAATAAATTAACTAAAAAGGGCAAAAAAAGAATTCAGAAGCTAGATTTGAGCTTCTGCTGAAATGCTATTGTGATTCTTGAATGAGTTGAAGCATAGCTTATTATATATATAATGATTTTGGGGAAGTGATTTATGTGAGGTATAATCACACCGCCATAAATTTAATGATATCACATGAGGTTAGGTCCCTCAAAAAACCCAAATAAATTGAAAAATAAAATAACGATATCACACCGTCATTGAATTTGAATGAGGCTTTTTTTTATCTGTAAACCAACTAATTACCACCTCTCATAAAGACCCCTTTT
Source organism: Rehmannia glutinosa (assembly GCA_016081115.2). Taxonomy (NCBI): domain Eukaryota; kingdom Viridiplantae; phylum Streptophyta; class Magnoliopsida; order Lamiales; family Orobanchaceae; genus Rehmannia; species Rehmannia glutinosa. The sequence continues at coordinate 72,556,433 of CM071937.1, read as the reverse complement.
GGAAAATAATATAAAATCTTGTGGGGGTTAAATGCATTAAGGAATTTGGAAATCTCATGGCATTGAGGATATAGACCACATATAATTGTATTTCTATTTTATTTTATTTTTTCAATTCTTTAAATTCTTTCAGATAGTCGCACAGTTGGGAAGCAGAAAAAGATAAAACCCACATTAAATAATAAAGTATTTATTATATATATATATATATATATATATATATATTGGATATGAATCAAATAGATCCTCACACAGGGGGGTGAGTGTAGGACACATCTAACCATAGATCAACAATTTTGGGTGGTAAAGATTTTTAGGGCTTTTTATGTTTTTTTTTTTTTTTTTTCAGACTATTAAAAAGGGTAGGGTGGTAATTTGGCACTTTAGAATCGATTCTTAAGATTTCATTCCCTCTTTCACGCGATTTCACCCACTCTTCACGCATACTCTCTCTCCGGCGTTTCGGTTTCAAAAAAATTTCTCTGTTGATTATGTAGTATATGGTCATTTGCTTATGACTTGCTTATGTAGTTAATGTATACGTGATGCATGTGTAGTGTATATTCGTTGCTTGTGTAGTATATCTTATCGCTTATGTAGTATGAGTTTGTTGCTTATGACTTGCTTATGTAGTTAATGTATTAAGTGGTGCATACGTAGCGTATATTTGTTGCTTATTTAATATAGACTTCTTGTTTATGTAGTATGAGTTTGTTCTTTATGACTTGCTTATGTAGCTAATATATTCGTGGTACATACGTAGTGTATATTTGTTGCTTATGTAGTATATGATTGTTGCTTATGTAGTATGGATTTGTTGCTTATAACTTGCTTATGTAGTTAATGGTATATAAAAACACAATGACACATCTACACAAGCAACAAATTACATATTCATAAGCAAACTTCGAACTAAGTCAAGCTCTCAAAGAACTATGACAAATTGTCTGCAACTTTTTTCACACAATAGTGCGTTGAAGAAGAAGGATGAATGATTTCTCACAGTAGTGAGTTGAAGAAGAAGAAGGAGGATGATTAAGGAAGATGAGATTTGTTCGCGTTGAATTTGATGTGAGATTTGGATAGATTGTGTGATCATAATGTGAACATAATCCCATGAATATTGGGTAATTTTGTAGGATGACTAATTTACCCCTTTCTCTAATTACCAACATTTAATCTGAATTTTTAGCTCTAAAATCACAACCATTGAAAAATCTAGATATGTGGCTAAGATTGGTCCATATGTCTTATCCTATGAGGTGGTCTCATATAACCCTCTCTATATATATATATATATATTTATATATCAATTTCACGTGATTCAACTTATATTTTACAGCTAGTTTGTGTTCATAATTGAAGATTTAAAGTTCAATAATAATCATTGACATGTAGCGTAGGATTAACAGTGACCATAATACATGTAGCTAGGGTTATATTAATTGGGGTTACAGACTACAGTACGTACAAGATTTGTGCAAGCCGTTCATATATTGAACATAATTTAGTAAATTATACATTTGTAATTAAGCTAATATTTTTCGATTTAGATGTCTAATAATTATTTAATAACTAAATTAATTTGGAAGATATATACGAGGCCGGGCCCATGAATGACATGGTGAACTCAAATATGAAAATTAATTTAAACAATAAAACTCTTAGGTGAAAATTAAAAACACGTGGCCCCAAGTTTTATGGCTCGGGACAGTGGAATAACCGAATAGGAAGTGAAACAGAGATGTGGTTTTCAATAACTTTCCATATGATTGGGTAAGATGTTTGTAAAACTCAAACATATGTCTAACTTTTATTCTCGCCTACCCCTCTCCCCTCCCTGGATTTATACTCGAAAAAAAAAAAAAAAAACTTTCATATGGTTCTTATGAGAAAAATGCATTTGCCAGCACGTTGATCAATTGCAACATGCATGATTATTCATTACATATTTATAAGTCAATTATTAAATTTAATTGTATATTTAGAAAATCATTTTATACACATGATATACATGTAATTTAGAAATTATAAAATGTAACACAAATTAGAATAAGTTTTTTTTTACTTGGCTTAATAAAGGTAATTGCATAAATGTGATTCAAATAAAAAGGGATTTTTTTTTTTTTTGGAAGGCATTAAACAGGGATGTTGAAAAGCTGAAAAAGAAGTTCCAACTAATTAAACGTGCTTTGCTTAAATGGTATACATAACTCGCACATGTAGAGGTCTCAAACTTTCACGCTTATTATTACACAAAAAATTGTCAATTTTTGAGCCATTAAAAGAGCTATAATTGTTTTAAAGGCTAATAACCATCTTCTGACTGGGAAGACCTATGTGATGATATTTGGCTGCAAATTAATTTCGATCGATTTTTTTACTTTTTTATTATATAAATACCAATCTAACAGGAAAAGTTTATTTTATTTTAGCCTTTTTCTTATATATATGCCAAATCTTCCTCTTGGACTAATTATTAGGAATAGTTTGCTAAATGTCGGACTAGGAGTAATCACTTTATTTATATATCTTGTTTTTTTCTAATTAACGTTAATTTTTATGTCGACAACGCTAAATGTCTTTGAAATGCGTCCTAATTAAAAGTAATTTGACTATAGTTGATTGACGTTCGATGATATATTTTTTTTGCTTTCTAACGACATTATAAACATTGTCCCCAAAAAAATTGGAGAAAATAATATGCATTTTGGCAAACATATTACATCAATTTTATAAAATTTAGACATTTTTTTATTGTCCATTTTGCTGAACAAATCTGTGTAATTGTCATGGTGTCGAAAATAAGTAGTTAGTTCCCCTCTCCAAATTCCCCCCATTTTACTCAAAAAAAAAAAAGGTAGTTAGTTGGTACTTGGTATAAGTTTGGTTTTGAGTTGTGAAATGCCATAAAGAAGGAAGCTTCCTTTGGACGATGATTTTGGTGAGGTAGTTGTACATTAATTGGTTAAAAGAAAAGAAAAAAAGGATTACAACGTTATTGATGTGATATATAGTATATAATCAATTAATCATGTCACATGCCTTCTCTCAAAAAGTCTATATTGTTTATGAATTGATATCATATAAATTATAATTTTTTGTGCGGTTCATAATATAGCTGTTGTTGATATACATGTTTGAGTTCAACATATTTATTAAACTGTAATATCCCAAAACTTGTGAATCTTGGCTGTCGCTAAGCTATATACCTACAAATGGGAACTGGAAAAAAATTTGTTGAAATATGTCACTTGTAAGTTGTATCATGTTGATTAATTAGAGCAAGATATCATTGTTTATAAGCTAAGTGAGCTACTCATCTTATCAAGGATAGAATCTCACATGGTATCAGAGCAAGGCCCAACAAGAGGTCCTGAATTCAAACCTCACAACCACCCATAAAAATGCTCCACGTGCTAGGCTTACATAACCGTCTACACGTGAAGGGGCATGTTAGAGTGCAATTGAACGGACCAACCTGCTATGTATTAGACTTTTAAACTTATAAATCAATTCAAGATGAGACTTAATTTTTCATTTTTAAAACCGTCCTCCTTGGAATATATTTAGTTTACTTTTTATTTATTTATATAATTCTATGACATTGTTTTTAAAATTATCTTTTTAAAGAATTTGGTGAATTTTCAGAAACTTCGAGTAGGCAGATTTTGAGTTTAAGCAACTCACTTGTATAAAATTAATAAGACCCCATTGGATATATAATGGCACTCACTATAAAAACCTAGCACAGTAATGGATGTATAATGTATGTATAATGTCTGTATAAAACAAAACCTTAGCTTTGTAGCCCCCAGTCGCCGCTTTTTTTGGTCAAAACGTAGATGTAATACAATTTAAACATTAGGTCTAATAATTAAAGAATTACGAATTTTCCTTTTTCCACCTAAATTATTTTTCTCTGATTCGTAATTTATAATCTGAAGACTAATTAGTTGAATCTTTCACTAACCTAATGAATTATAATGTCTAAATTCTAACTATGTCTGTTATATAATTTATTATGTGATAAAGTTCTTCCAAATCTTTCACTAATCTCAAGAATTATTCTCAAATGTTTATTTGAATTCAATGAAGATAAAGATAATTTAACATAAATACGAGGGCAAAATTCATATGTAGTCATCGAAGTTATCTTAAAACTACATATTAGTCACCTACTTCTCACAATAAGCATGCATAGCCACCTAACCATAATGAAAAACGCAATGCTAAATTGCTAATGACATTCATTTCAAAACCGCATATAACTTCACTATAAGGAAAAATGACTTTTGGTCGCTCAATCACTTAACATTTTATGCACTAACATATATAACACATACATTCATTTATACATGCGAATTAAATGAATACAATTATTCATTGATATAAACAAATACATTATAAATATTATTAATCCAATTAATTACATGTTTACACGTAAGTATATGTATAAACATTAATTATAAATAAATACTTCTTCTTATATTTAAACTTATATCAATTAGTAATTATTGCCCTTTACTAGCGTCAGCACAAAATCAGATCCTCCTGTTGGGCTTCAAGCTACTAACCGTAAACAAATTGTTAAATCACTAAAGCATCCATTTTGACAAGCTGAGAATTGTCATAACTTAACTGACAAAATGACAATAAATCTAACCAATCTGATGTAACAATACCGTCTCCTTTTGGGAGTTCAAACTCAGTCAGTTTAGCAATGAAGATGGCTAACTTCCGAAAATTGTCCCTAAAGAAAAAAGAAAATGTAAAAAGTTTCTTCATCATGCTACAACAGCGACGCATGTCCTTCCTTTTGATCTTCCTCATACATTTGAATCTCTAAGATTTGTTACAAGTCAACTGTTTTTTAGCATGCTCGTCTACTTCTTCTTCTTTGATTTGTTGGACGTATACGCAGTGCCCTGATAATATGGATACAGATTAGCAAAATTAACACACCATCCAGCCTCAATATAAACAAAAATTTAAAGACAAAAAAAAAACCATGAGGTTTGATTCTATGTTAAATGTAAGGGGGTAAATGCAATTTTTTTACAAATGTACGGGTTTTTGCTTATGAAGGAGTAAAGCATAATACGAAATCAACCTTCAAGGATTTTTTGTAATTTTCAAAAGCCTCTGGTTTGTTTGTAATTAACCCAAAGTTCAGGGTATTTTTTCTAATTATCCCTATTTAAAAATGTCAATTGTCATACGAACCTGGAGCCACTCATCCATTGAGGCATCAGTTGTCCCAGTTCCAACTTCCACCTTTGAAACCCTCTTAGTTTTCTGAACATCAACAGAGGAAGGGAAAAATTGCTTTAGAAAAAAAAAAAATGTTGTATGCAGCTAGCAAATTATCAAAAGCAAGCAACAAATAAATTACTTAGGTCAACTATTGAACCCACATAACTCCGCCTGCATATAGACAGGGCAACCTGTCTATATGTTTGATCCTAAGCCCGGATAAAGGAGGAGGGTTGCGTTAGGTCGACAGCCAGCGTAAAACTCTTGTCATTTTTTATGGCATGGATCATAGCCGACCCCACGTAGTGGGATTAAGGCTTAGTTTGTTGTAACTATTGAACCCACATATCAAGGTCAACGAATGTCAAAAACAGTCAACACCACCATCACGCTATTATTCCTTTTCGTCTCAAAATTATTTTTTTTTCCGGAAACTATGTTCACCGACTGCGCATCTTAATGCCAATGTGACAGCTTAACACCAGAATGTGGCAGTTTCAAAGACCATATATCATAAAGCTATAATTGAAGTAAATTTTATTTCACTCACATACACTGTAAAAAAGAACAGAAATCCGCTAACTTTCAGGTAGAGTTGCAAAATTCTAAAACATCAGAACAAAAATCCCAAAGGTTTGTTTTCCCTTGAGAAGGACCATAATGGCTAAAGGCAACCAGAATTCAACTGAGACAACTTGGGTGAATTTTCTACAGCTATAGTACAGGCAACAACATGCCAGCAGCATGTAATCAGAATTCAGTACTATCAGAGTTTCAGAAGTTCGCAAGTTATTTCAATGATATTTTGTAGGGAAAAAGGAAAAAGAAACCACTAAAAACATGTAAAGACTTGTGCAACTTCCGCAGCATTATCAATGAACAGTCTAAGAACAAAAGGAGTGATCACCTTGGAGAAATTTTGAATTTGGCCGCGTATCCAAAACCCAAGAAGACCAAGAAGGGCTACACCAAGGCAAAACAAGAACACGGATTCGACACTCAGCATGGCACCTACTTCAGTAACTTCAATAGTTCCATTGTAGAAGGTACTCTGGTAAGGGTTTTGATCGATCTCATAAACAATAGTCCCCACAAGATCATATGGACCAGGCTGTAAGAAGAGAAAAAACAAAAAAAAAAAAGGAAATCCAGACACTCAGATGCAGCACAAATTTTGAAAGGTACATTTCTACATTTGTACAAGCTTACCTGTAAGAACTTGCTTACGCCAAATATATAAGGAAAAGTTGCTTGAGCTGACGAAGGAACTGATGCATTGTTAAAAGCCTAATAAATCAAGATGTACAAAATCATATTAGCCAGGTAATAAGATTTTAAATTTACAAGGCACTTCCTGATTCGTAAGATAAGTATCACATCTTGTGGAATCATACAAAGATACAAACAAGAGTAAAAGCTCAAAGCAAGGGACAATAATGGAGCCAAGAGGGGCTGGCTGGTGGTGGCGACCACCCGCTCAACTTCATAAGTTTTATATATAAATTAAATCATAAAATTGTCCCGAAAAAAATTAAAAGAGGAAATTACTCTAAACCCTCTGTACTATTCATGTTTTTACACTTTACCATATAAACTATTTTTTGTTGCATTTTACCATATGAACTATGTAAATTTTTGCACTTTGCCCTATATGGACAATTTTGCCCCAAAAATTTTATTTTTCTTAGAATAATAAAAATAGTTCATTCTGGTCATCAGGCCTATCATGTTCTTGTATATAAAATTAATATTTTCTTAAATTCATAACTTGTTTCAATGAAATGCTTTGCTAAGTATTCTTAGTTGATTTTGGGTTTCTCATCGCACGTACAGTTTCACAATGACTCCTCACACTCAACCTTAATAGGCATCACAATGATTCGTATCAAGATGACAAAAATAAATCAAAAAATTACTTCTAAAAGAAAAATTGCCACTAACTTAAGACATAACGAGCAATCTTAAGTATTTGTCACTAACCAATTAAAAAAGAAAAAAATATAATTTTAATCAATTATTGATGATAATATTTTTCACTAACCAAGAATACTCAACTACATTCAGTCTAACAATGTACGAATTTAAGAAACTATTTTTTTTATACGAAAGCATGATGGGTTGGATATGATCGTTATGAATTATTTTTATTATTTTAAGAAAAATAAAATTTTAGTGGTGAAACTGTTCACATAGAACAAAGTGCAAAAATTTGCATAATTCATATGGTAAAGTGTAACAAAAAATAGTTTATATGGTAAAGTGTAAAAACAAAAACGTGAATAGTACAGGGGGGTTAGTAAAATTTCCTCAAATTAAAAATACCTTTTTATTTAGTATTATTTTTTAAAACAAAAGTAAATGTCCATCGAATTTCCATTTTTTGCTCGTCCCTGGCATGGGTGTTACATCTCTTTGCGAGAGGGCTCAAAGAGACCTGGTACAGGGTGACTATAGTAGTTTCTCAGAACATGACTAAAACTCATGATAAGCATATGCACAGTGAAGCAGTGATCAGAAAATGAAAAAAGTCCAACCACCAATAGAGAGGAATAAAGAAGATGCCTTCAAAGATCTTACTATCTCCCAACCACGACAAATATCATATATTTAACTCATTGTCAGCATTCTCGTCAATATAGTTTAAAACCACGCATCAAAGACAAAGGTTTCTTGTTAATAATATAATTAAATAAAAAGAAAAATATAAAATTCGATAAGAGGGAAGACAAAATGCCAGTTAGAAGCTAGGACTCAGATGTGAGGAATTTAATCAGTAATTTGAGGAAACATTGCAACATAGTTTTGAGATAGTTAATCACATATTCACATATCAGTAGTCGGGTGATCATTTACGCTTCCAAATGTTGGTTCACATACATATTACAGATTTAGATGAGATTTTAAGAACATAAAACACCATGAGGAGAAAAAGTAAACAAAAAAAACCTGGGCAGAAAGATTCTGAATCAAGTAGCGGTGATCATAAGGAAGATGTACGCTGGCCTGGATGGCAATAACAGTTATACTTGATTCCCCTGAAATTAGCATTCAAAACATGACAACTTACACATTTCATTTTACATTGACATAAACAGGAATAACAGATGGTGAGCATATGACCAAGGTCATGCTGCCATGATCGATAAATTTCGAAACAAAATTGACAAGAAAATTGAGAAGAAAAAGAACACTAGGCACAGACATTTAACAAAGACTTACCCTCATTATTAATTCCGACTAGAAGTTCACTTTCTTCTCCAGCTGCTATCACTGAAAAAGTTAAGGGTCTAATTTGAGACATGATTTATAGGCCAATGGAGATAGAAACAAGAGGACAACAGAGAACAAATGAGCTCATCAAGGACAGAAAAAAAAAAAAAAAAAAAAGTCGGGCAGGAAAAACCAACACTTTGAAGGGTTTTGGGGAAAACACAAACGGTTTCCACGCCTGGAGCTGGACTAAAGTTCCCTCCACCAAAATCTTGAACATCCTCACCAACAATCCCAAGATCTCCTCCTTCCTCATACGAATCAACAACATCTGCATCGGGATCTGGTTCGCATCTTGCAACTATCATGCAAAAAACATAATTAATGAGCATATAGAAATCAACTGCCCAATAAGATGTGCTTAAATCCAATTCACATCAATTACAAAATAATGCACATAATATAGTCCAAAGTGAATTTGATTAGGAACTCCGCAGTATAATGGGCCAGTAACAAATCAATCAGAAGGACTGAAGAGCAACAAAAAGTCAACAAACCCTAAATAAATGCAACAAATGGTTCTGACTTTCAGAAACTATGCAAACTCAAGAGGTATCAAACTTTCTGAAAGGAAGGCAATCTCGTTCATAATTCTATAGTCGTTCAAAGTATAAGTAACCAATTCCAGAAGGCCATGAATCATCACCATGCATTCCAAAATTATAAACAATATCAATTCCACATTGGCATCCAATCAAGAATCGCAAACTAAAGATTGAAAAACGTAAAAAACCACAATCAAGGTAAAGTAAAGAAAGAAAAACCATAACATCGAAATTAACGGAACAGAATCCTAAACGATAACCAAAATGACCTCCAAAACGAGAAATACAAAATACTAAAAAAAAACAAAAAAGACAATACCGATCTGATCTAATTCCTCATCGGGCAAATCGGAATCACAGCAACACATAGGAAAGTTCATCCAGAAAATTAAAAAATAAAATCTTCGTGAATGTGCATGAATATGGATAGTGCAAGGTAATTAAATTATGAAAAAAAAATTCACCTCACAAAAAATCAAGCAAAAAATTAAAAAAGAACTGAAAAATTGAGCGTTGGATATGAATTGGATCTGGATCTGAGACGCTTACCTTGTAGAAAGGATGAGGAGAAAAGGAGCAGCGTTAGGATCAAAAAAACCCTAATTGTCATTTTCGTCTCTTTATTATTGCTAGTCCCTACAGACGCAGAAGAAAAGAAAGAACTGTTTTGAGTGAAGCGAGCAAAGTGAGACTTTTTAATGCGTCGACTGAACATCCATGGGAAGGTCAAAATTGGAAAATCATTTTAGGGGCAACAAGTCTAAATTTAATATTTTGTACGGGTTAAATGTGAAATTATTATTTTTTTTACAAGTGAAGGTTATATAAAGGAAAGTAGATGATGGATTGATCGTGGGAAATAATATAATGTTTGACCAAATTAAATTTACTATATTTGTGCGAGAAAGATATGCACAAATGTGGTCCTCAAAAAAAAAAATTGCACAAATGTACAACTAGCGATTTGATATGATCTCATTTCGAAAATATTTGTTCTGCAAGAGAATAGTGAGAAAAAATTGTTTGGAAGAATTTGAAAAAAAAAAATAAAAATGTGATTGGATATGAAAAAAGATGTCATGAATATAGTTGACGTGATTGATTTATTTGGGAAAATTGTGTTTGTATATAAGAATTTTATTGAAGTTGTGATGTTGATATTGTCAAAAAAAATATATTTCAATAAAATATATTGTATGTCCCACCATCATATGTCAATTATTATTAATAAACAAATATTATTTTGCTTTGGAATTACATATATTGCTGAAATATTTCACTATTGTGATGTTTATTTATTTTTTTCCTCTAATAATTACCAATTTCTTTGCAACATTCGTAGAGGGGTCCAAAAAAAAGTTTTTAAATTATCATCGTTGATATTATCATTATTTTGCATGTGTAATAGTATTAACATAAATAGAACATAGGAATTATTTATGTTAGAAAAATTAAATTCAAATTGTACTTTGTATAACCAAAGTAATTATGAATACATATAAACGAGAATGGTTTTTCTCTCCGAGTTTAAGTGTTTTTTCTCTCTGATTGAGAATGTCTTATCCCCTGCTTTTTGTAGGGACTAGGGTTCAGTGGCTTTTTGTATTTGCCTCATGTTAATCCATCTATATTTGATATTGTCATGTTCGTGTTACCTTCAAAAGATAGTGATCCATACATGTGGGAGTTTTCGGACCTTGAACTCGTTTGAAGTTGGGAAATCTATATGGATTCCAATTGAATTGCAATCTAATGTGATTTATCCCTTCAATTGCCTTGATCTTGTGAATCTCTAGGTGAAGAGTGAAAACTCGTGGTTACGTTTTTACGATATTTCAAATTTATCGAGGCCCTCTAAAAGGCTCAAATGAATCAAAAGTAGGAAAGGAAAATCAGGTCAAAAACATGGTCGAGGAAAATTAATAAGAAGCATATTTGTCTTTGTTGTTATTCTAATTCATGTATGCATGTGAGATGTGGGAGAAAAAGGTGTGCTCTCGCTTTGATTGATGAGGTGACTACAGGAAATCAATGTCCCCAGTTGTGATCTTAGGAAATGAAGTAAAGTGGAGGTTGAAACAACTTTGATAGTGGAGGAAGTCATCCCTAATTAGCCCCAAAGTTCCAAATGAGAGTCTGCAGTGTGGGGCTGTAGAGGTTTGGGTGGCCCTATATTTTTTTCGACTTAAGGAATCTTGGAGATTCCATCATCTCGACTTGGTGTTCCTCTGTGAAACTCGAGGAGGAAGATTGTGTTTGTTAGTCTTGTTTGTAAGCAATTAAAGTTAGAAAATAGGTGGAAGTGTGTGGATCGGTGGGAAGAAGCGGAGGTTTGCTCGTTCTTAATTTCGACTAATACCTTTAATATTCTACAAATTTGTTGTTCCATTGAAGTGAGATTTTTTTCGAGGAGTCTATTGATCATTGTTGGGCGGTTTTTGTCATCTTTAGTCTTTGATAAAAGGGTTAGAAGGAACCAAATGATGAAAGCTTATTGATGTTAGGTGAAATGGGAAAATAAATGGTTTATTACAAGTGACTTTAATGATATTAGGAGTAATGAGGAGAAAAGAGAGGGTAGAGTGAGAAGTCAAGCTAGTTTCAATACTTTCAATACCTTTATTAGGGATATGGTCATGTCTGAAGTCCCTATTGTTGGTGATCAATTCTCATGGGCAAATAACAAAGATGCTAAAGGATTCGTTAAAGAAAAGTTGGATATAATTTTTGGTTCGGGTGAATGGACCCTCTCCTTACCAGAGCTCGTGTTCAATTGATTTGGTTTTCTAGAGGACTCACCAGATCGGGTCCATCAAGAAAGAGGTTTTTCTTTGACAAGAGGTGGGTTAGCGAAGAGGGATGTGAAGAGACGGTGGAGAAGGCTTGGAAAGGTCATATGGTTGGGAATTCGATGTTTCAGCTTTAAGATAGAATTAGAAGCTGCCGAATTGAGTTACTAAAATGGAGAAGGAGTTTTAAAACCAACTTTGTGTTGAAATTTCTGGTGTTTATTTCTGTAAACTAGATTACAAAGAAACAAAACCTATCTATTACGAGAGAATAGAAAATTGCGAGAAAAGTTGAGCGCGAGTAAAAACTATATCCGCAAGATAAACATGTCCGTAAAGTCTTTGGCCGGAGCAGGCGTGTTATCCCCAAAGATACAACGACCGTCCTTGAAATAGCAAAGACGCAAATTTCAAGGCACCTTTCAATGGAATATGTAAAAGCGAGTACACGATGCAATTACAAGAATGTAAAGATGTGAGAATGAAAGTGTATTCTAAGCAAACAACAATGCTCCTATTTATAGGACTTCCAACCAGGCCTTGGGACTCTTTACTGCAGGGCCGTAACTTCAAGATAATGGGCTATAACCTCCAGATAGTGGGCACTCCTTCAATGACCACTATGATGTAACCTCCAAGTAGTGGGCAGAGTGGGGTTATTTCATTTTAAAAGCACGATTTCAGACTTTTAAGTTGCAACTTATTTATTTTTATTATTTAAAAATAAAAAACAAATATTTTCTGTGCAAAATTAGGCCCGGTCCAGTCGGGACACGGGCTCGGCCCTCGGCCCACGGCCCTGGCGCCGGGCCGGATGGGCGGGCGCGCTTGCGCGTGTGGCCTTGCCCACCACACCTTACATGTGTATAGTTATTTCATCTTGCACACTCTTACACACCCACTTACTTATATATTGAATAAAATTAACATTTTATTCCTATGTGGGATGGTGTCTTTTTACCTTCCCATCATCCATTATCTCATTTCTAAGTGACTAACTTGTGTATTTTATTTCTCACTCACCATAAAATGATTTGAGAAGTTAAATATACCACACTCATCTACTCGAAACGTAGAACATTATTTTAATATTTAATTCCTCCGAAATTAAATAATTAGTCACTAAAAAATTGGTCAAAGTTAGGTATCAAACCATTACTTCTCAAAACCAATTTCCAACAATCCCCCACATGAGTGGAAATCAAATGCACATGAAAATGCAGACTCTTGTACTCAGTTTAATTGAAACCATATTGTATCGGGGACATGTAGTTTGCGACTTTGAACCTTTCCTTTGTAAATATCATCGGATATCTTTGGCGGCTAGTGGGACTTGATACGCCTTAAACTATTCCTCCTTCGTGTATACCTAGTCAATGACATTTACACAATATGACTTATGTCACATTCCGTTCTTGGAGTTGTGTCCTTTTTGGCCATGGACAACATCTTTGGATTCATAAGTGTTACATTGAAGCGGCCCTCACTTCTCACTTATATAGGTGATCTCGCTTGACCGAGTCAATTTATCATTAAAAGTCCTTATGACCTAACCTTACCACAATCAACAAGTTTATTGCACTTGTTTTGCCTTCTAGGGATGGGTAGACTTATTTACAATTGCTTAACTGAACTTTTAAAGTTTAGTTTTCCCATTGAACCAAGTTCTTGGGATCTCCAGTCACCAAGGCTGGGTTACCACTTTAATCGTTCTTTAAATTGTGGATTTTAATCCCATTCCCTCTAGCAATTTACTCAATTGATCTCTGTTAAGCCCTTTCGTGAGCGGATCCGCTATGTTATCCTTTGACTTTACATAGTCAATTGATATAACACCATTGGAGATCAATTGTCTTACGGTATTATGTCTACGATGGATGTGTCTAGACTTACTGTTATACATATTACTTTGTGCTCTCCCTATAGTAGCTTGACTATCACAGTGAATCATCACGGGGAGGCACTTTGGTATTTTCGACATGGAATATCTTCTAAGAAATTACGAAGCCATTCGAAACTTCTTGACTTTATCAAAAGCTATAAACTCGAATTCCATGGTGGATCGAGCTATACAAGTCTGCTTTGTGGATTTCCATGATACTGTTCCTCCTCCAATAGTAAATATATATCCACTAGTGGAGTAGGAGTCCTTTGAATCTGAAATCCAGCTAGCATCATTATACCCTTCAAGTACTGGAGGGTATTTTGAGTAGTGTATCCCATAACTCAGGGTATATTTTAAATATCTTAATACCATAGTTAGTGCTTTTCAATGCTCTTGACTTGTATTGCTTGTATACCTACTCAACTTGTTTACAGGATAGGCAAGATCTGGACGTGTACAATTTGTAATGTGCATTAAACGTTCTATCACTTTCGAGTATTCCAACTGAGCTACTGGTTCTGCTTTATTTACTACCAAATTTATGCTCAAATCAATGGGCGTTTTGCATGGTGGGCCATCAAAAGCATTGAACTTCTTGAGTACTTTCTCCACATAGTGGGATTGTGTCAACCTAATTCCTTGGATGTTTTGCCAATTTTGATTCCGAGAATCATATCAAGCCAATTCCATGTCTTTCATATCAAAATTTCTTTTTAACATTTTCTTAGTGTCTATGATTATATCATGACTACTACCCATTATTAACATATCGTCTACATATAGACAACTATGACAAATGCATTTGATGTGCCTTTAACATAAACACATTTGTCACATTCGTTGATTTTAAAGCCATTTTGACAACATCGTTGCGTTAAATTTAAGATGCCACTGTTTTGGAGCTTGTTTAAGTCCATATAGTAATCTTATCAATTTGCACACTTTTTTCTCTTGACCAGGTGCTACAAATCCTTCAGGTTGTTCCATATACATTTCTTCTTCCAATTCACCATTTAAAAATTCAGTTTTTACATCCATTGGTGAATCTCGAGATTGTGCAAAGCGGAATCGCAATAAGCACTTCGAATGGATGCAATTCTTGTTACAGGTGAATATGTGTCGAAGAAATCACTTCCTTCATTTTGCTTGAAGCCTTTAGCCACTAACCTGGCTTTTATATTTATCAATAGTTCCATCTGCTTTATATTTCCTTTTTAATATCCATTTACACCCTAAAGGCTTACTACCTGCAGGGAGATCAACCAACTCCCAGGTATGATTTTGTAAAATGGATTTTATTTCACTATTGATGGCTTCTTTCCAGAGCGGAGATCTGGACTAAACAGAGCCTCTTTAACTGTACTTGGCTCACCATCTAACAAATAAGTGACAAAATCAGGACCAATCGACGTAGCAGTTTTAGTCCTTTTACTTCTTCTTGGCTCTTCACTCCCTTGTGAAGAACTACTTGCTTTCTCATAAGTTCTTTTATTAGAACTTATTTCAACCCTTTCTTTACAAGGATATACATTTTCAAGAAATATTGCATTTCTTGATTCAATTATGGTACCTTCAGAAATTTTTGGATTTTCGACTTGTGTACAAGAACCGATATGCACTACTATTGTATGCATATCTATAAAAATACAATCAACCGTCTTTGGGCCAATTTTGACTTGTTTGGGTTCAGGTATTGCTACCTTAGCCAAACACCCCCACACTTTAAGGTATTTATAACATGGCTTATGATTTTTCCACAATTCATAAGGTGTCCTATTTTTTCCTTTAAGTGGGATTTTATTTAAAATGTGGTTTGCTGTTAAAACAGCTCCCTCCCACATGTTCTGAGGTAGCCCAAAACTAATCAACATGTCATTCATCATTTCTTTTAAAGTTCTATTTTTACGTTCAGCAATGCCATTAGATTGTGGTGAATATGGTGCAGTAGTTCAATGAATTATTCCCCACTGGTTACATAATTCTTCAAAAGATGCAAAATATTCTCCATATCTATCACTCGAATTATTTTAATTCGGTATTTTTGCCAAGTTGATTTTCAACCTCATTTTTATAATTTTTGAAGGCTTCAACGCTTCATTTTGCTTCTTAATAAATATAAGTAGCAAAATCTTGTGCAATCATCAATAAAAGTGATGAAATACTTTTTACCACCTCTAGTTTGCAAAAATTTGATTACATATATCGGTATGTATCAATTCTAGAGGTCTTGTATTTCTTTCCACAAAATAAAAAGGTAATTTAGCCATTTTAGCTTCAATCTGATTTCACATCTCTTTTGAGAATCAATTTTTGAAGTTGGAAGTAGTTCCAAGTTCATTAATCTTTTTATAGCATTTAGATTAACATGCTCTAATCTAACATGCCACAAATCAGAATACTCAAGCATATAAACAAAAGTAGGCTCAATTTTATTGCTGCTTGAATCGGTTACACGGCGAACTTCCATTACATTCATTTTGAACAATCCATTATACAGATAACCTTTTCCTAGGAACTGTCCAAACTTAGTGAAAATAAACTTTTCAGAATCAAACATTAGTCCGAAACCATGGTTTACAAGAAGAGATCCGACACTAGATTCTTAGGATTTACGGGCATGAAGAACATCCTTTAGAAGTAGCTCTTTTCGGTGAGCTTGAACCACGTTGCCAAAACCTGCAACATCAGAAGAGGAAGAATTACCCATATTAAGTTTTCTACCTATACAAGGGTTATAGGTAGAGAACGCATCCTTGTCAGAACAGATATGTTGAGTGGCCCCCGTGTCAACATACCACTCTCTTGGATTATCCACAAGGTTTGCCTCAAAAACCACTGCAGATAGATCCATATCAATCAGCTCTTGGATCACACCAGTGTGCTCAACCACATTAGCATTAGGTTGTCTATATTTTGGTTTTTTAGGAAGTCGGCGGTCTTTAGCCATGTGGTTGGGCTTACCCACAATTGTGTGATTTCTGTAAATGACTTTTTGATTACGAGGCTTCTTTCCCTTGTAGTTGTTGTTATTGTCACGTTTCCTTTTGTTCACATTACTATTAGCGCCATGTTCTAGCAAATTCGCCTTTGCATCAACAACACCCTTTTCAAACCTTGAATCTAATTTGCGATTACCTTCCTCAATTCATAAACGCATAATTAGCTCTTCAAGATTTATTTCTTTTCGCTTGTGCTTCAAATAATTTTTGAAGTCCTTCCATCAGGCGACAATTTTTCAATCATGCACGCCACTTGAAAGCTTCATTCAATTGCATTCTTACGCGCGAATATCGTGCATAATTAATCGCGCAATTCTTGAACTTGATCCATGATTCAAGAATCCACCATCTTGAAATCTAGAAAACGCCAACCATGAACTTCTTGGAACGGCGTCCTTAGTTCGGTATTTCTTTTCAAGGAATCCCGAGCTCTTTGGAAGATTTCACTTCACTATACACATTGTATAGCGGATCGATACGATCCATTTAGGGCGTAAGTTGCGGCACGAGAAGTCACCCTGGCCCCAAGCATCGAAAGCAGCACGTTTTTTATTGTTGGTTTCATTTTCTTCCACCACTAGTGGATCCTCCTTCAGGAACTTAGTGAGGCTCAGCGTAGTCAGATAGAAGAACATCTTGGATTGCCATCTCTTGAAATCAGTACCACAAAATTGTTTTGGCTTAGCTTCAGCAGGAGCAGTAGGAACATTCACACTTGAAGTAGACACCATCGTTTACAGAAAAAGAATGTTTATCTTGCGATGTTGAAATTTCTAGTGTTTATTTCTGTAAAGTGGATTACAAAGAAACAGAACCTATCTATTACAGAGAATAGAAAATTGTAGAAAAGCTGAGGCTAGTAAAAACTCTATCTGCAAGATAAACATGTCTCGTAAAGTGCTGGCGGAACAAACGTGTTATCCCCAAAGATACAACAACTTCGTCCTTGAATATAGCAGCACTGCAAATTTCAAGGCACTTTTCGAACTGGAATATGTAAAACTGAGTATATTGAGGCAATTATAAGAATGTAAAGATGTGAGAATGAAAGTGTAATCTGAACAGCAACAATGCTCCTATTTATAGGACTTCCAACTAGGCCTTGGGACTCTTTACTGCAGGACAGTAACTTCAAGATAATGGGCTGTAACCTCCAGGTAATGGGCACTCCTTCAATGGCCACTATGTTGTAATCTCCAAGTAGTGGGCATAGTAGTGCTGTTTCATTTTAAAAGCTGCAGTTTTAGCTTTTAAGTTGCAACTTATTTGTTTTTATTCTTTAAAAAATAAAAAACAAATATTTTCTGTGCAAAACTAGGCTCAGTCCAGTCGGGACACGGGCTCGGCCTCGCCCGCCCACGACACGGAGTCTTGGGGCCGTGAGTCGGGCTGCGTCTTGGCGCGCGCGCGTCTTGCGCCTGCGGCCTTGCCCACCACACCTCACATGTGTATAGTTATTTCATCTTGCACACTCTTACACACCCACTTACTTATATATTGAATAAAATTAACATCTTATTCTATGTGAGATGATGTCTTTTCACCTTCCCATCATCCATTATCTCATTTCTAAGTGACTAACTTGTGTATTTTATTTCTCACTCACCACAAAATGGTTTTGAGAAGTTAAATATACCACACTCATCTACTCGAAACGTAGAATATTATTTTAATATTTAATTCCTCGAAATTAAATAATTAGTCACTAAAAAATTTGTCAAAGTTAGGTATCAAACCATTACTATGTGAATAAAATTATTTCATCTTGCACACTCTTACACACCCACTTACTTATATATTGAATAAAATTAACATCTTATTCTATGTGAGATGATGTCTTTTCACCTTCCCATCATCCATTATCTCATTTCTAAGTGACTAACTTGTGTATTTTATTTCTCACTCACCACAAAATGGTTTTGAGAAGTTAAATATACCACACTCATCTACTCGAAACGTAGAATATTATTTTAATATTTAATTCCTCCGAAATTAAATAATTAGTCACTAAAAAATTGGTCAAAGTTAGGTATCAAACCATTACTTCTCAAAACCAATTTCCAACACTTTGCCACTCAAATTGGCAAAAAAAAAAAAAACTTTCTCTGGATTCCTTAAGAATTAAATAAGGGGCTAGACTTAAGAAGGAGCTTGTTGAATGTTACGCTCAAGAAGAAATGTTTTGGAGACAAAAATCCAGGATTTCATGCATTAATGAAGAGGATATATATATACCAATTTCTCCATTCCTACACAGTTCAAAGAAGAAAAAGAAAATGTATTTCCAGAATTCTTCTTGAGGATGGGACCTGTTGTTCTTCTGAAATTGATATTGAGGCAGGCATTGATGAATTATATTCCAAACTGTTCTCCTCAGATGGTTCCCACGGTAATCTTTGACTTTTGAATGACATCCCTCAGTCAGTCTCAATGGAGATGAACAAGCTTCTGCTTCAACTTGTGAACTTGGATGAAATCTAAAAAGCCCTCTCCAACATAAATCCAGATAAGGCCCTTGGGCTGGATGGTATGCATTATTTCTTCTTCCAACACTATTGGCATCTTACTTAAAATGATTTGTGCTTTGTTGTGTCTAATTTCTTTAGATCCGATAAAATACTTAAAAATGTCAATCAAACTCTTTTTACTTTTATCCCGAAATGTGCTAATCCATCCTCTATGGCTCATGATCGCCCTATTAGTTCGTGTAATGTTGTCTCAAGACTATCACTAAAATTCTTGCAAATTGATTGAAACATTGTCTGCATTTTTGTATTTGTGATAAGCAATCAGCTTTCATTCCGAACAAACAAATATTAGACAATATGGTGATTGCTCATGAGGCTTTGCATTTTCATAATAGACATATGACGGGGAAAAAATCTTATATGGCAATTAAATTGGATATGGTTAAGGCATAGGACAAGGTGGAATAGAATTGTGTTGCAAAAGTTATGTCTAGAATGGGCTTTGCTTCAAAATTTGTTCATTGGGGTTTATGCTTGTATTTCTACCTCAATATTCTCCTTTTATGTTAATGGAATGGTGTGTATGGGAAGGCATTTCCTTCTATAGGATTGAGACAGGAAGATCCCATCTCCCCATATCATTTTATCATTGTGTCTTTGACTAAAACAACAATACATTTGTTTGTGGCGTCTTCACATACCGAGGTTCTTGCTTTGCCAAGCAGTGGGTCAATGTTTTCACCATCTTTAATCGAAATAGTGAAGATCTTTGGTTAACAACATATTGTTGTTTGGGTCGTATGCACGATTGTTGCTACGGTTCGAATTAGTTGGTATCAAAGCCATCTAGCAAGGTTAAATCTATCCTTGTTTTTCCAGATTTTCTTTGTTATCCATAAATCCTAGTTCTTCAAGGATACAAAACAAAAAAACAAAGACAAGAAAAAAAATCGAAATTTACACAAAAAAATTAGCAAGTATAGAATCCTAATCCGCGTGCCAAAAAAATTCGAAATTAAAAAAAAAAGGTGTTCATTATGGGATTTGTTGTCTCGAGCATGAATTTTTTTGGGTTGTTGTTGGTATTGTTTGGAATTATTTATATATTATGTCCGAAAAAATGTAACAACCGCTAGATCCGAACAACAAAGATCATATGGAAGAATTGGCAAGTGTTTTGAAAATATGATGATCATTGTCTATGAAAAATCATGTAATAAAATGAGGGCTCATGTTGGTTGGAAGGATACAAAGGTTAAGCAATCACCTATAATGAGGAATTTCACAAGGCAAACTCCACATATTAGTACCACTGCTTGGGAATCTGTTGCTAATGATCACGTTGGTTGAACAAGTGAAGGAAGGGTTGGTACGGAAGTATTGATTGGACGGCGGATTATTTTTTGCAAAATGTGACATGGCCTATGTCCCAAGTGGCCCATTGTGTAGGTAGCTACTGAGGGAGACCCATGATCCTCAGTGGGCTGGCCATCCAGGCATTGATAGAATACATGCCTTCTTGTGTCGTCATTACTATTGGCCCAAAATAGAGGACGATATTGATGTGTACATCCGGACTTGTCTAGTTTATCAATGGAAAATTGGAAAGAAAGAAGAAATCAGGATTTTTGCAGCCCTTGCCAATTCCTAATAGGCCATGGTAGTCCGTCTCCATTGATTTTATCTCGGGATTTCCTAAAGTTAATAGTATGGCTTCGATCTTTATTGTGGTGGATCGGATGTCCAAATATGGTGTGTTCATAGCTGCTCCAAACGCATGTCCCGCTGAAGTGGTAGTGACTTGTTTTTCAAAATGTGATTAAGTACTTTAGGCTCCGAGGAAGACATCATTAGTGATTGGGACCCGCTTCTTTCGGTTCGATCGCATTTTAACATGATGGGATCATAATTGAATTTTTCGATTGCTAATCATCCTCAAACCGCAATCGGGCAGAGAGGATGAACCAGTGTTGGAAGAATACTTAAGGCATTATGTATCTGCAAGTCAGAAAAATTGGGTGGATTTGTTGGACATGGCCCGATTTTACTATAACTTACACAAGTCTTCACAAACAGGAATGAGTCTATTTAAGGTGGGTACGAACAACAACCAATGACGCCACATGAGATTGTTGTGTAACGTCATGAGAGGCAAGTGTCTTGCCACCTACCGTTTTTTGCACGGGCAAAGCATGAGCTATTGGATTAGGCTAAGGACTGACTTGGCTAAAGCCCAACGCCAAATGAAAAATATGCGGAGACATGGGCGGGGCGGCATGTGGATTTTGCTTAGGGGAAGAGTGTTGTTGAAACTTACTCCTCAATTTAGAAGAAAATAAGCTCAAGGAGTTTTCCTTTGAGAGTTGGTTCCCAAATATGCCGACCCGTTTGAAGTGTTGAGTAGGGTAAGAAATACTACATATCACTTGAAACTACCCGATAGATTGAAGATTCATCCCACATTTTATGTTATTTTTCTGTTGAAATTCAATGAAGATGATGGTGATAACTCGAGGAAGTAGGCGTTGCGTGCACCACCCGTAATTCGACAGAGTATGACAAGGATATTTTGAAAGTCTTAGATAATAGAACATTTAGCAGGAGTAAGAAAAATCAGAGAGCTGATTATCTAGTCAAATGGACGAGTGAATCCAAGGCACACACGACTAGGGAACGAGATGTGAACTTATGGGCCTATGGCAATTCGAGGGAAAGATTGAAAAGTATTGGGCAACGTACAAAGGGTGATACCCCACCTCCAACGAGGTCATTAGATAATTCAGATGGGGGAAGTTTGTTAGCCCTTAGAATATTGGGACTCGTTGGTGCGGTAGGTTTGCGCACCAATGAGTCTAACAGTGTCGGCAAGTTGTGGCACCCGGTGAGGCTGACAAAAGTTACCTAACTTGGAGGTTTTGGCAAGCATCATTTAACAAGGCTTGGCTCTATTTTTGTGTAGTTTCAAGGCCTCACGTAGAGGTTTTCAGCTTGATTCAACTGGTTTGAAGTTTGAGGAAAAATGTGCTCTCATTGGCTTTTTAATGTCTAGTGGTATCAGAAGGAAAAATAATTTTAAGCCTATTATATGGGGAAAAAGTATATGAGAGAACCCTCTAGCGGGTTGGCCCATGGGTGGCGGCCAAGGGTCGGGGCGCTCCATTGGGGGCCCGACCAAGCTTGGTCCATGGGTGGGGGTGGGTTGTCGGTAGCCGACCAAAGCTCCGGCGACCCGTCAGGGGATGCGACATGCGCACATGGGTGGTATCATCATGCGGGCAAGCCGTGACGGATGACGAGTGTTGGATTAAGAAGATGGGTATTCCTTGTGGGCACTCTAAATACTTGGTTGAACGTATGCGGGGGACGTACGAGCACTTGTGGGCACTTATGGGCCTTGGTCGGAGGCATGTGCAGATTCTTGCCTAACGTTGTCTTATTGGTTTCGGGTTAGCTCGACATGGGGTAAGCGACTAAGCATGCGGACTTGTGTGGAGCATTGGCCGAAGATGCGTGCAAATTGTTGGGCTTTGTGCGCATTGTTGCTGGTTCTCTCGGCATTGATTAGACGGCGTGCGAAGCGGCTCGATAGATTGGGAAGGATTGGCATGGCACGCACAAGAACGCCAGATTGCGCTCATATGCTTGGTGGACGCGTGTAGGTGCGCTTTGCCACATGAGCACAACGATTCGTGATTCCTCGAGACACATCCGACTCATCGAGCGATTCTTGGTAGTTCTTTGGCGGTTGCTTAGAGCGATTTGCAAAGGCTTGTCCCGACCCTAGTGCTTACTTGACGAGGTGGTTACCTTGATAACCACCCGACACACTGGCATAAACGATGGCATATGCATGTTGGACCTCCGCCATACATTAGACCATGATTAGCCGATACCAGCAGTGAGATGGGGATGTCATTTGTGTAGCTTGTGTATGCTATTTATATGTCCGCCTTGACTTGCACGATTTTGGTTTGATCATTGTGTGCAAGCAGCGTTTCCTTTGTATTGTGTTTGGAAGGAATATGGACTGGGTGTGTTCCTATAAACTAGTGTCCGATTTACATGATGTTGTTGTGTGATGTGTGGGCGGGGCGGACGTTGTATGTGGTTGTGCTTGGCTTGTGTTGATGTAATTGCCCTCCCGTACCCGCCGAAAATTAAATATATTACATTAATATTATTATTATATGATATTATAATAATAAAAAATACATTTACAATAATACATTATAGAATATTATAAAAATATAAAAATATATTTAAATTTCACAAAAAAATAAAAAAATACACTTTGTTAAATTAATTTTAACATCACAAAAAATTCAAACTCTATTTTGCAATTATCACTTTATCACTTTCAAATTTTTGATTTTTACTATAGAACAATTGTAATTTCAAAATCTTAACATCATTCATATTGCCCGCCCGACAAAACAATCCATCCCATCATTTAGTTTGAAGAATAAAAGGTCGGGTGTGTTTCCTATAAACTATGTCTGATTTACATGATGTTGTTGTGTGATGTGTGCATATATGAACGTTGTATGTGGTTGTGCTTGGCTTGTTTGATTTTCTTAGGGTTTAAAATTAAATTTTTGAGTGATTATTTGTTTTGTGGTAGGTTAATTTAGCGAAAATCTTTGATTTAGTTACCCATTTTTGTTTTTTTAGAAGTTTATAAAAGAAGAATCACACAAAGTTTATTTGTGCTTCCCATTCGAGAGTTTCATATTGAACATCAGATAGTCCATTCACATACTTATTTTGCAATTATCACTTTATCACTTTCAAATTTAATTTATTTTTTACTATAGAACAATTGTAATTTCAAAATCTCAACATCATTCCTATTGTCAGACAAAACAATCCTAACATCATTTAGCTGAAGAAAACTAAATAATTGCCCTGCCAATTTATATTCCATTATTTGATTATTTCGCATTCTTCATTTTGTCAAAGTAAACATAAAATGATTCGATTAAACTTATCAAATTCCGCACCTAGACATTCATTTATTTATTAGTCATCTTGGTCAACATAAATAATAGTAATATGTAGCAATTAATTATGTATACATTTTTTAATTGGACAAATAGTTTTGGGCACACGAACATATAAACACAAAGCTGAAGGACTATTAAATAAGTCGTAGGAGAATTGGGATAACGGTAGACATCCACTTCTCTCTCTCACCCAGTGCAATGCGATGTCGTCTAGGCAAAGCACTTACCTAAGAATTTGCGAAAATTCACACTCCACGGCATCTGAAATCCCCCAATCTCTGATCTCAATCAACGATATATTCTGAACAATTCTTCACCTATGGATCAACTCAATCGCGACTCGCTTTTTCAATCCATGCCGAGCTCGACCAATTTTCAGAATTCGTCTGATGTGCGCGTGCTAGCCACTCGCCCCAATCCCGATTGCAGGTCAGAACGAGCTCTTTGATTTTTTGCATTTTCCTCATCTCGTGCGTTTTTGTTTTTTTAACTTAATTTGTTGCGTATTTTGTAAATGTTAAAATTCGGGGGTTGTGTGCATAATTGTGCTTGTTTTGTCCATATTGAAGATGTAGCTCAATGATTTCTGAAAAGCTAATTTTTGTTATGAGAACTATTTTTAGGGGTTTGGCTTTTGGATAGTCTTAGTGTTTTGTATTGAGAAATCGAAGCATTAGAATTGGAATTAGAAATGCCTCAATCCAAATTTTGGATAGATTTTTAATTTTCAATACATCCCATTCCATAAGTTTAGGATAGGTCTGTGAAGTAGTAACTTTCGCTTATCTCCATAGCTTTGAGTAATGGTGTCTGCCTATTAGGCTACTACCCATCCTCGCTTCCATGAATAATTGTTAGGAGATTTTCAAATTTTAATGTAATCAGACATATTTAGCTTTGATGACAATGTCAATTATATAATCTTTACAACTTTATTATTGGGTAATTTATGGAAAATTGGAATGGTATTATTTGTTCGAAGAATGAATTGTTTTCTCAAGTTTTTATGCATAGGATCAACTGAGAGATTTTCCTTCAGTAAGTTCATGCCATAAACTTTTAGTGCAATGCAAAGATGTTCCTTTTGAGTCCATGGGAGTGAAGGCCAGGATAATGGAATGGTTTTGTATCCATCATGTCGAATGAGAAGTTGCAGATCTTAATCATGTTGCTGTTATTCACTTCAATTTTTTTAAAGGAATGTGATTTAACTGTTAGCATTTAGTATTTTAGCTAGGGCTGTGTACTACTCTGGTCCCATTAGTATCTCTTCCTGCTACACCTGCATTATTGGCTAATTTCTTTACCTTCTTGTGTGTTGTTGGTTTAAGGATGGAAGCAGAAACGAAGGACACTGTTACTGCAAGGAAAGTTCAAAAAGCTGATCGTGAGAAATTGAGGAGGGACCGTTTAAATGAGCAATTCATGGAGTTGGGGAACACCCTTGGTAAACCCTCCCTTAATTTATAAGTCACTTTAGGGCTTAAGTGCGCTTGATTAAACTGAAGTTGAAGTTCAGCATGAAGAACTTGCAAGAGCTGTCACCTTATCCTAGAGCCCGGTGTTTGCCTTTTGTACGTGGAACTCCAGAGAGCTAAACTTTTATTAGTTAGTCAAAAAGAGAAAAGATGGAAGAAGGATATGAAATCATAATAACTGTCACACGCTTGACAAGTAGGAACTTTTTAGTTTAATGCTGTTATTTTCCTTAAAGTGTAGCTGTTCCACAGTGGCTATAAAGTATAAGGGACATAAGTTCTTGAGCAAATAGTAGTTGAAAATTACCTTTCTCGAAAGTTTAATTAATCTCTGATAATTAGCATAATAATTTCTAAGAGGCCGGTGCCGATCATTCCAACTACTAATTTTTTTATTTTAATGCTAGATCTTTGGTTAAGCCTAAGCCTTTCACTCTTGGAGGTGGAAAATGTAGAAATTCCTAATATGGCCATGTTTGCAGATCCAGATAGGCCTAAAAATGACAAAGCTTCTATTCTCACTGATACGGTTCAAATGCTGAAGGATCTGACAGCTCAAGTTGACAGACTAAAATCCGAGTATACAGCACTCACTGAAGAATCCCGTGAGGTGATTTTTTAGTGGAATTGTTTATTACATTAGATACAGTATTAAAACAACATTTCACCAATTTCTTTCCATTTTTCAAGCAGTTGACTCAGGAGAAGAATGATCTCAGAGAAGAAAAGGCGTCTCTTAAATCCGATATCGAAAACCTTAATGCCCAGTATTTACAGAGAATGAGGGCCATGTATCCATGGGCTGGGATGGATCATTCTGTTGTCATGCATCCATCTTCTTATCCCTATCCGATGCCAGTCCCTTTACCAACTGGACCAATTCCCATGCATCCATCCTTACAGCCTTACCCATTCTATGGAAACCAAAATCCAGCAGTTGTTCCTAATCCCTGCTCTACTTACGTTCCTTATATGACCCATAATACCATGATTGAACAGCAGTCCACGCAGCATGTCTCGCAAGTCGCGCCACAAAGTAACAGGTCTCATGCTTTGAGCAAACAGGACCTTAGATATAAATCGTCAGATGGGGAGAGTAGAATAGAGAAAAGCGATGATTCAAATGACATTACAACGGATCTAGAGCTTAAAACACCAGGATCTACATCCGAACAGGTGAATAAAAGCCATTTACAAAGCCTTATAAAAAATCATTTTTTTTTACTGGAGAATTTTTTCTGTGTCAGAAAATATATTATTCACTGACTTTCACATTTTCTATCACCAATTAAATCTAATAATCATTTCAAAAAAATAGAAAGAACATAAATCATTACAATATCATCTTATTATTACACTGTTCACTTACGTTCATCTTTCCAATCACCATTAATCATGTCCAATTATTATTTCACTATTTATATATCATATCAACTATCATTATTTCATTTTCATCTCATATCCAGTTAAACTTTCAAAATTCAATTTTTGGTCTGTCATTGTTTTTTGGGATGATTACAAAAGACCCCTGGAGGTTTAGACCAATTACAAAAAAGAAACAGAGATATTTTAAAATCACAAAGAGCCCCTTCAAATTTGATTTTGTCTTAAATTTAAGGGGGTAATTGTAATATTTCTAAAATATCAGAGGAGGTTTTGAAATGGTTTTTTTGCTTATGAAAGGGGAAAATGTAAGACGAAACCAAACCTCAAGGTTTTTTTTTTTTTTTTTATAATTGTAATTATCCATTTTTTAATCACTATTCTCTAACAAAAAAGAATTTTAAATGAAAAAATAAGCAATCACACACTTAGTGTTGTAAGTCAGCACTAACCGGTTCTATAACCAGTTAGAACTAATTGTAGTTGATGGCATGGTTATGCAGGATTCCTCGTCGAAGCAAAGGAAAGCTAAAAAAATTGCCAGGAAGGAAACTAGCGTTGCTGATGGAAGTTCTTCTAGTGGATGTTCGTCAGCTCACAGTGTGCAGGCTATCTCGTCTAACAGTATCATTGGTGGTAAAAAAACAGATTAATGACAAAGCAAAGGGAAGTGTACTATATCATTTACAGTATATGTATCTAGATTCATTTTTTCCTTCTTGCTTTGGTCATTTTTTCGCCTTGTGTTATGGTTGCTGATCACCGCTGCAATTATCCATCAGGACCTTGTTCTATGTCAAAATTAACCTTTTCCTACACGTCCAGCATATTTGCTACGCTACTTTAGCTTTAGTCCCAAGCCGAACCTTTGCTGGTTAGTTTTCTCATTTGAGACTGGACTAGGCAAAAAAAAGGTCAGAATACTTGGTTTGATTTAATATATGTATTTTTGTGAGGTTAAAGTATGATGTAATGAAGATATTACCAGATAATTGCATTTTTCTCTTGGAATGTCTATTTCATCATCTTGTTGGATCGTCAGCTGTTCTATATAGTTCCTGTTACTTCGACGAATAGATTTCTTAAATTTGATAATCAAAAAATTAATAAAAACATTTTATTCTGGGCTCGTCAAGAAAGTGCAAGTTGACGGTTTGTTGGTTTGTCGATTTTGTCCTTGTTTTGTTATTTTTCTTTTTGGGTTAATTACAAAACTTTCCCCTGAAGTTTTGTTTTAAGGGATACTTACAAAAAGTACCCCTGATATTTGACCTAATTACAAAAAAACCCGGCTAACTTTCAAAATTACAAAAAGTACCCCTGAGGTTTGATTCAATGTTAAAATTAAGGGGTATACTGCAATGATTTTATAAATATGAAGGGGGATTTTGAAATTTTTTTGACTTATGAAGGGGTTAAATGTTAGACAAAATAAAACCTCAGGGGTATTTTTTGTAATTTCAAAAAAAAGCTGGATTTTTTTGTAATTAGGTCAAACCTCGAGAATACTTTTTGTAATTAACCCTTTGTTTAATTACCAAAAAAAACCTGATATTTTCAAAATTACAAATTACCACCTTAATATTTATTTTTATTTACAAATTGCACCCTCACGGGGATATTTGTTAGGTAAAATGCAAATCTCAAAGGAAGAGTTTGCAACACTTTAAGAGGGTATTTGTAATTTTAAAAGAAAACTTGGTTTTTTTTTTTTGAATTAGGCTAAATCTCGGGGAATAGTTATTGTAATTATCCGTTTCCTTTTTATTGGAATAACACTGTTGGAAGATTTGCAAAGAAATAATTGAAACTACAAGGTGCAATTTCATAGCCCTTTTTGGGAATAATTGCTAATTTGTAATATTTCGTGATTTATTTCATACATTCGTCAGAAAACAAGGGCCTGATGTATAGAGCAAATAGAAGTGGTGCATTTTTAAAGCTGCGGCCTGCAGCAAATATGCCCACCACTTCACCCGATATCAAATGGAAATTTTTATTTCAAGATGGTGTTTTATCTTTCTATTTTCATCAAGAAGAGATGATTGTCGCGTGTATACATTTACCATATTAAAATTTAAAACCTTACAATTTAGGTGTGGTTTATCTTCCAAAATTAATATGATAACACATATACACGCGACAATCATCCATGCGGTGAACAAAAGAAGACCATCTTTGAATAAAAGATCTCCATTTTGCCACGTTTTTTTATTTTTTCCTGCTGAAATCAGCTGACTGCGTCGTCGAGCATTTATTCTTCTTCTGTCAAGTACGGTAATTATAACGACTATTGGCTTCTGACTTTGGTCCTTTGGGACCAAACACTATTCTCACTTGAGTGATCGCGCGTGGTACACACTCTTTTTAACTAAAAAAATTACATTGCTTATGTATTTATAAACATTTAACTATCATGATAGTGCTCGTATAGGAAATTAAGACGAGTCAATTCTAAGATCTTAGGCTTCTTTTTCTGTGTTTCTAGAGCCCCATGTTACACATTTTAAAGAAAAATTTCAAAATTCTGAACTCAAAATACTTGTAAATAATATGCCCCATGAGCCACATGAGGTGGACTTAAATATTCACAAGATTGGCTCATGAGGTGCGTGATGTGGATTTTAGCGATTAAAAATTCACAAAAGTACAAAAGGAGATCACATGTGTAATATCATGATTTGTGTATAAATATATGGAAATGAAATGAGATGATCACACAACTTTCATTTGCAAAATACAATTATCTTGCTTTCTTACTTTTACATAATATCATATCATTAGATATAAAGTATAACGTATTACAAAAATATTAGATATAAAATATATATCATTTACAACACGTTATCAAAGACGAGTTATTGCTCGAAAAAAGGTTTGTGTATTTCAAGTTTGAATTTTTGTGTACTAATTTATTGTATTTCTTTTGTAGAAAAATGCAGGTATCGAAAAACAAAAATTCCGGATCCTCGACACCACCTGGTGATAACTATTTATCATGGTGTCGGATGTTAAATTGCACCTCCGGGGTTTAGATCATTTGAAACATTGAAGCCTATAAAAATCGAAGAGGCCGTTATAAAAGATGAGGCGAACGCAATGATGATATTTATTCGACATCATCTATCCGATGATTTAAAAAAATGAATACATACAAATTGAAAGGCCTTCGAGCTATGGCAAAAGCTCAAAGAAAGATTTGATCACACCGTAAGCGGTGATACTCCCACAAGCACAATATGATTGGCAACATCTAAGGTTGCGGGACTTTAAGTCCGATTCCGACTATAATTCGGCATTATTCAAAATGAGTCCCGAATGGCTCTTTGCGGGACAAAATTATCTCGAGTATGATAAATTGGAGAAAACATTCTCCACCATGCATAAATCGAATATTGTGCTCCAACAAAGAATACAGCAACGCCCGAGGTTTAAAACATATATTCAATTAATCTCGGTTCTTCTCACAGAGAAAACAAATGAATTGTTGTTGAGAAATCACGATTTGTGACCTTCAGGTCTAGCGCAGATCACCAAGCACATGCTAACTCCCGAGGAAGAGGAGGGGGCCGATTTAGAGGTCGTGAATATAAACCGGGCGTGGTGGTCGCAGGGTGGGTCGTGGTCGTGGCGGGCCCATCAAAATACTCATAGATATGACCGTGGTGGTCGTAATTACTATAATCGGGATAATTATCATTATTCCGCCAAAAATGATTATACGGTCAAACACGGGCATCCAAATCAAGCAAAATCGTGATAAGGAAAAATGCCAATGGAACGAATCTGGTGGTGATCTTTGCAACAGGATGTGGGATGACAGGGCATTCCAAAAACATGTCAAATCGCCAAAGACTGGTAAACCTATACCAGGAATCAAAGAAAATAAAGGCAAAAGTGTTCAAACACATGCCACCGAGACGATTGAGCCACCTACTACTAATGAGGCCTACACATCCGAAATTATACGCGATCAAAATCCCGCCAGATCGAAACCACTTGATATATCGATTTTTCGAGAATCATGAGGGCCTGGTGCCGATTTGGATAGATAAAAAATAGACTTAATGTTTGTATGTTGTTTTCTCTCGGATGATATATTCCGAGATTAAGTTGTTTTTGTACCATGTTTGTACTTGTCCCGGATGATACATTTAGGTTTTAAGCTTTTAGTATGAAATAATAAATCCGTTCGTGTTTAATATTTCGATCATGAAATATCAAGTAAATTTCTACCAAATCATTCAAAAATTTACATTCAAATTTTTCACATTAATTTCTCTCCTCCAACGGCTACATTAAACGGCTTTGAACAAAAGAACTTTTATCTATAAATATACCAACATTTCATTCAACAAATTCACACATACCCTCTCATCTTTCTAAAAATTCTCATCTCTTTTATTAGAAAAAAATAAAAAAAGAAAAAAATGGTTAACTTAGTCGTGGCATATCTCATCACAATAGTCTTCTTGTACACTATCCTCGTTTTTGTTGGAGAATATCCGCCGAGCATTTTTGGCTTTTGGTTAATTTTCTTGTCTTCATGATTTACCCTTGTTAGCGTGGGCAATTATTTTTAACATGTAATAGTTGAAAGATTATGTACGCCTATGTTATCGAATAAAATCGTTTATATTTAAACTTTTGTTGCACATTAATGTTGTTATTTAGTTGTTTTACATTTCAATAAAAGAATTTTTGATAATTATATAATATTAATTTAATAATAATTCAAACAGTACACATCGAAACAACGAGAAAAGAGACTATTGTCTATTTGATAGTGCGACAACGCACTCAATATTAACAAATAAAGTATATTTCTCGAGTGTGAAATTGTGCAAAGCACAAGTTACAACTATATCCGGTCCCGTTGAGATTATTGATGGCTCCGGGAATGCAACTGTGGTGTTGCCTAATGGTACAATCTTGCATATTGAAAATGCATTGTTATCGAGTAGATCAAAAAGAAATCTACCGAGTTTTAAAGATGTGCGTGATAATGGCTATCACTTGAGACACTAAATGAAAATAATAAAGAGTGTCTACATGTATCACATCCTATAAAATGGGAAAAAGAATTGCCCATGAGAAATTTGAAGCAACGCTTCCTGGATTCTATTGTGCCCAAATTAAAGCTTTTGAATCCTACGCCACCATGCCTTGGAAGCTGGTGAATCCTGATATATTTGGGTTATGGCATGATCGCCTTGGACACCCAGGAACAACTATGATGCGTAGGATTGTTGAACACACTAATGGACATCCATTGAAAAGCACGAAGATGCTAATGTCCAAGGATTATTTCTGTGAATCGTGTTCACAAGGAAAATTTATTACTAAACCTTCCATGGAAAAGGTTGGTTATGAATCACCATCATTTTTACAACGTATTCATGGTGATATTTGTGGACCAATACATCCTGCAAGTGGACCATTTAGATATTTCATGGTCTTAATAGATGCATCGTGTAGATGGTCACACATATGTCTATTATCTACTAGAAATGTTGCATTTGCTCGATTATTAGCGCAAATTATTAAACTCCGAGCACATTTCCCTGATTATCCCATCAAGAATATAAGGATGGATAATGCCGGAGAATTTACATCAAAAGGTTTTGATGAATATTGCACAGCACTGGGAATTAATGTTGAGCACCCAGTAGCACATGTTCATACTCAAAATGGATTGACGAATCCACGATTAAACGAGTTCAAATCATTGCTCGTACATTATTAATGAGATCAAAGCTCACTAGTGCGGCATGGGGTCATGCAAAGATTACATGCATCATCACTTATTAGATTACGCCCCACCGCTTTATCATATGCACTCCCAATGCAATTAACTCTTGGTTTTGAGCCAAATATTTCGCACCTACGCACGTTCGGGTGTCTTTGTCCATGTGCCTATTCCACCTCCTCAAAGGACAAAAATGGGTCCACAACGTAGATTAGGTATTTACGTTGGATTTAATTCCCGTCAATTATTCGGTATTTAGAACCAATGACGGAGATTTATTTACCGCTAGATTTGCGGATTGTCACTTTGATGAGACAACATTTCCATCAATGGGAAGGGATAAAGATATTTTAGATAAACAAAAACCAGTTGAGAGTATCTCCGGGGAATGAACAAAGCTTATCCCATTTAGATCCACGTACTCTTGAATGTGAAAGTGAGGTGAATAAAATCATTCATTTAGAATATTGCGAATAGACTTCCGATGCATTTAATGATGCTAGTAAAGTCACGAAGTCTCATATTCCTATTGCAAATGCTCGGCCAGGATTATTGTTCCAGGCATTTAAAATAAGAAAATGAATGATGATATCCACGACAAAAACGTGGTAGACCTATTGACTCAAAAGATCTGTTCTCGAAAAAGAAAGGGAGAATTGATACTAATGAGCATGCTCCAGGACGGATCTGTAGAGCCTAATATCTCGGAAAATGTACAAATCAAAAACAAAGACCGAGAATCCCATGAGCTATAGTAATGAAATATGGGGTCGAAATGAAATAATTATTGATGGTAATTTTGCATTCTCGGTTGCTCAAGAAATTTTAAATGATGATTATGATTGTGAACCACGTTCTATCACGGAATGTCGTCAAAGGCTTGATTGGGCTATGTGGGAGGAAGCAATAAAATCAATTAGTTTCCTAGAAAAACGGAATGTATTTGGACAAATTACTCGAACTCCAAACAATGTAAAACCCATTGGATACAAGTGGGTATTTGTTCGAAAGAGAAACGAGAAAAATGAAGTCGTGAGATATAAAGCCCGATTTGGTGGCTCAAGGATTCTCCCGGAGACCGAGATAGATTATGATGAAACATATTCACCGTGATGCATACAATCACGTTTCGTTTTCTTATCGTATGGTTGTCCACGAGAATTTAGACACGCGTCTAATGGACGTAGTGACGGCATATCTATATGGTTCATTATATTCGATATTTATATGAAAATTCCAGATGGATATAAAATGTCAAAATCGGATACTCCCCGTGAACTATACTCGATCAAATTACAAAGATCGTTGTATGGATTAAAGCAATCCGCCGATGCATGGTATCATAGACTTAATGAATACCTTTCGAAAGAAGGTTATAAAAATAATACCATTTGCCCATGTGTTTTTATCAAAAGATCGGAATCGGATTTGCTATTATTTGTATATGTCGATGACATGAATTTGATTGGCACCCTGAAGAACTATCCAATCTTCTTGAATATCTAAAGAAAGAGTTTGAGGTGAAAGTCCTTGGAAAAACTAAACTTTGTCTTGGTCTTGAGTTGGACCATAAAGATAACAGGATACTTGTCCACCAATGCTTACACTAGACGAATACTCAAACGATTTAATATGGACAAGGCTCATCCTTTGAGTACCCCCTATGGTTGTCTTGTGATTTAGATCCCGATAAAGATCCATTCCGACCAAAGGAATCTGATGAAGAGATTTTAGGTCCTGAAGTGCCTTACCTTAATGCTATTGGAGCATTAATGTATCTAGCACAATGTACTCGACCTGATATTTCTTTTGCAGTAAATCTACTTGCACGATCTGATTCACGAACCAACTCGAAGACACTGGAATGGTATTAAACATATCTTTCGATATCTCAGTGGTACTATAGATTTGGGGTTATTCTACTCCAAGGAATCCACTAACTCTGGGTTAGTTGGTTATGCTGATGCTGGATATAAATCTGATCCGCACAAAGCCCGATCACAAACAGGTTACTTATTTTGCTATAACGGTACAACTATATCTTGGCGATCTACCAAACAAACATTAGTCGCTACTTCTTCCAATCACTCGAGATCATTGCTCTTCATGAAGGCGGCAAAGAGTGCGTTTGGTTAAGATCGATTATAGCTCATATACGAAATGCTTGTCATTGAAACCGATTCTGA
This sequence comes from Rehmannia glutinosa, assembly GCA_016081115.2. NCBI lineage: Eukaryota > Viridiplantae > Streptophyta > Magnoliopsida > Lamiales > Orobanchaceae > Rehmannia > Rehmannia glutinosa. Next base: position 72,521,422 of record CM071937.1, on the reverse strand, counting down.
CACTCCTACTATTATTTATGAGGATAATGCAGCATGCATAGCACAAGTGAGAGGTGGTTACATAAAGGGTGAGGACCAAGCATATTTCACCAAAGTTTTTCCACACACATGAACTTGAGGAAAAATGGAGAGGTGGATATTCAACAGATTCGATCATGTCACAATCTTGCCGATTTGTTTACAAAATCCTTACCAACGTCTACATTTGAGAAGTTGGTTTACTGCATCGGAATGAGAAGAGTCCATACAAAGGAAGATTGATGGATCAATTATGCGGCCTAATATTCTTCATTTCGGGGGAGCGAATATATTGTGCGTTGTACTCTTTTTCCTTGCAATCTGGTTTTTATCCCACTGGGTTTTTTCGCATGCTTTTAAGGTTTTTAACGAGGCGACTTATGCACAAGATCTGGATTTGAAAGTGTACTCTTTTTCCCTTATGTCCGATTTTTCCCCTGGGGTTTTGCGGCTTGAGGTTTTTAACGAGGCATACTCATCCAACATACAACAATGCTACGTCCAGGGAGTATTATAATATGCCCCATGAGCCACATGAGGTGGACTTAAATATTCACAAGATTGGCTCATGAGGTGCATGATGTGGACTTTAGCATTAGAAAATTCACAAAAGTACAAAAAGGAGATCACATGTGTAATATCATGATTTGTGTATAAATATATGGAAATGAAATGAGATGATCACACAACTTTCATTTGCAAAATACAATTATCTTGCTTTCTTACTTTTACATAATATCATATCATTAGATATAAAGTATACGTATTACAATTTACAAAAATATTAGATATAAAATATATATCATTTACAACAGTAAATTAGATATACAATGAATTTAGTAAAAGTGGTGTGTAGTGCAACTCACAAATTAAGTATCTACTCATAAAAAAGTAAATATATTATGCTTATAAGTTATGAACACTTGGATAAATCAGTGTAAATATTTTGGTTGACTACCTTATATTCACCCAAGATATTGGCTACTCAAATTGCCAAAAGAACTGCCAATTAAGATTGTCATCTCCAAAAGATTTTTTGTATTATTCATAAAATTACGATTACCAAATACTATGTTGACAGTTGACCACAGTGGCTATTACAATCTTCAAATCAAATTTAACCCCATACATATGTTTATAGGAATTGAATGCAATTATAATCTTCGAATCAAATTTTGCCCCAAAATATATATATATATATATATATATATATATTTAGCGACCGTTTGGGCAAAAGGGACATCCCTTGATAATCATGGCCAAACCCTTGTTAAGGGACATTTGATCCAGGCCCACGATTACACTTCGGGTCGTGATTATAATACCATTCGGGTCGTGATTATAATACCATTGACAATTGATTGTTAATACCAGCAAATTTGGTATTATAGACTCACAATCGATTCATGTCTGTCGTGTTTGCCCTCAATGGCCTTGTAACTAGTGTTGGAAATTGATTTTAAAAGTATTAGTTGATGACCTAACTTTGACCCTTTTTTTTAGGACTAATTATCTAATTCTGGAGGAATTAAATATTAAAATAATAACCTACATTTCGAGTAGATGAATGTAGTATATTTAACTTCTCAAAATCAATTTGTGGTGAATGAGAAATAAAATACACAAAGTTGTTACTTCGAAATAGGATAATGGATGTGGGAAGGTGAAAATACACCCATCCCACATAATAATTTTATTCAATATATCAATAAGTGGGTGTGCAACAGTGTGCAAAATGAAATAACTATACACATGTGAGAAGTGGTGGGCAAGGCCACACGCACAAGACTTCGCCGTCGGCCGTGGGGGGCGGGGCTCTGGCGAGGGCCGCGCCCATGCCCCAACCGAATCGTGCCTATTTTGCACAAAAACATTTGTTTCTTTATTTCTGGAAGAATAAAAACAAATAAGTTGCAGCTGAAAAGCTTAAACTACAACTTAAAAGCTGAAACTGCATCTTTTAAGATGAACATACACCACTAGCTTAATGGTCTGCCCACTACTTGGAGGTTACATGATAGTGGCAATTGAAGAGTGCCCACTACCTGAAGGTTTCAGCCAACTATCCCTGAAGTTATTGTCCTGCAGTTATGAGGTCTCTTACCTAGTTGGAATTCCTATAAATAGGACTGCTGTGTAGCTGTTCGGAACACATAATCATTCTCATTTTGTCTTCTGTCTATGCATAAGTGTATACTCAAAATTTTCACATTTCAGTTCGAAAAGGAGCCTTGAAATTTGCAGTGCTTCTATTTTAAGGACGTTAGCTATTATATCTTTGGGGATAATACGTCTGATTCGTCAGCACTATACGAGATGTGTTTATCTTGCGGATAAAGCTCTACTCGCCTCAACTTTTTTCTGCAATTTTTCGCTTATGTTCTATTTCTCTGTAATAGATAGTTCTTGTTCTCTTGTACTCCAGTTTACAGAAAGAAACACTTTAAATTCAACAACGCAAGATAAACATTCTTTTCTGTAAACAATGGCGTCTACTTCAAGAGTTACCATTCCTTTGCTCCCTTTGTTCTTTGAGAAGCCGAGAAAAGTTCTGAAATCGACTTCAAGAGATGGCAATCCAAGATGTTTTTCTACCTCACTACGCTGAGCCTGGCTAAGTTTCTGAAGGAGGATCTACCAGTGGTAGAAGAAAATAAAACCAACAATGAAAAACGTGCTACTTTCGATGCTTGGGGACAGGGTAACTTCATGTGCCGCAATTACGTCCTAAATGGACGGTTTGATTCGTTATACAATGTGTATAGTGAAATAAAAAATTTCAAAGAGCTATGAGATTCTTTAGAAAAGAAATATCGAACTGAGGACGTTGGTTCCAAGAAGTTCGTGGTTGGCAGGTTTATAGATTTCAAGATGGTGGATTTTAGAACTGTCATGGATCAAGTTTAAGAATTGCGATTGATTACGCCCAATATTCGTCTTTGAACGAATACAATCGGGCTGAAGTTTTCCAGGTGGCGTGCATGATGAAAAATAGCCGTCTGGTTGGAAAGACTTTAAAAATTATTTGAAGCACAAACAAAAGAAATAAATCTTGAAGAACTAATTATGTGTTTACGAATTGAGGAAGGTAATCGCAAATATGTTTGAAAAAAGGGCTATTGATGCAAAGGCTAATTTGTTAGAACATTTTGGTTCTAACAACAACAAAAGAAAACGTGACAATAATTACAAGGGAAAGAAGTCTGTAAACAAAAAACCATTTATAGGAAATTGTCACGATTGTGGTAAGCCCAACCACATAGCTAAGGACAGTTGGCTTCTTAAAAAACCAAAAAATAGACAACCCAATGCTAATGTGGTTGAGCACAGTGGTGTGATCCAAGAGCTGGCTGAAATGGATCTATCTGCAGAGGTTTGAAACAAACCTTGTGGATAATCCAAGAGAGTGGTACATTGACACGGGAGCCACTCAACATGTCCGTTTCCGACAGGACGCATTCTCTACCTACAACCCTTGGGTAGAAAACTTAATATGGGTAATTCTTCATCTTTCGATGTTGCGGGTTTTGTCAACGTGGTTCAAGCTCACTTCTGGAAAAGAGTTGCTTTTGAAGGATGTTCTACATGTCCCAGAAATCCGGAAGAATCTAGTGTCAAGATCTTTTCTTGTAAACCATGGTTTTAGACTAATGTTTGAGTCTGAAAAATTTATTTTGACTAAGTTTGGACAATTCCTAGGCAAATGTTATTTGTATAATGGACTGTCCAAAATGAATGTAATGGCAGTTCAGCGTGTAACCGATTCAAGCAGCAATAAAATCGAGCATACTTTTGTTTATATGCTTGAGTATTCTAATTTATGGCATGTTAGATTAGGGCATGTTTATCTAAATGCTATAAAAAAATTAATCAATTTGGAATTACTTCCAACATAAAAAATTAATTCTCAAAAGAGATGTGAAATCTATATTGAAGCTAAAATGTAAATTACCTTTTCATTATGTGGAAAGAGATACAATACCTCTAGAATTGATACATATTGATATATGTGATCTGAAATCTTTGCAAACTAGAGGTGGTAAAAAAATATTTCATTCCTTTTATTGATGATTGCATAAGATTTTGCTACTTATATTTATTAACAAGCAAAGATGAAGTCTTGGAAGCCTTAAAAAATTATAAAACTGAAGTTGAAAATTAACTCAACAGCCAGATTAAAATAGTTCGGAGTGATAGAGGTGGAGAATATGTTGCACCTTTTGGAGAATTATGTAACCAGTGGTGAATAATTCATCAAACTACTGCTCCATATTCACCACAATTTAATGGTATTGCTTAACGCAAAAACCGAACTTTAAAGGAAATGATGAATACCATGTTGATTAGTTCTGGGCTACCTCAGAACATGTGGGGGTGGGGGAAGTTGTTTTAATAGCAAACCACATTTTAAATAAAATCCCACTTAAAGGGAAAAATAAGACACCTTGTGAATTGTGGAAAAATCATAAGTCATCTTATAAATACCTTAAAGTGTGGGGGTGTTTGTCTAAGGTAGCAATGCCTGAACCTAAACAAGTCAAAATTGGCCCAAAGACGGTTGATTGTATTTTTATAGTATATGCATATAACAGTAGTGCATATCATTTCTTGGTACACAAGTCAGAAAATCCAGAAATATCTGAAGGTACCATAATTAAATCAAGAAATGCAATATTTCTTGAAAATATATATCCTTGTAAAGAAAGGGTTGAAATGAGTTTTAATGACAAAAGAACTCATGAGAAAGCAAGCAGTTCTTCACAAGGAAGTGAAGAACCAAGACGAAGTAAAAAGACCAAAACTGCTACGTCATTTGGACCTGATTTTGTCACATACTTGTTAGACGGTGAGCCAAGTATAGTAAAAGAGACGATGTCTAGTCCAGATGCTCCGCTCTCCGGAAAGAAGCTATCAATAGTGAAATAGAATCCATTTTGCAAAATCATAACGGGAGTTGGTTGATCTCCTAGGGTAGTCTTTAGGATATAAATGGATCCTAAAAAAGAAATATAAGGCAGATGAAACTATTGGTGAATATAAAGCCAGGTTAGTGGCTAAAGGCTTCAAACAAAAAGAAGGAAGTGATTTCTTCGACATATATTCTCTTTTAACAGAGATTGTTTCCATTCAATTGCTTATTATGATTGCTGCTTTGCACAATCTCGAGATTCACCAAATGAATGTGAAAACTATTTTTTTAAGCGGTGAATTAGAAGAAGAAATACATATGGAACAACCTGAAGGATTTGTAGCACCTGGTCAAGAGAAAAAGGTGTGCAAATTAATAAGATTGTTGTATGGACTTAAACAAGCTATGAAACAGTGGCATCTTAAATTTGACACAATGATGTTGTCAAATGGATTTAAAATCAACGAATGTGACAAGTGTGTTTATGTTAAAGGATCATCAAATGCATTTGTTATGGTTTGTCTATACGTAGACGATATGTTGATCATGGACAGTAGTCATGATATAATCATAGATACTAAGAAAATGTTAAAAACGAATTTTGACATAAAAGACATGGGGATTGCTGATATGATAATCGGAATCAAAATTGGCAGAACATCTGAAGGAATTAGCTTGACACAATCCCACTATGTGGAGAAAGTGCTCAAGAAATTCAATGCTTTTGATTGTCCACCATCCAAAACGCCCATTCATTTAAGCATAATTTTGGTAGCTAATAAAGCTGAACCAGCAGATCAGTTGGAATACTCGAAAGTGATAGGAAGTTTGATATACATTACAAATTGTACACGTCCAGACCTTGCCTATCCTGTAAACAAATTGAGTAGGTATACAAGCAATCCAAGCCAAGAGCATTGGAAAGCACGAACTAGGGTCAATAAGATACTTAAAGTACACCATGAGTTACGGTATACACTACTCAAGATACTCTGCAGTACTTGAAAGGTATAATGATGCTAGCTGGATTTTAGATTCAAATGACTCCTACTCCACTTGTGGATATATATTTACTATTGGAGGCAGAGCAGTATCATGGAAATCCACAAACCAGACTTGTATAGCTCGATCCACCATGGAATCTGAGTTTATAGCTTTTGATAAAGCTGATAAAGAAACTGAATGACTTCATAATTTCTTAGAGGATATTCCATGCTGGAAAAAGCCAGTGCCTCCTGTGATGATTCACTGTGATAGTCAAGCTACTATAGGGAAATCACAAATTAATATGTATAGCGGTAAGTCTAGACATATCTGTTGTAAACATAATACCGTAAGACAGTTGAACTCTAATGGTGTTATATCCATTGACTATGTAAAGTCAAAGGATAACATAGCGGATCCGCTCACAAAAGGGCTTAACCGAGATCAATTGAGTAAATTGCTAGAGGGAATGGGATTAAAATCCATAATTTAAAGAACGATTAAAGTGGTAACCCAACCTTGGTGACTGGAGATCCCAAGAACTTAGTTCAATGGGAAAACTAAACTTTATAAGTTCAGTTAAGCACTTGTAAATCAATCAACCCATCCCTAGAAGGCAAAACAAGTGCAATAATCTTGTTGGTTATGGTAAGGTTAAGTCGTAAAGACTTTTAATGATAATTGACTTGGTCAAAAAGCGATCACCTATAAAAATGAGAAGTGAGGGCCACTTCAATATAACACTTACGAATCCAAAGTATTGTCCATGGCCAAAGAGGACACAACTGAAGAACGGAATGTGACAGAGGTCATATTGTGTAAATGTCATTGACTAGGTATACAAAAGGAGGAATAGTTCAAGGCATTGCGTCCACTAGGCCACCGGTATATCTGATGATATTTATAAAGGAAGGTTCAAAGTCGCAAACTACCTATCCTGATACAATATTTTTTCAACTAAATTGAGTACAGAGTCTGCATTTTCATATGGATTTGATTTCCACTCATGTGGGGGATTGTTGGAAACTGGTTTAAAAAGTATTGGTTAATGACTTAAATTTGACCAATTTTTAGTGACTAATTATTTAATTCTGGAGTAATTAAATATTAAAACGATAATCTACGTTTAGAGTAGATGAATGTAATATATTTAACTTCTCAAAACCAATTTGTGGTGAGTGAGAAATAAAATACACAAAATAGTCACTTGGAAATGGGATAATGGATGATGGGAAGGTGAAAAGACATCCATCCCACATAGGAATAAAATACTAATTTTATTCAATATATCAATAAGTGGGTGTGCAAGAGTGTGCAAGATGAAATTACTATACGCATGCGAGGTGTGGTGGGCATTAATTGTTGTATCTTTGGGGATAACACGTCTGTTCCGTCAGCACTATACATGACGTGTTTATCTTGTGGATAGAATTCAACTCGCCTCAGCTTTTTTCTTCAATTTTTCGCTTCTCTTCTATTTTCTGTAATAGATAGTTCTTGTTCTCATGTACTCCAGTTTACAGAAATAAACACTTTAAATCCAACAACTAGGACATTGAATGGTAGTCCAGACATTTTATATTAGTTATCACACTTTATATTTTGATTGCATATTCAAAAAATCTTATATCTCCATCATATGTCTAAATACAATAATAAAATTATATTATATAATCCATGAATCGTGTAATCATATTCTATCTTAAATTTTAACAAAAAATCCAAGCGAATCCTTATTAAGAATTGAATGCAAAGGAAGTATTTTTCTTTTCGGAGTTGGTGTTCACGCACTTCACTAACGCGTGGGATAAGATGACATGTGAAGAGGCTATGCCCATAAATTCCAACGCCAATAACCCCTGGACTCCTCCGCGACAACAGACATGCACACTTGACAGTGCGCGGCGGAGTAGGGAATCTAACAATAGCTGTTGTGTGCATCTCACTCGACGGAGCCGCCGTTTCTGGCTAGTTCTCTGCCCTACGCAAATCCTTCCTCAAGTACGAAAACTCTAACTCAACTCAGTCATTTTTTCACAACGTCGATTCTCATCTCCTCCTCGCCTCCACGAACAGAGGTTGCTGCGGCGTTGTTATGATGGCAGGCTCCGACAGGGTTACTTTCATTTTTTTCCCTTTGATTTAAATGTATTTTCTTACATTTCTGATGTGAAAGGAAATGATAATTTCCAGGAAGATGTATTGAATATAGTGTTAGCAAGTTAATCTAGAAGCTGTTAAATGTAATGATTAGTTTAACTACCGTTAGTTAGTTAGCTATTGATTAAGTTTTCGTTAAGTTCTTTTAGCTTCGATTCTGAGTTAATTTCCCAAAACACTGTACAAATACATCATTCTTGTGCTTGAATCAATGAAATGGAAATTACACAGTTTATCATCTATATTCTCTGAATATTAACATGGTATCCAGAGCCATTTTTTAAGATTTTTCAAAATCCCGCAATGACAGCCTCCCCCTCGACTGCTACATTCTCTCCACCCTCTCTCAATACTCTCACCATACATTTGGATCGATCAAATTATTTGTTCTGGCGTGCTCAAGTCCTATCCACAGTACGTGCTCATGGATTTGACTCTATTCTTCTTGGTGAAGAATCTTCTCCTCACAAAGAAACCTCAAATTCCTGCAGTTCGTCTTTTTCAAACCGGATTTTTCCGTATGGCTACGCAAAGATCAATTTCTCTTCAGTTGGTTATTATGTTCAATTTCTGAGAGTATGCTGGGGAATGTTAGTAGATGTACTACCTCAGCTGAATTGTGGCCTATCATTGAAACTATGTTTCAATCACAATCACGAGCTCGTGTGATGAATTTACGCTTTCGGCCTCAATCCACAAAGAAAGGTGCATTAAGCATTGATGAATATATATTAAAGATGCGAGGTTTTCTTTGATGGGAATTCTTTGGTCAATCTTTAATCGATGATGAATTAATCATGTATATTTTGGGTGGTCTTGGTGTTGAATATGTATCTGTGGTAGTTAATCTCACTATTCGTCTTTGATCCTCTAACTCTATCTGAAACTCATTTTATCCTTCAATGTCATGAAATGCGTATCTCCAATCAACTTGTTGCCGATATGCATCCTAATGTCAATTTGATAACAAAACGATCTCAATCTCCCGGTGATAGACAAGTCAGTAAATTGATTTTTCGGTGACAGAGGTGGTGGTTTTGAGCTTTTCGTGGTGGTTTCCGTGGTAGAGGTCGATTTGGTCGTGGTTCAAGGTTCACTGTCAACTTTGTGGAAAGCTAAATCACCTAGCCGCCAAATGTTACAAACGCTTTGACAAAAATTTATTTGGTTATGAGAAACAGCTCATTTACTCCTCGGCTCATCAAGTAGTTGTTTTTAATCCCGATTTTGTTTCGATGCTAGTAATCGGTTCCAAATCTTTCCGGTGGTTCGGATTGGTTCATGGACGGTGGTGCCACTCACCATGTCACTTCTCGCCTTTAGAATCTTGACATCCGGTGACTACAAAGCGCAAGGACAAACTAGTTGTTGGTAATGGTTCAAACCTTTCTATCTCTCACATTGGTTCCTCTTTCATTCCTACATCTTCCAAATATCTTTTTCTTCATAATGTTTTTCTGCCCCCGACATTACAAAGTTAACCTTATTAGCATTTCCAAATTTACCAAAGATAATTGTTTTCATTGAATTTCATGACTCTTTTTGTCTTGTTAAGGACAAGAATTCCAACAAGTCTTTCTTAAAGGTGCTTTGAAGGAAGGTCTATATCGTTCAAATTCCTCTGTTCAAAATAAATTTGCCCTACAATGTAAATCTTCCTTTACAAATTCTTGTAAGCTTGACACTCTCTTTGTTTTAGCTTGTACAACTCGCTATGCCACGATCTTTGTTTTGTGGCACAATAAGCTTGGCCATCCTTGTAATGCTGTTCTCTCTTATGTTCTAAAACAATTACATCATCCTGCTATTAATAATAAAGCCTTCTTTTGTGATGCATGCAAACTAGGCAAGCAACATAGCATGACATTTCCCTCTGTTCCTACTAAAACATCAAACCTTTTTCAGTTGCTTCATAGTGATGTATGGGGGCTCGCACCTATTGTATCCACTCAAGGCTACAAATACTATGTTCACTTTATAGACGACTTCACCAGATACGCCCTGGCTTTTTCCCTTATTCACTAAATCAAGTTCTTCCTACATTTCTTAAATTCTATACCATGATTGAAAGACAATCTCCTTTTAAAATACAAGCTATTGATCGAGGGGGGGGAGAGTACAAGTCTCTTGTTCTCATCTTGAAACTTGGCATCCAATTTAGGCATCATTGTCCTCACACTCATCCCAGAATGGTAAAGTCTGAATGAAAGCATCAACATATAGTGTAAATGGGACTAGATTTTCTAGCTCAAGCCTCTATTCCTGCCTTGTACTGGTGGGATGCTTTTCACACTACCATATACACCATTAACAGGCTCCCTTCTCCCACTCTCTCAAATAATTCTCCATTTCAGCTTTTATTTAATACTACTCCTGATTATTCTTTCCTTAAACCATTTGAATGCTCATGTTTTCCATACTTCCGGCCCTACAATTCTCACAAACTCCAATTTAGGTCCACTAAATGTCTTTTTCTTGGCTACTCATCAGATCACAAAGGATATAAATGTCTCAGCCCTACAGGTAGATTGTACATAGCTAGGACTGTGAGATTTAATGAAACTAAGTTTCCCTTTGCTGTTTTATTCTCTCAACAATCTTCTTCAGCCTGCTCATCTTATGTACATTCATCTATGCCTATTCTTCCAACTCCCTTACCTAGTCCTGTTTCTGCCTCCACTCCTTCCTCTGCAGTACCTCCAATCCCTCCTGCACCAGCTTCCCAATCAATACACACTTCATCCTCTTTTCTTCCTAGCTCCCCTTCTTCCTTTCAGCCTCCTCCTGTCATTCCTCTACCTCCTGTTCTTCCATCCAATGCTCACTCTATGACCACTAGGTCAAAAAGTGGCATACATAAGCCCAAAGCCTTCACTCTGTCTGTTTCTGAAGAGCCATCTACTGCACAACTAGCCTTGTCTGATCCTAAGTGGAAACATGCTATGGATGTTGGGATGCAAGCTTTGTACAAAAACAAGACTTGGGAACTTGTTCCTTATAATGATAGTCTGAATTTGGTTGATCATAAATGGGTGTTCAGAATAAAACATAATCCTGATGGTTCTATCAATAAGTACAAGGCTAGGCTTGTTGCCAAGGGCTTTCAACAAACTCCTGGAATTGATTATTTCGAAACATTCTCTCCAGTAATGTTTGTTACCATTAGAATTGTATTTGCTTTGGCAGCGTCTAAAGGGTGGATGATACAACATGTGGATGTTTCAAATGCCTTTCTTAATGGTGATCTCAATCATAGTGTGTACATGACTCAGCCAGTTGGTTATCTTAACTGTTCTAAACCTACTCATGTGTGCAAGCTTGTCAAAGCTCTTTATGGTCTCAAGCTGTGCTCCTAGGGCCTGGTATGAGAAGTCAATTTTTTTACTTACTCCTGGGGGTTTTCGGTCATCTACCTCGATCATTCTCTGTTCTCTTCTTAAGAATCACAAAGGTATTCTCTTGGTACTTGTTTATGTTGATGAAATCCTTGTCACTTGGTGATGATTCCTCTCAAATCACTCGGCTTATTAAGGATCTTGACAACAAGTTCTCTCTGCATCTTCTTGGTGAGGTGAATTACTTTCTAGGCATTGAGGCTCACAAGTTGTCTAATGGTGGTTTTTTTGTTAAATCGGACCAAGTATATCCATTATCTTTTCAAAAAGGCTTCCATGATCGATTGTAAACCATGTCCTACTCCATATTGTTCCAATCTCAAACTAAGTCTGAATGATAGTGCCTTATTTGATGCACCTACACTCTATAGAAGTACAGTTGGGGCTTTACAATATCTCACTCTTACTAGGCCAGACATCTAATTTTCAGTAAATAAACTCAGCCAGTTTATGCACTCTCCAACTCTTCATCATTGGTAGGCATGTAAGAGGGTTCTCCGGTATTTAAAGAGTACATATACACTTGGCTTTTTGTTCATACCAGCTGCAAACATGAATTTAGAGGGGTACACTGATGCTGATTGGGCTAGTTGTCCTGATGATCGTCGCTCTACTAGTGGTTTCCGCATATTTCTTGGTTCTAACTTAGTTGTTTGGAGTTCTAAGAAACAGCCTGTTGTAGCTCGGAGCTCAACTGAATCTGAATATAGAAGTCTTGCCATTGCCACCACAGACTTGTTCTGGATCCGTTCTCATTTGTCTGAGTTAGGCTTCTTTGTACCTCAACCATCTATCTTATGGTGTGACAACATGAGTGCCATATCTCTTACATCTAATCCTTTTTTCATGCCAAAGCAAAGCACATTGAGATTGATATTCACTATGTTAGGGATAAGGTTCAACAAAAGGAGTTAGATGTTTGTTTTGTGCCCTCGTAAGATCGATTCACGACTCATTTACCAAACCACCGTCGGTCACCAGGTTTCAACAATTGTGTCGCAAACTCAACTTAGCTCAATCAAGGCTTGGTTTCGTGGGGAAATATTGAATATAGTGTTAGCAAGTTAATCTAGAAGTGTTAAATGTAACAGATTAGTTTAACTACCGTTAGTTAGTTATCTATTGATTAAGTTTCGTTAAGTTCTCATTTAGCTTGATTCTGAGTTAGTTTCCCAAAACACTGTATAAATACATCCTTCTTGTGCTTGAATCAATGAAATGGAAATGACACAGTTTATCATCTATCATCTATATTCTCTGAATATTAACAAGATGTAACTCGAAATAAAAGAAAATGGGAAATTGATTGATTCAAGTAAGGTTAGAGTAGTTCCTGAGGAAACTAGTACCAAAATCTTAAGGAAATCAGTTCCTGATAAACAAAAACAATGATAAAGACGCGAAATTCTTAAGGAAATCAGTTGAGTATCATTCTATCATCACTTCAAGTTTTTTCGACAATGATACATTGAGTTACCTTTTCCTCGCTATCTTGTATTGTGTCTTGCAATTCTACTCAGAATGGGACTAAAGACGCCATAAGCAAGCTTGTTTCTGACTTAAACAGTGCAGCATTGGAATCTGATGTCGGTGAGTTATTTCATTGGTAGGTAATATCTCTCAGTCATTAAATCTTAATATACAAAGGCTTGTATGCTGTGCTTACATTTTCCACTATTGAGATTCTTCATGCCTTAGCTGATTCATCTAATTTTGTTTTTTTCCTTCAACCATCGCAAATGTTGTTGTGGCACCTCCTTTTGTCTACATTGAACAAGTAAAAAACTCATTATCTGATCGGTTAGGGATAGCTGCTCAGAATTGTTGGATTGGAATGTTAAACGGATAATTTGTAATAAAATAAAGGGATAATCACAAAAACATTCATGAGGTTCGGACTAATTACAAAAAATCCAAATATTTTTTAAAATTACAGAAAGCCCCTTGAGTTTTGATTCGTCTTACATTTTCCTCCTTCATATTAAAAAAATATTTAAAAAAATCCCTGATATTTCTAAAAATATTACAATTATCTCCTTAAATTTAAGATAGAATCAAACAAGAAGGGGCTTTTTGTAATTTTAAAACATGTTTGAATTTTTTTTGTAATTAGGCCAAACCTTAGGTGGTCTTTTGTAATCATCCCTAAAATAAAAGGTGGAGCATTGGCTGGATATCATCTGCCAAACTCCCACACAAAGAATGACCAATAATTCATTTCACCTAACCCAACATAAATTATTGTTTTGCTTTTGATTTATTAAATGTAAATGTTTGGTAATGTTAAGCCTATAAATAGGCTCCTAAAAAAAAGGATGAACCCCAGGCCCCTACTGCCCTTGCCCTAGAGCTCTGTGGAGAAGGTGAATAGCGGAATATGCCTCAACAAGTCAGGGTCCTGAGCTGCCATAAACTAAGCCACCACACAAGAATTCTCCTCCACCCTGCTACCATGGGGATTCGAACCTCCACGCTGCGGGTGCCAGCAAGCAGACAATACGTCACTCAAGTCCTTTATGAATTGAGCTAAGCCCAGGGGGCAACTCCTCAATTCAACATCTGATTATCTTAGAAAAAATTCAATACAAAACATTCTAACCGTAAGCATTAAAGTGAGAGCAAAATACGAGAATTTCTATAGAAACATTTGTGAGCAAGATTGAGATTATTGTATTCTCTAATTTATTGTTATAATAATTCAAATATTTTAGCCTCCAATTTATGTATTCTCTCACATTTTTATATTTATACCTGTATACCCAATAATTGTGGTATCAGAGCCACCCCTTGGCCTGATAACCTTTCCTATTTGCAAAAATATCATCAACTAGTTCCAGTGAACTTGCATCCACATATTCCCATGTTCCTATCTTTGTTGGTCAAGATTACGAACTATGGAGCGTTCTAATGAGCACGTTGTTCGTGTCCCATGAACTCTGGGAAATTGTTGAAGGGGGGTATGGTACACATACTCCAGAGGAGAAAGCCGCACTAACCGCCACAAAGAAACAAGATCATAAGGAGAACAAAACCAAAGATGCAAGAGCCTTATCCTTTATGCACCAAGAGGTAAGTCGATCTATTCTCCTGCACATTATGATTGTCAAAACATCAAAAGAAGCATGGAAAATTTCAAAAAAGAAATAATTGGATGCTATGAAAAGGTTATATCTATTAAATTTTAAAATTTATGGCGAGATTTTGATAATTAGTCAATGAAGGATAATGAAAATGTCCAAGAATTGTTTTTCTGGAGTTTTCACTGTAATCAATCAAATCAGAGGATACAGTGATACCATTGAAGACAAAAAAGATTGTTGAAAAAGTGCTAAGAAGTCTACCAACAAAGTTTGAGCATATTGTTGCTGCTATTGAAGAATCCAAAGATTTATCCACAATATATTTGGATGAACTCATGGGATCATTTGAAGTCCATAAAAAAAGAATGAGTAGATTTTCAAATCAAAGTTTGGAGCAACCCTTTCAACTAAAAACAAATATTTTAAAAAATAAAATAAAAAAAATGGCCAGCAAGAAAGACAAAATAACTCAACACATCGAGTGCAAGAGGAAGAGGTCATGATAGATACCAAACACGAGGACGAGGAAGACGAGATGCATTCAATAAGAGAAATTCAAATCAAAATCCTGTTTTGTATTGTCGGATATGCAGAAAGAATAACCACGATGCAATGATTGCTGTTATAAGTGCAAAAAATATAGAAATCCAAATCATTCTCAAAGAGACTGTTGGCATAAAGATGATGGAGATACAAATGAACCCAACTTATGTAAAGAAAGAGAGCCTAATTAGGTATTCTTTACCTGTTTAAATTCTCAACAACAAATTGAGAATACTTGGCACGTGGATAGTGACTGCAACAATCACATGTGTGGAAACAAGAAATATTTATAAATATTGATGAATCATATTTATCTGAAGTAAAGCTCGGAGATGACAAAGCTCGAAAAATCACCGGAAAAAGAGAAATAGCAGTCTAGACAAAAGAAGGTAAAATGAATATCATCAAAGATATATTTTATGCACCTGACTTAACTCAAAATTTATTGAGCATGGGTCAATTCCTGGAGAATGATTACAAGGTGGAGTTCAATAATGACCACTGTATCATTATTAACAAACAGTAGAATCTCACAATGGCTAAAATTAAGATGAGTTCAGACAAAATCTTTTCTTAATTTGTCATTGACTGCGAAGATTGCACTTCAAAGTACAACATAAGAAGAACATAATCTCTAGCATTTGAGGTATAGGCATTTGAGCTGTAAAGTTTAAAATTTGTGGAAAAAGAAAAATATGATTTTTGGTCTTCCTAATATTCCAGATCGAGACAAGACATTTAAAGGATCATTGATCTACTTGACAGTGCGACTAAAGCTGATCCAAAGATGTACCACAACTCAGTCGGATCATTGATCTACTTGACGAATACAAGGCCTAATATTGTCTATCTAGTCAGTCGGATATCATGTTTCATGCATGATTCAAGCAAGCTAAATTTTGCAGCAACAAAAGGGAGTCTTTGATACCTCCAAGGTCCGAGAAAACTCTCCATAAAGTATGTTAAAGAAAAAGAAAATAAGCTAATTGGATATACATATAGTGAGTGGACTGGGTCACTTGATGATCGCAAAAGTATATCTGAGTATGTATTTTGCCTTGGATCAAAAATATTATCTTGGTCATCAAAGAAGCAAAAGACAGTGTCACTTTCATCAGCAGTGGAAAAATACATCGCCGCCACTGATGCATCTTGTGAAGCAGTATGTCTTAGAATAATTTTGGTTGATGTTCAAAGAAACCGAGATACTCCCACAATAATTTTTTGTGACAACGTGTCAACTATTGCAATGATAAAAAATCTAGTTTTTCATGTAAGGTAGAAGCACATTGAACTTCTCGCACCATTTCATCGAAGTTTTATGATTGATCAAGAAATTCAATTAGAGTTTGTGAACAAAAATGAAAAATTAGTAGATAGTTTCACTAAAGCGGCGAGCCTTGAAAATTGGAGCAACTCGAAAGAATGTTTGGATTACAAATTAAGAGGGGGTGTTAAAAGAATAATTTGTAATAAAATAAAAAGTGGAGCATTGGCTGGACATCATTTACCAAGCTCACACACAAAGAATGGCCAAGAATTCATTTCACCTAACCCACCATTAATTAGTGATTTACAGAGGATCTCTAGTGGCCCGACATGGCCAAAGTCTATTCCCTCAAATCCCGGACCTGGAAAATATTATACCACCGCCAAAGATTTTGGGTCGAGAGAGAAAAATCGGAAGTGGTTATCATTGGCGTGCCTTACTGGAGACCCCTGGGTGATCAAGAAACGTTGTTTGGTATCTGCCCTGTTTTGCTATGCTTTGATGTGGAGAAGCAGTGTTTTAAACAGAAGTGGAGTCCACTAAGTCTGAGAGAGAGGGATATGTGGCTAGGTGAAATTACATGTCGTCTTGGTATTATGGTGTGGGAAATGGAGAAAGAGGTTTCCGATGATTGGATTGTTGATGTGTGGGTTGGGTGCGACGGTGATAAGGATGATGAGGTTTATTGGAGAAGAATATAAAACGTTGAGAATTTAGCTATTGTGGGAAGGGTGGTTGGGTTTTATGGGGACAGAGGTCTTGTGCAAGAGGTTGATGATGATGGGCTCTGATGATGTTAAATCTTGAAAGCAAGGAAATTGAGGATTTTGTCACCTTAGAGAATTCGTTGCAGGGGAGTTTTAGAATGGTGAATTATAAGTAAAGCTTGGCTCATATTCCAAGGATAAATGATTTTTGATATCATGAAATAAGTACATATTTATGCATGTTTAATTTGGACTGTGCATGTTCAATTTTGGATAAGTGGCTTTTAAATTCTGATTA
Source organism: Rehmannia glutinosa (assembly GCA_016081115.2). Lineage (NCBI taxonomy): Eukaryota > Viridiplantae > Streptophyta > Magnoliopsida > Lamiales > Orobanchaceae > Rehmannia > Rehmannia glutinosa. Next base: position 72,504,058 of record CM071937.1, on the reverse strand, counting down.
CTGACGAATGTAAATCATGCACCGTGGTCAGTTGGATTAAATACATGATTTTTTGGCTAATTTGATGGTTTGTGGCAAATGCCACACATTTTGCGAAACTAGGGTGAGTTGGGATGGTTTTGATATTTTAAGTGTAGGCGCCTATGGTATTGGCGCCTACTCTTCCCAAAGCCCCTACTACAAGTTTTTTTTTTTTTTTAATGTTGACACGACCAGGCGCCCTGATTTGGCACCTACTACCTCTTTTTTCTTTTCTTTTTTATTCTTGAAAATTAATTTTAAATATTAAATAAATACACAATTTTTTGATAACTAGAATGTGAAATATCACTGAATGAAAATGCAATCAATCATTACACAAACAATCGAAACACCGCACGATCGAAACACTTGCTTAAAAAAATTGAATCGGGTTAACCGGTGACCGGTTTCGACTTTACCGGATTTGATCGGTGACAACGATTTTTAACCACCCGATTTTAGTTTAAAATCGGACGGACATGTGACCGGTTCGGTTAAATAGGTCGAACCGCCATCCGGGCATGGTTTTCAAAACATTGGTTAGACTAGTGAATGGGATATTACTATTAGATCAAATAAATCCTAGTCATTGGTTAGAGAGTTGTCTTTGCATAAATAAGTGTTAATGATATTGTAGTAAACCAAAATTTAAAAGAATCAAGAAAACATATTATCTTCCAACAATAAAAATATATTAAAATTTTGAATAAAAATATTCAAATTGACTCATATATATTCGAATATTTTACAAATAAGAATAAAAAAAGGGAGTAAGTCTGCAAATTTCTCCAACTCAAGCAACTTGTCGGCTCACCTCTACGCTATGTTACTTGACATCACGACCTAATGCTGAGCAATCAAGTTCTTATTCATGTCAAGATCGATTGTGTAGTATTTCGATTGTTCGTGTACCGATTGATTGTATTTTCATTCAGTGATATTTCACATTCTAGTTATCCAAATATTGTGTATTTATTTAATATTTAAAATTACTTTTCAAGAATTAAAAAGAAAAGAAAAAAGAGGTAGTAGGCGCCAGTTTGATTTGGCGCCACTGTGTCGAATATTAAAAGACAAAACTTGATGGCGCGCTTGGGGATGGCGTCTACTTTGTAGCGCCCAGGAAAGTAGGCGCCAATACCATGAGCGCTACACTTAAAACATCAAAACCCTCCCAATCTACCCCAGTTTCGCAAAAGTTTGTGGCATTTGCCATAAATCGTCAAATTAGCCTGATCTTTTAGTACAATGGGATAGTGTATTTCTCATTAAAATATGGGTTGAATATATTTTTTGAATAATTACAAAAAGCCCCCTAAGGTTTGGGCTAACTAAAAGAAGCCGAAAGATTTTTTAAAATTACAAAGACCCCATGAAATTTGATTGTGTTATAAATTTAAGAGGGTAACTATAATATTTTGAAAAACATAATGAGAGATTTTGAAATAGTTTTGTATATGAAGGGGGAAATATAAGATATCATGATCACTCCATTAGGATTTGACCTTCACCTTAAGATAATTATAAATGCACATTTTCATAAAAAATAAGATAGTTTTTTTAAATAAATGAAAATATATAAAAAGAAAGGAAAATATCATGATCATAAGCCGATCAAGTAGCAAATGAAAAACAATGCTAAACCTCAGAAAAAATAAAATAACAATAAGAACTTAAAATCGCAATCTAAATGAAAGGCATCTATTTCTAGAGAATTTTCGAATGACATTGTCTTTTTTTTTTGCACGTGTTTGAGTATTGTCTTGATGGTCTGATATATCCTATGGAATGTTGGTCCATCTTCATAGCTTTTGAGGAATCACTTGAGTGAAAAGGCAAGCCGAGTAGTTGAGGAGTCGCCTAGCTTGGTCTTTAAAGCATCCACTTTGTTTGCATCAACTTGATCTTCTTCAATCGCATATGCCATATCGTCCAACATATTGTTGGAAAGGAAGGAAGGTTTACTGTTTCAGAATAATGGCTAAGTGTTTGGATATGTTTGGCTTAGTCGAGGTCTGTATTCAATACAATCTTCGTAAGACAAAAACGCCCCGTATATTAAGTGCTTACAGTTCCGGCACTCATTCCTAAGATCCAATGACTTTAATCTATTCCGACTTTAGCTGCACTAGCAAAGTCGGAACTACAACGAACTAGAAGTATTTAAGACTTTCAATCTTTGAACGGGAATGAATGTCAATATGCAGATGCAATGACTCGATTTTAGGTTGATTATTTCGTGTTTGTTTTTCATCTGCAGGGGCTCGATTATGAAGGCATCAGGTGCCCGGATGGAAAGATCATGTCTTTTGGCTCAAAAAGACATGTTTTGACCAAAAAGATGCACCTGGTTGCTCGAACAGGTGCATCTGTCCATACGTTCGCATCAACGCACGACCTAGCGCATGGCACGTGCATGTGCCCGTGCTTGGTTGCGAACAAAGTGCAAAGTTTTGACTTGACGTATAACACAGTGCACGGGCCGTGCGTGCTCCCGCGCACTCCAGCAGTTGGAAATCTTTAATTAATTAATTAATTTTAAAGGGTTTAAATAAATTTGGTCCGCAAAGAATAAAGGCCCGGAAGCCCAAGCCCAAGCCCGGACCAAGACTCATGACCGTCACTGGAGTGAGCCAAGCCAACCAACGGCAAGCGGCCACGGCGTGCGCGTGCGTATTTTGAACCAAACCCACAAGCATGTAGGTCCTCACCCCTTTAAAAACTTGGGTGCCCCCAGGGGCCCAAACCCATAAGTCGAACTTAGGATTTATAAAGTGAGCAAACTTTGCCTTCTCCTCCTATGTGGGATGGAGCATTTCTCATTCCCCACATTTTCTATTTTGCATACTATTTTCTAGTTTTAAGTGGCTAACTTCTAGCATTAATTTCTCATTTACCCGGAATTGGTTTTGAGAAACTCCAAATTCTATTATCATCTACTCTCTTAGTAGAATTTTTACAAATAATTTAAGTCCATTTTTCACTAATGGAAACCACTTAAATTTTTTGTCAAAATTGGGTCAACATCCATTTTACCCAAACAAATTCCAACAATCGCCCACATGAATGAAATTAATGCATGCGTGTATGCAGATTCGCTTGAAAGTATCGATGAACTGTTATTGCATCTGGATAGATAGCTTGTGGCTTTGAACCTTTGTTAGTAAAATACTGTCGGATTTAGTAGCTGCTTAGTGACACGATCTCTTGAATTACTCGGCCATTTGTGTAAACCGAGACAACTGTACTTACACAATAACAATTCTAACACTTGTTGTTCTCACGTTGTGTCCATTTCAGCCCTGGACCATATCTTAGATTCATAAGTGTTTCTTTGCGCAGCCATTACTTCTCACTTATATATGTGATCTCATATTGAAGAGTATAATGTCATACTCTACCTTTTGGTATAGGAATCATTAAAAGTCTTAAACTTAACCTCACCACATTCAGCAGATTTTCATTCACTTGGAAGTTTCGGGAATGAGCTAACATATTATCCAAGTGTTTGTTGTGAACATTCATAATTTCGTTGTCCCATTGAACCAAGGTCTTGGGATCTCCAATTCACAAGGTTGGGTTACCGCTATGAACATTCTTTAGTTTGTTGATTTTAAACCCATTCCCCGAACAATTTATACAATTGATCTCGGATTATGCCTTTAGTAAGCGGATCCACAAGATTTTTCTTTGACTTCACGTAGTCAACCGAAATAACCCCATTCGAAATCAATGAAGGCTGAATTTATTTTATTGGTTGCTTATACTTTAGCCAAAGCACCCCCACACTTCAAGGTATCCTCTATGTGGTTTGCTAAAAAGTAAAACTCCCCTTCCAACTTCTAGTATCTTTGTTTTAACGCCAGAATCCGAACTTTTATGGCTCTCGACCACTTTCCTTTTATTTTGTTAGAACATTGTCCCAATAATCCAATTATAATCTCGTTCTAATAGATTTCAGACATTAGTCCCAACACATGTGTAACCTTTGATGTTATCACATCTTTAGTAACACTTAGGATTTAACTTGATAGTGTGTATACCTCTAGTGTTACAACACTTTGGGCAAGACTTCATGCAATTGTGGTTCTGGTCCCACAACAGTTTTGGCAACACATTCTGTTACATTTATTTTATTGGTTGCTTCTACTTTAGGCAAAGCACCCCCACACTTCAAGGTATCCTCCTTTATGTGATTTGCTAAAAAGTAAAGCTCCCTTCCAACTTCTGGTATCCTTGTTTTAATGCCAGATATCCAGAACTTTTATGGCTCTCGGCCAATCTCCTTTTATTTTGTTAGAACATTGTCCCAATAATCCAGTTAGAATTTCGTTCTAATAGATTTCAGACCTTTGTTCCAACACGTGTGTAACCTTCGGTGTTATCACATCTTTAATAACACTTCGGATTTAACTTGATAGTGTGTATACCTCTAGTGTTACAACACTTTGGGCAACACTTAGTGCAATTATGATTTTGGTCCCACAACACTTTTGGCAATACCTTCTGTTACATTTAAAAATGCAACGTAAAACTCCTTTGTGTTACATAAAGTGTGGTCACACCCCCACAATTGTCAATTTCCAATCGAAATCACGGTTGTCTTCCTCAATCCGAATTCGAACTATCAAATCCTCAAGCCCCATTTTCTTTCGCTTGTGCTTGAGGTAGTCTTTAAAATCTTTCCACGATGGCGGAAATTTTTCAATAATTGCAGCCACTTGAAACGACTGACTCAGAATCATCCCTTCAGATACTAAGTCGTGAAGTATGATTTGAATTTCTTGCACTTGGCTAATCACCATCTTGGTGTCAACTATCTTATAATCCAGAAATTTATCGACAAAAAATTTCTCTGTGCCGACATCTTCCATTTTATATTTCTTCTACAAAGAGTCGCACAACTCTTTGGATGTTTTGAACGAACTATAGACGTTGTAGAGGGTATCGTCTAACCCATTCAAAACATAATTCCGCCATAGGAAATTGCTGCTATGCCAAGCATCCACAACGATTCTCCATTGGTTGTAGGATTCTTCATCGCCAATGGTAGGGGCGTCCTCCTTCAAAAAACGGGATAGACCTAAAGTTGTCACGTAGACCATCATCTTCTGTTGCCATCTCTTGAAGTCACCACCGGAGAATTTTGCTGATTTCTCGCCATGAGCAGGAGCAACAACCATCGGAGTGAACGAAACTGAAGCCATCATCTTGAAACAAAAAACGTAATTTTTCGTCTTGCGATTGTTGGAAATGAAGGAAGGTTTACTGTTTCAGAATAATGGATAAGTGTTTGTATATGTTTGGCTTAGTCAAGGCCTCGTATTCAATCTGTCTCCACAAGACGAATACGCCCCATATATTAAGTGCTTACGATTCAGCGCTCGTCCCTAAGATACAATGACTTTAATATATTCCGACTTAGTAGCACTTGCAAAAGTCGGAAAGAAGTGTTTAAGACTTTCAAGCTTTGAACGGGAAGGAATGTCAATATGCAGATGCAATGACTCAATTTTAGGCTGATAATTTCGTGTTTGTTTTTCATCTGCAGGGGCTTAATTATATAGGCATCAGGTGCTCGAATGTAACAATCATGTCTTTTGGCTCGAAAAGACATATTTACAGCCAAAAGATGCACCTTGTTGCTTGAACAGTGCATCTGTCAGACGCTTAGCGATGCATGCCTGGCGCACGCGCGGCGTGCGTGTGCCCGCTTCTTGGTTGCGAACGAAGCGTAAAGTTTCGACTTGACGCACGCCCGGCAAGATGGGCGTGCGTGTGCCCACGCACTCAAAGCGATTTGAAATCTTTAATTAATTAATTAAAATTAATTAATTAATTTTAAAGGGTTTAAATAAATTTGGTCCAAAAAGAGTAAAGGCCTTGAAGCCCAGTCCCAGGCCCATGGCCCGCAACCCGGGTCCAGCCAAGCCGCGGGCGGGCGGCGGCGGCACGCGCACGCGTGTGTGTTTTGAACTAAACCCACAAGCATGTAGGTCCTCACTCCTTTAAAAACTTGGGTGCCCCCAAGGGCCTACACCCATAAGTCCAACTTGGGATTTATAAAATGAGCAAACTTTTCCTTCACCTGACCTTATCTCTGTCTGTGAAATTCGATCACAGACTTTCGCTCCTCTCACATTCATTCTCCTCCTATGTGGAATGGAACATTTCTCCTTCCCCACATTTTCCATTTTTAAAACCATTTTTAAGTTTTAATTGGCTAACTTCTAGCATTAATTTCTCATTCACTCGGAATTGGTTTTGAGAATTTCAAATGTTATTCTCATCTACTCTCTTAGTAGAATTTTTACAAATAATTTAATTCCATTTTTCACTAATGGAAACTACTTAAATATTTGGTCACAATAGTGTCAACACCCATTTTACCAAAACAAATTCCAACACGTTTCTGGGCACCATCGGCCATAATCTTGAACCCCTCGGAAGGATCATTAGAGATAAGAACATAATCGTTGAGAGAAAGACTATTAGAAATTATTTCCATTCTTGTGATGTAAATCGGCCTGCCCCTTTTCATCCCAATTCATTCTAATCACCGCATCTTTGGTAACCATGACAACTTTGTTGTGGTGGATGATCAAGAACCATAGTTCTATCTAGATTGTTGTTTGTCTCCTCCGAAACTATAGTGCAAGTATTATTGTAGGGTGGGTGCTCCAAGTTCGTGTTATCACATGGCAAATCACCCGAATCATCACCTAAAACATCAAACGAATTCTTTGTAGGCATACCTGAAGAAGAAGATCCACCTCAGTAGAACGACCTGACCTTCGCTTAACCTTAGTTATCCATAATTTTTTATCCAAATTTAGTATCACAAACCTTGGTAATATATATATATAAGTGGAAATATTAGAAGATGTAGGTTTTTACGTAGGGATGATAATGGACTAAGTCTAAGTCGGGTTATTTCCAACTCGGCTCAGTTTAGACATATACCCACCCAACACATACTCGTATCTGGCCGATAAGACCCGGATGCTAGACTCGCCCCACTATCCCACTACATATATTTGAACTTTTTGTGTAAGTTTTTACTCATAACATCACTCGACCTTGTTTATTCGGTATATTTATGGGTGCACAGGCTTTGTGCAACTAGTTGGTAATAAAGAAAATATGATAAGTTCAACTCTTGAAAACATGGAAATTGACAATTTTATCAATTTTATTATTATATATATTGTTCTTATCTTATATATAAATGGTACATGATTAGCTCACAAACTTCACTGTTCATGTTTTGCTTATTTTGTATTAGTTAGTTGGGTATTAATTGGCCTTTTTCAGCTCGAACTTTTAATCTCTGTTAATTAACTGCTTTTTGCCACCAGATTGTGATCATATTTTCTGTTTTAGTTTTTCCTTCTATCTTGGTCCAGAGAATTGAAAGAAGGCGCCATTAGAAAGTGATTTTGACGTTGAGCAACTTGTAATAATCCAGCGTTGTTCTTCATTCTTCGTTCGTTGGTAAATGTTTCTGTTGGTCTTCAAACAAAAGTGAAAATTACGTAGTTGATTAAAATTACTTCATCTTCTTGCTTGAACGTACAACTTTAATTTCGTTGGTTTCGCATTGTGGCGTGAACAATGTATTGATACTAATTGAATCTTTTGTAGGGATTTTTTTGTTTCTAGCCATTATGGATAGTAGAACAACTTTTCTACCCAATTTTATAAAAACTAACTTTACTATCCGTAATGACTGAATTACCCTTACTAATGGGCTGGAAACTTACGGGTACAATCGTGCCTAAAGGGACGGGCCCGATCGCACCCTAAAATATGAAGAGACGGGCACGATCGTGCCCTAGAATTTAAAGAGACGGCACGATAGAACCCTTGAATTCAAAAAGGCAGGCACAATTGTGCCCTAGTATATAAAGTATCTTCTTCCCGACTCTTCTCCCACACACCATAATCGCATCCGTTATCGTTCCCCATATCCTTCTACAATGTCACACCGGAGATTAATTTTACGAGACGAAGAAGATGATACGATGGAGCCTCCCCGTGACCGCGATGGTGACGACAGAGTGGAGCCTCCCGTTGACCGGGGACGAGAGGAGCGAGACGGCGGCGGCGATGGAGATGGAGACCGAGACGGCGATGGAGATGGAGACCAGGTTGGTGTATTTGTAATTTTTTTCTCGAAAGCGTAGAACATTGCAACTAAAGTCTTCTCGGCACAAGGAAAGATGATATCAAATTCACAAGGAAAGAATGGCTAAGCCTGCCATGGTGTATTTGTAATTGGTCTCACCCATATAGTCGCAAATTCACAAGGAAAGAATTCCCGGAAGATCTTTTTGTGGATTTTCGAAAGTTTTTGTGGATTTTTTATTGTGGCTTGTTTGTTTGTGCTATTGTTGGATTTTTTGGTTGATTATTGTTGTGGTATTTAGATTCATCTTGTTGTGCTATTATTTGGGCATGTATGTTATGGTTATTTGTTATATAATTTCGAATTTGAGAAGTTCTATAATTTTAGGATTTTTTGGTGATATTTTCGTTCTGTGATCTATATGGCACTATCGTGCTCCTTGAAATTCATGAGGGCACGATAGTACTCCTTTGAATGGTGGTACGATAGGGCATCACATAAAAAGACGGTCCTTATAGTGCCCTTACTTTATGTGTTGCACTATCGGGCCCTAATATTATGTCTTTGCACTATCGGGAACTCACTTATGCGTTGTACTATCGGGCCTTATATGGTAGGGCACGATAGTACTCTCCCTAAGCTAGCGATCGTGCCCATATATATATATATTATTTATTTTTTAAATTTTTTCGATTTGTGTATATAATATTTTAGTGCCATCTATATATACTATTTTGCCCATATATATTTTAATCGTGCCCATATGTACACTATTCTCGCCATCTCTAACTCAAATTATATTTTAGTGCAATTTATGTGCCAAACACAAAACCCATATATATACTATTTTACTATTTCGCCATCTCTAAGCATTATAAAAACAAATATAGTTAGTTAAATAGTATATTTTATTATTATATCTAATCTATACTATATCAAATAATATGCATTAAAAATTAAATAATTAATAAGATTTTCTCACTTACTATTAAAAACTATTTTTACTAATATTGATAATAATTTAAATTATTAATAACATTATAATTAAATATATATGTATGGACAATTTATAAAATAAATATTGAATAATTTAATGAAAAGATACAATTATAATTAAAAAAACAAATATTAGTTACATTTTTAAATATAATCATACACTAATCTATTAAACAAAATGGGTTACACTTTAATGTTTGCCAATTATCGCGTTTCAAGTGGTCTTGGAAGAGGAGACTTTACAAACTACGAGGCCAAATTGAATTTATATAGTAAAGAGGTCTATTATTGGCACGATACGTGATGAGTTATTTGTTGGTGATGGTGGAGTGCTTGATCGTTTATGGATAGTTGTTTTGGATTTTTGATGCGGCTAGACACACATGGAGTCAACAATAATGTCGGTTTACGGTCTTATCGCCCATGAGGTGAATAGGGTGGGACATAGCCCATATGAGCATTGGTATTGTATTGGAGACTACTTTATTCGGTTCTCCAAGACGAGTATTATTATTGACAGGTTATCATTTGATCGACGACATTTGATCCATCATTGAGCATGACCCTTTGTTTCTCGAATATTTCATCGCTATTATCGGGGTCGAAGAGTCGGGATGACAGATTTGAAGTCGCGACTTGATTGATGGTGCATTTCGCCATTCACCATTAGACACATTAAAGGTGGCCAAATTTCTTATTGTTTATTTATTGGTATTTTGCCTGGATCCGCTTCGAGACATATTGATGGGTAGCGTGGACGTTGATCGAGGATCGATCGGTGAGAGATATTTATTGGGGAAGTATTCTTATCAACTATTCACGGATATATCTTCGTTACCCTCCCACCAAGCCATCGAAAGTGGACTTGCCTATATACCATTTCTACGGATTCATTTGGGTATTTTTGGTATGTAAAGAAAAATTACAAATAATTATAAGTCATTTGATCTTATGTAATAATAAATGACGCATTATTAATCACTTTTTTTTTTTTTTTTTTTTTTGTAGATTTAGCTTATGAGGCCATACCGCATTAGGATCTTCATGTGGGGTTCCCGCATTAGATCACATATTTCCATGGTGCCTTAGATGGAGATTCCCGATGAGTCAAGTCAATATGTCCGGACTTTTTGATAGTCGAGGTAATTGATGCATATTTATTGATTTTTAAGAATTTTAAAATATATATATATATATATATATATATATGATATGTTGTATGTTGTAATTGGGTTTTTAGATGGATGTTCACTCTACATTAGAGCCTAACGCCGAGGAGATACGATGACTTTATTGGCAACATATACATGGTGACCTCCGAGTGGGTGTTTGTTAAATCCATAAGAGAACCCATTCAAGAAGAAGTAGGTCTGCGGTAACCAAGAAGCGGCAGAGAATTGATATAGAGGAGACTCATGTTCTACCGAGGGTGTCCATCATGACGAGCCCCGTGTTCCTACCGAGGGAGGTCGTTGCGTGGATCCACTATCCACGGATACTATATATGCAAGGAGAGTATCGTCGCCATGTAACACCGACTATATATAGATTTAGCACTCGATGGTGACACTTGGTCACCAATTATAGATGTATAGATTTTAGCATTGATCGTACTAGATTTCATTATTATAAGTCTTATTGTTTCTATATTTGTTTCTATATTTTATCATCGGTTCATTTACATCAAGATAAAGTGAAAAATAATATAATATATATGACAATCAACATTGTGATAAAGTTGGAAAAAAGTAAAAAAAGTACAATAAGAGAGAAAATGGTCCTTCCTAAGAGTCTAATACAATAATGCAAATAGTTTTGGAAACTGAATTACAAGTCTTCTTGCGCGATGTCATGAATTCGGCTTAGTGAACATTTATTTTTGTGTGTCCCATCTCATGACCTAGGCTACATTCCTTTTCTTTATGTCGACGCTCACCCATAGGTTGCTCAAGCGATGTGCTACCTGTTTGACTACCGACACTCAATGGGACGAAAGATGTGCATTTGACACGATTACGTCCCGTTTTTGCATACACTTAGAGCATACTTGATCTTTGTGTGTATAGGAAGATGACTCACATGCCGACGACACTCTTCTAAAGACGAGGACGACTGTTTGTCTCGGATTATCCGGAGGTATAACTTCAACTTTCTTCGGTGTTCAGGTAAATCCCAATCACCAGGATGAGGAATTGGGAACACATCACCCAAGTACATTTGTCGAAGGTTTTCTTGCTTGTAGTAATCTGCCACGTATGAATAAAGGTTGTGATTCGCCTTCCTAAAATTCAAAAATAAATTAATTATTACCAATAAGGGTTCATGTGATAAATAATAATATTGAAAGTATATTGAAATAATCGACATGATATACCTTATAGCAGCTGATGCATGTGAGCAAGGTATCAAATCCAACTGAAATACCCGACATGTGCATGTCCTATCTCGCAAGTCCACAACAAAATTTTTGGTCCCATCTTTAACCTTGAATTTTAAACTATTTAATCCATGAACTTCCAAAGAACGTCCCTTTTCAATTTCTGGGCCTAGTCTATTTGGAGCAACTTGTGTTAATTGGTGATCTCTAGCCCGTGCTTCACCACGCCATTCGAAAAACTATCTTTTAATGGTTGCATGTACACACTCAAATACTAAGCAACCGGCAACCTTCTTGCCCAAAGAAGGGTATTGTTAAAGCTCTCTGCCGCATTTGATGTCATAACGCCAAATCGCGAATCGGGCAATCGCGAACGAGCCCATCTAGGGAATCTAGTGTCCGATACTTTCTTATATGCACCTTCTTCATCAAGCCACGCATATGTTCATTCTCGAACCAATTAAAGTCTTTTGTACGATAGCAATATGTTGCATTGTAGAACATTGCGACTACATGTTTACCATAACGTGCAAGATTCTTTTGCAAATGATAATAACAAAGGCCGTGGGATGCTTCCGAATTCCGACCGATGGCATTCTCGATGCTCCCATGTTGATCCGAGACAATCGAAGAAATCATGTGGGCATCCATAAACCTCACGTACATGTTTGTGATACCACTTCCAACACCCATCGTTCTTATTATCACCAGGTTCAATAGCTAATGGGAAAATTTGCCCGTTACCATCTTGTGATGTAGCAACAAATAAAATACCTTTGTACTTACCTTTGAGATGTGTACCATCAACAACAATAACAGAAAATTTCATCTCGAAAATCCATTAATTGATGCGTCCAATGCAAAAAAGCATATTGAAATTTCTTATCGGCATCCACTTGATAGCTAACAACCGACCCGAGATTTGTGGTAGCAAGCATGTGCAAGTATCCTAAAAGCATTTGAAATGATCGAGCGTTATTGCCATATATTATCCCAATCGACTTATACTTAGCTCGCAACGCTATATTATAATGGATATCTAACACATGATCATGATGCAAGTCCCGAATGATGTCTCTCGGGTTAAGAATACGATCCTCGTGAACTAACATAGGTGCAAATAAGGCGACAATTATCCTCGAGGGCAACGTCAGGTGCATGATGACTCAAATCCAATTGACAACTATGTAGACCCTAAAACTTGATTATCTTCCCCATATCGTCTTGTCCTCCGGCTCATACACTAAAAATCACACCCTTCATGTTTGCATTTTACTGAGTATCGGGTTTTGTCGACTTCTCAACTCGTTATTCGACCTAGTGTCTTAAGTGATACAAAACTATTGTATTTACTACTTGATCCTTGCTCATGAATGTAGCTCCTAAATGCAAAACATTATCCGTAGTTGCTAACAAGTTGGGTTCGACAAGAGGAGCCATGTGAGATGATGCAATTGAATTAACGATTCGAATCAAAACCAAATTCACCATCATCACACCTATGAACATCACCTCTATCGCGTCCATGTTCTAAATTCAAAGATCGAAGGGTATTAAACTAGGCCTCGGATCTTCATCAAGTCCGGTAGTAATATATCCGTTGCACTATGGCCTCGACTCATGTGGAGGTGGCACAAATGGAGGCACGATGTTGGTTGATGTGTGGTGTTGGCCAAGTCTCAATACCATAAGGATGACCTGTTGATTCCAAGGTTGACATGTGTTTGGCATGTAATTCATCCCATACCCATATCCGGATTGAAATGGTCATCCTCCTGCCATTGAACTACCCAATGAAGTCTGACTAGCCATGAGATGCATAAAACCAGTTTCATTTCTTCCAAATGTAGAATCATTTTGGTTATTAATTTTTTTTTTCAGAATCACAAAAATATTCTGCACTTGGGAATGTGATAGTATCGAGCCCATATCGCGATCATTTTCTATTTTTATTTTGATAATTTTATTCTCTTTTGTTTCCATTAAAGAAAATAATACACACACCCAATGCAATCTATCCGTTTGAACAACACCGTGAATCTCTTCCAATAGTTCTGAATATGATATTCTCTCAGATGGAATTAACAACAATTCTTCATCCCCACCATTGTATTGACAACCTTCCCAATGCCCACCAAAATGCACAATTACATGTTTTTCACTCATCTGTAAAAATACAAAATAAAATAGAAACAATCAACCAAATGCACACTAAAAAAAAAAAAAAATTCTGCCGAATCGTGTATGACGATCGTGCCCTAGATTTACTAGTGCGATAGTGCAACACATAAAGGTAGGGCATGATCGTGCCCCATATAATTTGAGTACGATTGCCCTAGAATTACTAGGGTACAATAGTGCAAAGACATAAAGGTAGGCACGATTGTGCCCATATAATTCTCAGTATGATCGTGCCTATATAATTCGAGTACGATCGTGCCTAGAATTACTAGGTGCGATAGTGCAGACATCACGGTAGGGAACGATCATGGCCATATAATTCTCGAGGCACGATCGCATTACTCGATTAAAGTTCAAAGGGGCATGATCGTACCATGTTGAAAGCCCAATAGTTCCACGTTAAACTTTCCATATCTGAATTTTTTTCTAGTTACGAAAATCAAGCTTTAATTTTCTATCTTTATATATAAATATTTGCAGAAAGTAATACATTACCTTGGTTCAAAATGTATCTTCAATTGTTTCTTGTAGCTTCAAAAATCAAAAACTAGAGTTTTAGCTAAATTATCATTTGTGGAAGGAAGAAAAAGAGGAAGAAGGGAGAAAGAAGGGAGGAAGAAAGTTGAAAAGAAGTGAGGGAGGAAATTTGTTTTACTTTAAACAAGAAAGAGAGAGAGTTGAGGGGCATTTTTGACTTTTCATTGTAAAAGTGGGTAGAAAAGTTGTTCTTATGAAAGTTGGTCAAGAAAGTGTTTTCTTAAACCTAAATGGGTAAAAAAGTCCTACGTTCTTATCTTTTGTATGTGCAAAAACAAAATTCTATGATCTGTGGCGTAGCCCGCTGGTTACACCTAGTCCAAATTTTTTCCTCTTTTCAACTATTTTTTCTCCTTAAAACATATATAATTTTTATTTATTTTTTCCCATAGAGAAAATGGGAAAAATAATATTGGGGTGTGCCGGGGGCCAGGGAGACCCCCCTGTCTCTGATGAGTAGGAAATTGTTGTGTGATATATATAGTAATTTGGATTGATGGCTTTGGAGGTAAGACTTTCAAATCTATAATAACAAATCCATTTATGTTGCTTAGATGAAGTTATTCACTATAACACATTTCAAATCCTTCGAAGATTTTTGGAGTCATTTTGGAGGATTTAAATTCATCTTAGATGAAGTCATTTGAACTCTTCCCTCAAATCCTCTTCCCAAATCCAAATGAAAGACAAATACACTTTCTTGAATTTAAATGATACGTCTTTTGTAATGTTTTTTTTCCTTTTAATTCCCTTTCCCATTTACTTGTGTGAACAACATATTACCTTATGTCATATAAATTAATATCTTATGTATTGAAAATTGGTTTGGAGGTTAAATTTTATTTTCTCACTTACATGCCTACTAGGTCCGTTGGATTTTTCGCCACTTCTTCATAGAAAAATATTTATTAGCCATGTTTTTTTAATCTATTTCTCGAGTTTAATTGTCGACTTTGTATTTTTTTTTCCTTCATATCATTGACTTTGAGTTTTCTTTCAATTAGGATGCTCTATAGAAAACTATCATTGGCGATTGAAAATTGCACGCCATCCAATAAAATCAAACTCTAATGTACGACCGACGTGAAACCTACAAAACTATAATTAAAAAGGGAGAAGGGTTTTCCAAAGATACCCTCTTCGACGCTCAAGTCAGAATTGCTCTTTTAGAGAATAGTATGAAAATAGTACAGTATGAAAAGTGTGAGTGTGTAGTCTAACCTGAGGCATACCTTTTTTGTGAGTTATTTATAGGTTGGCAATTAGGGTTTTGTGCCCAGCAAGTTGGACTAAAAACCCTAGCTCAATGATCTATTCGTTGGGCTTACCACTTTCCGTGAGCCCATGTCTTCCAAGCCCAACAACTCCGTCAATGCATGAGTTCTTACTACGAAGCCCGTAATTTTCTTCCTTCAAGGAGGCCCATAAATTATTCAGTCAGTCCATGGGCCAACAGGATGGTCCCTTTTGGGCCCACTCACTTAACCCAACTATCTCGAGCCAATTTGGCCCAAAGACCAAGAGGTCGGCCTAATGAACCAAAGGTCCCTTGTTCAAGGACCTGGGGATTGGCCCAAATATTAACAGATGGCCCAAAACCTCTAAATCTATCTTTCTTTGGACCTTTCTCAAGAGTTTGGGATGGACCTCACAGCTCAGGCCCACCTTATTTACATTGCCTTCTTATAAGCTTGATCCACTAGGTGTGAGGCCCCTAATTTTTATTTAGCCTAAGATACGATATTGTAATAGTGATGTATTCTTTGGATATTGTCACTATACTTGTAATAAATGAAATGTGGCACTCATTTATTTATTTCTTTCGACGTCAATTACTCCTTTATTTTTTAGTATGCCTATCGTATTTACTTCTTAAGTATTAATTCCTTAATCGATAATTTTTATGTCTTGAGTAATATTGGACCCCTTAGAACTTAGGAGACTTATTCATTAAGTGTCGTATATCCAATAGAAATAAGAGTTTGATTCTAGAACAAGTTATTATAGAACTCATAAGGGATTGTGGGATTTATTATCAATTTTGGGATTTGATATTATACACCAATTATCATCAATATTAGGACGAAAAAAAAGAATAAAAATACCATGTACAAGATCATACAGACGGCCAAGTAGGTATTTTGGTGAAGAAATACATTTCAATTCTTATACAAATACTTTATCTTATACTATATACCTACCATGTATTCTACCATGTATTATACTAGTATAATACATCCTCACCCAACCAAATTCCAAATTTTTATACACATTAATATTTAATACATCCCTATTATTTCATACCTATTATATTTTATACATCTATACGTTAATTATTCCTAACTTTAACAAAAGAAAAGAAAACACAAAAATAATCATCTACAAGCAATACTTTCAGCCATAGCAAGTTTAGGGGGAATAAATTCTATTTTTTATCCTACTATACCACTTACCTCCCAACAATTCACATTCCAATACTTAAACACCAAAATACAAAAATTAACCATCCCACAACATTACTTTTGGCCTAGGGATTGAGGGAGAATTAAACTTTACACTTTTCATCCTAACACTTATTTCAAACTCCCAAACTTCTCCTCATTTTCATACTTAGACAAAATAAACAAAATTTTCTCTCATTTCCTCTCTAAGGGTCGAACAACAAGCAAATAGGTGAGAAAAATGTTACTTCTTCCATCTTCAATTTTATCTTCTTAAAACTTCAAACATATACCTTCATTTTCTAACTTGATGAATCTTTCTTATTGAGGTACTCCTAGAGGCTGATTTCTTATTGAGGTACTCCTAGAGGCCGATTTCTTGAAGAGGACATTCAAAGCAACTTTAGAAAATAAGAAGTCAATGTGAGAAATTGTGATTTTTAGTATTTGTCCTTTTGTCAACTTAAGGACTTAATTTTGATTCAAGGATTTGAAATTTTGGATCTTAGGGGCTGACCTATAGAGCTTAAGTTTGAGGTTAGAAGCTTGAAGAAAGAAGTTCATTTTTAAAGACTACTTGAGGACATTAGGTGAGAAATAATCATTTGGTTTTAGTATATTTTCTTTGGATTTGAGACCTCAATTTTAACACCAAAATATGGTTATGGTAATATATAGGGACTGAACTTATAGTATTAGGACCAAGAGCGTGGAGTTTTTAGGAGATCTTCACTTTTAACCACAACTTGAAAAACTACAACGAGGTGCGTGAAAAATATTTCCGCAAAAATGCATCATTCTTTCTACTAAGTTTATAAAAATGCATGATCATGTTATAATGTGGTATTTTATGAAATATAACAAGTATTTATGAGATTCATGTTTTAATGAAATGTAAAAAAAATAAAAAGATGAGTATGATATTCTTTTCTTGCAAAAATTGTTGATAAAATGCTCATCATCGTGTTTTTATGATTTATGATGCTATGCATGTTCAAATATGATTTAGAAATATATAATATTAATTTTTAGATATTACTGGAATTCTGGACTTGTGACTTGTACAAAGAAATCCAAAACTTGGGTCATTTTTGCAATTATTGTGAAATATGGGGCCAAAAGTGTAAATATTGAAAATTATGAAGGACCTCCTATGAAAATTCGAAAAATTGGACCCAATACTCTGTAAATTACATATATGAAGTGTCTTGAAAGATTGGAGACCCTTCGGGGCAAGAAAATACAATAAAGAATAAGCTTGACACCAAAAATGTAAAATTTTAAAACTTAAAGGACTAATATTGTAATTTCCAAAACATGGGCAGTCCTGGTACCTCAAAGTTTTACTAACTTAATTATTATGATATTTTAGACCTTTAGTTCCAATTTCATAATCATCGGACTTGAAACTTGACCTTTACGACAAAAACAAAATTCACTTTTGGGTCAAAAATATAATTTTCAAAAATAAAGTACCTAACTTGTGAATTTTCCAAAACTATTTTTACCTCAAATTATTATTATCCTAATAAGTATTTGGAACTTGGAATCACCTCAATACTCTTCCCGCTTTGAGAGTTACCTATTTTTGAAAATCAAGCCAAAACCGCAATTTTTGAAACCGGAGGGCAAACCGTATATTCTAAAAAATTTGACCCCGAGTTTCTGAAATCTAACCCTATGTGAATTTAGAAAATTTTAAAACTGACCTTACTCTTTTCCGAGTCTGGAATTGAAACCTACCGATTTTTTTGAACCCGGTAAGAAAATATTCTCCTTAGTAATAATAATTTTAATTTGAAAACTTACTAAGGACCCCGATATTGAAATTTTCAAACTCAGATTTTTTTATAAATTTTAAGATGTTTTTCATAAACTTCAAGCAAAGTATCTTCAAAGGGATATGGAGCAAGAGTTGGGGAACCACCATACCCATCCATGTTTTATTTGTAAATTGATAGAAAGACATGCATCCTAAGCGGTAGTGGCAATCGATAATTCATTAATTGTTTGAGAATACTAACTTTATAATATTAAAATTATATCTTAAAAAAAAAATTATATATACATGTGATATATATATATATATATATATATATAAAGATTTGGTGTCATTAGAAATATATTTACGGTTTTATTAAAGCATTTTTTTTGAATCACTAATGAATCGATTCTACATACATATTAATATATAAGCAATTCAGAAGAGTAATTATAGTAATATGGCGAAATCAAATTTATTATGAGTTGGTTTTGTTATTCTTTTCTATAAATTTGTATAAATTATTCATGTCGGTAGAATTTGGAATATGATTTTATGGTTGTTAATAAAATAAAGTAGGAATTAAATTACTTGGGTGATAATTATTTTTATTGCAATGCAAAAGATATGAAAATTTTTAATCATAACTTATGGCTTTAATTGTGCAATATATGAATATTAATAGAATTATTGAACGGAATTAAACTGGAAGACGTATTTCTCGATATATTGCAATACATTGATTTTTCATTTATAAATTGTTTATGAAATTAATGTCAACTTTATATATACATTACTTGGTCATTAATTCATCCGATATACTTTTTATTAATTCTCGAATAAGGAAAACAATAAATATTGATTAAAATTAAAATTGAAAGCCAATATCTAACAACTAAAATTAAATGATTACAAATGTATTTTAGGATCTTGCTGAAATCTGGTACCAATTGCATGATTCGTATAATATACAATATGTAATATTATATTGAATTTCATAATTTAGATTAATAATCTTACCAAAATGGATGGACATAAAAGGTAATGATATATGATAGGAATACAATTTTTAGTATAATGCCAACCAATTTTTCTTTTTAATTAAAAAAACAACATAAATCATTTTTATGAAGTGCGTTTAGGAGGGGGAATAAAATTAGAAATGGGCTTGTTATTATATATACTAGTAATGTGCACGTGCGTTGCACGTAAATCATAAATTTCTTGAAATATTTGTGTGTTGCACATAATGTATATAATTTAGTATAAAACATACGTATTATACGTGATTTATATAACTTTAGGGAAAAACACACTTCTTGTACATGATTCAGATAATTTTAGAAAATCACACGTATTTTGCACGTGATTTATTAAATTTTTACTCATTTAATAAATGTTTTAAAATAGTTGAAGTTTCTTATTAAATCTGCTATCCAACTGATAATTAACTAAGTGTTAAAACAAGTGTTAAAAACAAGCTTTAAACTAATCAAAAGGGTGTTAAGTCTTCCGCTGTTAAAAACCAGATTAACTAAAGTTAAGTATTAGCTTAGGCAGCCGAGTTATACTATCAACAGCTCTATCGAGTCTGTTGAGTGGGTAACTTAGCTGAATATAGCCAACTTAGATGTCCCTCAAGGACACAGTTGATTTGAGTCAACTCTGTTGAGATCTTAAAAATACTAAGTTCAAACATTTGGTAAGGTTTATTCACCTCCCCCCTCTAAACCTTACACCACACCTCTTGGGACCTACAAGAGCGATTCTCTGCAGGAAACGAACCTCGAATTCGCCAGCTTAAATCTGAGTTGGCTGAATGTAAACAATGAGGCATGACTATGGTAAATTACTATGGGAAGTTAAAAACGATCTGGGAAGAATTGGCCAACTACGAGCAGTACCCAACATGCCGGTGTGGAGAATGCAAATGCAATATCAGCGTGGAATTGGATAAAAGACGTGAAGAAGAAAGACTACATTAGTTTCTGATGGGTCTAGATGACTCGATTTATGGAATGGTGCGTTCTAATATCTTAAGCTCTGAACCATTACCAAATCTGAATCGAGCATATGTTATGGTCATTCAAGAAGAACGAGTTCGCAACATAACTCCTGGGAAAGAACAACTAGGTGAAGTGATGTCATTTGTTGTTCGGACACCAACAAATTTGAGGACGAGCCGAAATCAAAGATAAAGATGCGGTGTGTTCGAATTGCAAGAGAGCGGGACATGATTTGGAATCGTGCTTTGAGATAATTGGTAACCCCGAATGGTGGGGTGATAGACCACGTGGAGGTGGACATGGTTCAGGTCGTGGGCAAGGAGGACACAGAAAAAAATTTGCTTCTGGAGAAAGAGGATGTGGAGGACAGATTCGAGCGAACGCACCACAAGTAACTACATAGGAAAACACCACTCAAGGACAAAGTATTGATGGCAACAAAAGTGGATTGAGCGGGCTGAGCAGCGAACAATGGAGCTTATTTCTTATTCTTTTGAATAGCCAGAAAAAAGGAAAAGAAGGAAGTCAAGGAAGGTTAAGCGGTAAGCACAATTCAATGGAATGGATTATTGACACTGGGGATTCTCATCACATGACATGAAATCTTAAGTCGATGAGAGATGTGAAGAAAGTATTCGCATGTCCTGTTGGTTTGTCAGATGGGACAAAAACAATAGCTGAAAAACAAGGAACAGTGGTCTTTAGATGAATATCCAAACTAAATAATGTGTTATATGTTCCTAATTTGAAGTGCAACTTAATTTCAAGAATCTTCGGCTAAATGAGGAGTTGAATTGTATCGTCGTTCACGAATAATGTTTTTGTTATACAGACCACATTTCGAGGATCTTTGATTGGTGCGGGTGAGAAATAAGAGGGGCTCTACTACTTTCAAGGATAAAATCGGCTAGAGCAATGAAGACAACAGGGAAAGACGCGATTGATCTTTGGCTTCAAAGGTTGGGGCATCCTTCTAATAAAGTCATAAAAATATTGCCGTTGCTAGTGTTCCTAGTACTAAGTCTACGATAATTGTGATATTTGTTTTCGAGCCAAACAATGTCGAGAAGAGATTGTGTCTAGCAATAATAAAACATCTAGTATTTTTGAAATGATTCATTGTGACTTGGGGGTCCTTATAGAACTACGATATTTGTGATGGATATTATTTTTGACGATTGTGGATGATTATTCGAGAGGTATGGGTTTATTTGTTGAATAATAAAACTGAAGTGGCATGAAGTATTCATTTTTTTCTATGGACCAAAGATAATTTAATAAACTTGTGAAGATAGTGCGTAGTTATAATGGAACTGAGTTGAGTAATTATTTTGTCGAGAATGGGATAACACATCAAACCTCCTGTGTTGGGACTCCTCAGCAAAATGGAAGAGTGGAACGAAAACATCGTCACATACTCAATGTCGCACGAGCACTTCCATTTCAAGCAAACTTGCCTATTGAATTTTGGGGGGACCGTGTCTTAACAGCTGCATATTTAATTAAACGGACTACATCTCCTTTGTTAGAAGGAAAAACACCTTATGAAATGTTATTTGGTCAAACTCCTTCATATAAAAATATTCGAATTTTTGGATGTTTGGCGTATACACATAACCAGAAGGTTGGTGGAGATAAATTTGCCAGCAGAAGCAGGAAATGTATTTTATTTGGATATCCTTTCGGAAAGAAAGGATGGAGTTTGTATGATTTGGATTCAAGAGAGTTATTTGTTTCAAGAGATGTAGTCTTCATTGAAAATGATTTTCCATATAGAAACAAAATAGGTGAATAAGACAGTGAGCTCAATGATTTGGTTGGTGAAGAAGAAATTGAGGATCATTCAGAAAATATTCTATTATGAATGAGAAACAAGACACATCTCTTGGAGCAAATAATCGACAAGTATCAAGGATATGAACAATCAAGAGCCATTTGAGGTAGAAGAAACAGAGAAGTCAATGGTCGTGGGGTGCAAATGGGTTAATGGAGAATCAAGAGCATGAGGTCCTATTGGGGCGTGGTCATAGACAATGCCAAGAGTTCATTAGATCGTGCTATTATGTCTTACATTGAGCCCCTCCGCAAGCTCACTTGGCCATTCGCATTCCTCGGTACTCCTTATCCTATAGGACATTATGTGAATCGTGATAAATTTTATGCAACATCGTAGCTTCTTGGCGTCTATTATCGCAAGTGTTGAGCCTAGTTGCTTTAATGAAGCCGTTTCTAAAAATGCGCAATGGAGAGATGCAATGAAGAAAGAAATACAAGCATTGGAGGATAATGAGACACGGATGTAGAGCCATTGCCATAATGAAAACGTGCCATAGGGTGTAAATGGGTATACAAGATCAAATATAAAGCCGATGGAATGTTTAAGCGCTATAAGGCATGATTGGTTGTTCTTGGAAACAAGCAAATTGAGGGGATCGACTATAATGAAACTTTTGCACCCGTGGCCAAGATGTTACAATTCGTACTTTCTTAGCCGTGGCAACAACTAAGAATTGGGAACTCCATCAAATGGATGTAAAAAATGCATTTTGCATGGAGACTTGGAAAATGAGGTATATATGTGTATGCCTCCTGGTTTTCATTCAGAGAGACTGGAGATGGTAGGCCAATTGAAAATGTCTTTGTATGGGTTGAAATACACTTTTCGTTGTTGGTTTGCGAAGTTGGGTGCCGCCTTAAAGACTTATGGTTTTAAGCAAACATATTCTGACTACTCACTTTTCACTTTGCGCCGAGAGAAGATACAAATTAATTTACTTGTGTATGTCGACGATATCATTATATCAGGTAATGATCATGCGGCCATTCAAATCTTCAAGAAGTATTTGAGCAATTGCTTTCACATGAAGGATTTGGGAGCGTTAAAGTATTTCTTGGGCATTGAAATGGTTTATGGTCCCGAAGGATTTTCTTGTGTCAGCGTAAATATGCGTTGGATATTATATCTGAAGTTGATTTTCTTGGTGCTAAGCCTGCACACTTTCCATTGGAACAAAATCATAACTTGGCTCTAGCAAATGGAGCATTTCTATCTCATCCTGGGAGTTATAGACATTTGTTGGGCCGACTTATTTATCTTTCATTTGCACGCCCCGAGTTATCCTATTGGGTGCATGTGCTAGCTCTACTCATAC
Source organism: Rehmannia glutinosa (assembly GCA_016081115.2). Classification (NCBI taxonomy): domain Eukaryota; kingdom Viridiplantae; phylum Streptophyta; class Magnoliopsida; order Lamiales; family Orobanchaceae; genus Rehmannia; species Rehmannia glutinosa. The sequence continues at coordinate 72,480,457 of CM071937.1, read as the reverse complement.
AAGAGCCGGAAGAACATGTCGCCTTACGTGTTGTAACGTTACTTGGAAGGAATCCTGGATAAGGAATTATGCTACAATCAAATTGTGTTTCCAATTGAATATTTGGTGTGATTCAGATTGGGCAAGTCGTCCATTGACTCGTCGATCTCTTACTGGATGGTTTATTCTATTAGGGAATTCACCGATTTCCTGGAAGACTAAGAAACAACATACATTATATCATTCCTCAGCTGAGGCGGAATATCGATCTATGGCTTCGACCACTTGCGAGTTGAAATGGTTGAAAGCGCTATTGTGGGAGCTTGGCCTAGATCACCAAAGACCAATGAGACTGTATTGTGATAGTCAGGCCGCTTAGCACATTGCAGCAAATCCGGTGTTCCATGAGCGTACAAAACATATTAAGGTAGATTATCACTTTGTTCGTGATGAAGTTCAGAATGGGTCCATTCGACCAAATTACGTGCCAACTCACGCGCAACTAGCAGATATTTTCACCAAGGCCTTGGGTGGACAACAATTTTGAGTTCCTTCTTCGCAAGTTGGGCATTCGGGACCTACATGCTCCAACTTGAGGGGGGTATTGGAATATTAGTTGTACATGTTGTGTTTATATTTTTTATTAGGATTTTACGTGTTGTATTTTAGGCATAGTTTAATATGCATATCTTTTCTTCCTATCTTTATTTTAGGTAATTATTTAGAATGTAACTGTATATAACTTTGCCATTATGAGAGAAGGAACGTGAATCAATCCAAAATATTTTCTTTTCAATAAGATCACGATCACGAATGATAAGGGGAGATTGAGCAAGGATGAGATTGAGAGGATGGTTCAGGAGGCGGAGAAGTATAAGGCGGAGGATGAGGCGGTGAAGAAGAAGGTCGAGGCGAAGAATGCATTGGAGAATTATGCTTATAACATGAGAAATCTTGTGAAGGAATGGGAAGATCACATAAAAATTAGGGGCGAGAGAGGAGAAGATTGAGAAGGCGTTCAATGAGGCTATTGAGTGGTTGGATAGGAATCGGTTGGCTAAAGTTGAGGAGTCCGAGGATAAAGTGAAGGAGTTGGAGAGTTTGTGCAACCCGATTATTTTGAAGATGTATCGGGGCGGCCGGTGGAGATGTGCAACCGATGGGTGGTGGTGCTTTGACATGTCCGGAGTCTTTGGCCGATCGACGGTGGAAAATCGGTGATGGACCTAAGATTGAAGAAGTTGATTAAAGTTTATGATGGTTGGTGAAGAATGGGATGTCCTGGTTTTTTGTGTTTTTGGTCTTGTTTTTCTTTGGGTAAATCTCACGTTACCGCCACTATACTCTCATTGAATCTCACTTTACCCCTTTGTACTTTCAATTCAATCACTTTATCCCATTGTACTCTCAATTTGTATCATTTTACCCCTTGTACACTTAAAATATTATTTTTTTCCTCATATTCCTTTATTAGATGATCTAATTGTCCCTACTATTATTTTTAAATTAATTAATGGCATTCAATTCATATGTTTATTTTTTTAGAAAATTTATTTGCTATAAAATAAATTTAATATAGTTTCTATTAAATAACTATATTCTAAGTTTCCATCATAAATCTAAAAATTGTGTATTATATTTTAAATAATATTTTGTAATTAAGTTTTTCATTATTATTGAGTTATGATAATTTAAATTTTAAAAATATAGATAACTGTCTAGACATATTTAATAGAAATCATGTTAAATTTAAGAATATTCATTTTAGTATTAAAGAATTAACCATTAAAATGACTATTTTTTTATTTAACATAGTTCTCATTTTAAATTAACTTTCACAGCTTAATTAATTGATGCGTAATTAATATTAAATTTATTTAAAATAAATATATTTTATAAAATGCTAATTATTTATCTTTGATATATCCTGCATAAAATTACTAATTAATATGTTATTTTCTATTAGCTAATATATTTATACTTTAAATTTCTTATTCATCACAAACTTAAAATTATAATATATATTAAAGCATTTTTATTAAAGATATGAAATATTATTATTAATTTTTTAATTATTTAAAAATAAGTACAAGTTTATTAATATTAAATACTTTTAAAATAATTTGTTATTTTTCAATAATTAACAGATGAAGATAAAATGGTCATTTCATAAAGGAATATGAATATAAAATAATATTCTAATAGTATAAGGGGGCAAAATGATACAAATTGAGAGTACAAGGGGGTAAAGTGAGATTCAATGAGAGTATAAGGGGGTAAAGTGAGATTTACCCTTTTTCTTTTGTTTTTCGCATTGAGTGAATAATAATGTAGTAGTTGTTGGATTAGATTTTTTGAGTTATATAAACAAGGAGACACTATTAAAACCCCCAAAAGCTATCAATACACCCTTATTCTTAATACACCCTTAATCCTTTTTAAATATAATATATTCACTTAATACACCCCCAAATCTTTTCCCACCTAATAGAATTATACATCTTTATCTACACCTCAATATTATATTTCCATAATATTCAAGAAGAAAAAAAAACCTACAACCTGTGGACGTGATTCAACGTGCGGCGAAAACACTTAAAACTCTTTGGTAAAGACATATTGTGAACACAATTGTTGATGTTCTCACTTAGGAATTAAACATAATCCATGTGATAAGTATCATCATAACAATACATCAGAATTGGAATTATACTAGAATTGGAATTTCGTAATTTTCTCGTCGTTCGTCTTTCATCGTTCTTTCTTTTTTGTCAAGTAATGTTTTGTACTCTCGTATATTCTTTGCCCTTTTTTTATTCTTTATTTTTCTTCTTTATTCCTATTCAAGATATTGTTGATTACACGAATGTATTCACGACACTTGAGTTTTTTTCATCTTGCAAGAAATTATTTGATTGGGTGCGTGACAGAGGAAACGAACATGGCATGGTGATAGTAATTAGCAGGTCAGACAGTGGTTTGGGTAAGAAAAAACCTCGGTTATTTTTGGCTTGTGAACGTAGTGGGCATTACCGTGAATTTAAGGGGAAATCATATCAAGGAAATTATCTAGAGGAAAATTTCGAAAATGTTGATATGAGTAAAGTCAGAAAGAAAGTTAGTAGGAGAGAAACTGGAACAAAGAAGTGTGGTTGTCCATTTCGTTTGAGGGGTAAACAAGTATCAGTTGATGGAGAATGGATATTGGATGTTATATGTGGTGTACATAATCATCCAAGTGCAGAGTATTTGGAGGGACACCTATATGCTGGTCGATTATCAAAGGCAGAGGAGGACTATGTTATGGATATATCACATGGCAATACTCGTCCGAAGGTCATTTTGTTTGGTTTACAACGGAAATTTGTAAATAATAAGTCGACAATAAGGACTATTTACAATGTTCATATGAGGAATAGAATTATTGAGCGTGATGGTCGATCGCAGATGCAACACCTTATGTGGAAATTGAAGGAGCATGGATATTTCTATCATCATAGGCGCTGCGAGACAAGTAACACTGTGAAAGATATATTTTTCGCTCACCCAACGAGCATTGAGTTATTGCGTTCTTTTCCGAAGGTCCTCTTCTTGGATTGTACGTACAAGACAAATAGGTACAAATTACCTTTATTGGAGATTGTTGGCGTGACATACGCATATGATATTTTTTATTGCGGCCGCATATTTGGAGTTCGAAAGCGGGAATACAACTATATATGGGCGTGCACAATCTTGAAATTATTGATGGACCCATCATCCCTCCCAATCGTGATTATTCTTGTGAGAGAAATGGCTTTAATGAATGCAATAGAGAGAACCTTTTCCATCTCGAGACATTTTCTTTGTCGGCCGCAAATTAATAGGAACATTATGGCAAACCGCAAAAAATGTTTCACACAAAAAACAGATTGGGATTCATTTAATATGTGTTGGAATTTATTAGTGATTGCGGATACTGAGTCATTATTTTACGATTTGCTTAAGAGATTCCAAATTCACGGAATATCCATTTGCCATTCAATATGCCATGGAACAATGGGTGGGACCGTATAAGGAAATTTTTGTATCTTGTTGACGAATGATGTCATGCATTTCGACAATACCACAACAAACAGGTACTTTCACTATATTCTCGCATTCATTGTTTACGATATTTCATTATAGATAATCTAAAATTTGCAAGTGATTGTATATTATTTTAGGGCGGAAAGTCACCATGCATTGTTAAAAAGACAGGTTGGATCGAGTCAAGGTAATTTTGAGACATGTTGGGAACAGATTCACACCCTCATTGAGATGTCACATAATGCAATCAAATAGTCGTTTGAGAAGAGCAAAAATGTAGTCCTACATAAATACAAATCAGTAGTATTCATATCATTGCGAGGTATGGTGTCTATACATGCATTGAATAAGATATATGAAGAAATGAATCAGTATAATTGAGGGTACTATAGACCACTTTGATGTGTGGGTGTATCTTGAGAAAGACGCGTGGAGACCGCCTTGTGCTCATGAGATTTCTGAATATATGAGATTAGAGAAGCCAATTCCCCTTGACAAGGCTGACGCGTTTTAGAGAAAATTGGATATGCTACCAACTAAAGGAGATGATCTTGGTATTGGGTATGAAACTGGGACTCGATGGACTCATTATATCTGTGATCTTTACACAAAATTTGAACAAGCCTCCAAGTCAGAAAGGTTGTTATTATTGAAAAGATTGGGGGAGATTTCAAATCCAACAATAACCTCCCTGATTGAGCTCGAGATCCAAACTCATACTCGTGGTCATCCTAAGTCCGCAAAAGTAAAACAATCCAAATCAACCAAACGTGATCCGAGTAAGTTTGAGTATGTGGAGTCAATTAAAGATAGTTGCTCACAATGCGAAGGGGTAATCTATGAGGTTGGTCCATCAAATCAATCTCTTCTATTCACTACGACAAGGAGGCCAAAGCTACATGTAAATTTGTTTATTTTTTGAAGATGTAAATATTTAACTTATTTTTGCTGAAACGATTTGATTTTAATGTGTGGTATCTCGATAGGTTGGGCGCCGCAGACCCGATCTGAGACTGCTAGTGATTTTATGGATCTACTACCATCCTACCTGCACAGTTATATTATTGGGACTAAGAATATCGACAATGATGGTCATTGTGGTTTTCGTGTCGTAGCCGACTTACTTGGCTATGGTGAGGAATCATGGGGTCGGGTTCGAGGAGACCTCATTCATGAGTTGACAACAAACAAAGACTTGTACGCCCATGTTTTCCTTAAACTTGTTCGTGTTGACAAAATCTTGAAAAGTCTCGATTGCTACGATGAGCGTGCGCCCAAAAACATTGGTTATATTTGCGGATATTTGTTATTTGATTGCATCATCTTACAATGTTGCTTTCGTGTGTTTGGATAAGAGAATGTCCCTCACATATCTGCCTTTGAGAATAGAAATCCCACGTACTCCGAAGCTGATTTGTATCGGGTTTGTGAACGGGAACCATTTTATTGAGGTACACATAACTCCATTTGAATCATGTGATATATGGATATCTTTATTGATTTATATGTTATTTATAGGTGTTCTTGCGCGGAGGTCACCCATTACAACCTATGACAACCATGTGTGATTCATTTCGTCATTAGTGCGGCAGTGGAAAGGTTTTTATAGTCGGCAATTATTTGTATGTTAAAAGTGGAGGAACCGGTCGTGTTGTTCATAGATCGACATGATAAATTTGAACTAGCAAAGTTGTAAATTTCTTCCATATGTTCACTTTGTCTCGTTTTTTTAGTAGTTGTGGTTGATAATTTGGTTTTATAATACATTAATTGTTTAAAAAGATTTATGAGTGGAAGATGTGTTGTACAAAAACATAATTATTTTGATGATTCTTTGACCAGCTTGAAAATCGAACACTTGATCTTTGGGGAGAATCAACTCGTGGAGGAATACCTACAGAATTAATAGACTGCAAATCGCTTAAGCAACTTGATTTGTCCAATAACACACTTCATGGTTTCATTCCTTTGAAGCTTTACGAGATGCTTCAGCTTACTGACCTCATTCTCAACAATAACAGTTTGTCCGGTTCTATCTCTCCCTCCATAGCAAACTTAACCAATCTGCAGACTCTATCACTCTACCAAAACAATTTACAGGGGAATTTACCTAAAGAAATTGGGATGCTTGGAATCTTCAGATTATGTATCTCTACGACAATCAACTATTGGAGAGATCCCTTTAGAGATTCTTAGGGGTGTTCGTTCGGTCAAACCGAACCAAACCGAAGTCTCGGTTAACCGAAAGTTCGGTTGGTCGAAATACAAAACCGAAAATCGAACCGTATTCTTGAAATAACAAATTAAACTGCACATTTTTAATTGCACAAATTAAACTGCACATTTTAAATTAATATTATTCAATAGAACATAAAATTAACATTTTAAATTTAGTTGATATATAATATTTGAAATCGCAAGACTGGTAAGCTGAAGCAAATTGAATGAGAGTATTGATCCACTATGCACGTCGCAAAATTTTCGTTCGTTTGATGTTACGAACAAGTCAATGGAGGGGCAGAGCAACCATGGTGTCCCACAATTTTGTTTTTTTCTTGAATATTATGGAAATATAATATTGAGGTGTAGATAAAGATATATATTTCAATTAGGTTTTTAATTGGGAAAGGGTAAATTGGGTTTGGGGGTGTATTAAGTAAATATATTATATTTAAAAAGAATTAAGGGTGTATTAAGAATAAAGGTATATTGATAGCTTTTGGAGGTGTTAATAGCGTCTCCATATAAACAATTGCGAGTTCTGTTTATAAATAATAAAGTACCTTGTTTTGATTTATTTGTTTGAAATGAATAGAATTTTATTTAAAGCGCATGGATCAAGAACTAGTGATCATAGATAGGACAATAACTTGCAAAGCAATTGTTTCTCGCTTTTTTGCGTGTTCTCAATAACTAGTAGGAGAATTACAAAAAGACCTCGAGGTTTGGGCTAATTATTAAAAAAAACTTGAGATTTTTGAAAATTACAAAAAAAAACCTATTGAAGTTTAGTTTCATCTTACATTTTCCTCAGTTGAACTCCGTAAATTTAAGACAAAACCAAATTTGTAGGTTTTTTTGGTAATTAGCTCAAACCTCAGGGTCTTTTTGTAATTACCTCTAACTATTAATATCTTAATTGAGTATTACTCATTATGGATGGAACTTGGAATGAATAGAAGATTTTTTTAGTCCTCCGCAAATCAATATCTCAAATGCTTAGCAAGTACAATTAATCAATTATAGAGCTCAAACTTGGCAAAGAACAATTTCCATGGCCTAATTTCCACAAAGAACAATCTTCTAGAAAGCCCGATGGATGGATCAATTCTTGTTCAAGTGGGAAAATTTTCCTACTTAACACTACGTCTTTGAGGATTTTTCCGATATTTCTATTCAAGGGCATTCGTCCCAAGGGTGAACATTTGGAAAACAAAGTATAGTTGGAAAGATGCAAGAAACAAACAATTTCAAGGATTAAACAATCCTAATTTAGCAAGAAAATTGACAACAATGTATAGAAAAGGAATCAATCTATTAATCAACACTTAACCTTTCTATATTACATTAATGACTATAGGCTATCAATAATCACTTTAACCGCAATTAATCAAAATCAACTATATTTCTCACTACCTAAATTGACTCAATAACCTCACCAAATACTTTGCTATATTCTATTTGGAATGGTAATACAAACAGGACAATGTGGTCTTTCGGGTAAACTTTGTGATGCAACTTTGTTTGGACGATTGATCGACTAAACAAGATACCGAGTTCATCATCTGTGCACCACCGCCTGCGCATCTTCTTGGACCAACAAGACGACGAGCCCCCAGATTCATCGGTGCACATCCGAAAATAAGTCACAACTAAACTCGTCATCACTCACCGCTACCAGTTCCATAGAATCGAGTATCATTCAAACATTCAACATCATCATCAACATCACTATCCAAACCTTCAACGAATGGATGATGCAACATCATTTCACTAGTAAATCTAAACATTGACTTCCTCACAAAACAACCCTTGAGAAAACCTTTGCATCCTTTGATATCTCATTTGGAATTTTAGGCAATTCATGTCTTGCCCCTATCTTTATAAGAATTTCCTCTTTTCTCCCATCCCATGGAGGCTTCCCGATTAACATCTCAAGCACAATACTTGTTGCCCAAACATCGAGACGGTTCTTGCAGATTGTCGATCACACGACCTGGGCGACAAGCACATAGGAGTACCCCTCCAATAGGGTTCCTCCAATTTCCTCTTCTTGACTGTTTTACCCTCTTTGCCACACCAAAATCCCCAATTTTTGCCCTAAATTCAGCAACCTCACCTCTTCCGACTTTCGGCACCAACAAAATATTATCGAGGCTTCAAATCGCAATGTACATATCCATTGCCATGAATATGATTTAAACCTCCGAGAATAGACCTTGTATGTTCCCTAACTTCAAGTTCGGGGCAATCCGTTGCCTTGATTTCTTGATCATATTTGTTGGAGAATGACATTTCCACTAGCTATATTTTATTTTGAGTGATTGAAATAATTGATCCACTTATTTAAGTGGTGTTTGCTTTTTCTTTTTGTGAGTGGCTAAAAAAGTTACCACTAAAATTTGTTTAAGAAAATGGCATGATTAGCACTATGAGTGTTGTACCTATATATATGTGTGTAAGATTGCAATGTAAGTACCGAATGCCATAGTTTGCATAATTGAACATTTGGTTCATTTTTCTTATATCTATTTTTTAGTTTCAAAACAAAAATCACAACATGGTATCAAGAGCCTTTTGATCTTACGGGTCCGCGAGTGAATTTTTGAGAGAAAAACAAGATAAGCCTTCCTTCTTTAAAAAAAAAACAACACACATATTATGGCTTCAAACAATTTTTCTATTCCAACACCTCCCATTTTTCTAGGAGAAAACTACCCAATTTGGGGGTAAAAATGAAGACATACTTGAGAGCATTTGATTTGTGGGAAATAGTGGTAATCGGAAGGGAACCAACTCCTTATCAAAACCATCGTTGCTCAAATCAAACAACGTAATGAAGAAAATGCGAAAAATTCAAAGCTTTGTCATGCATCCATTCTCGGTTTCGATGTGATTTTCACAAGAATTATGACTTGTGAAATAGCAAAAGAAGCATGGAACAAACTTAAGGAGGAGTTTCAAGGTAGTGAGAGAACTAAGCAAATTTATCTGCTAAATTGTAGAAGGGAGTTTGAAGTACTCAGGATGAAGGAAACATAAACTGTCAAAGAATATACTGACAGACTTGTGAAAGTCGTAAATCAAATTCGACTACTTGGAGAAGAATTGACAGAAAAAAGAATTGTTGAAAAAGTACTTGTAAGTCTACCCGAGAGATTTGAAGCAAAAATTTCCTCTCCTGGAGGACTCAAGAGATTTTTCAAAATTAACTTTGGCGAGCTAATAAATGCTTTGCAAGCTTTAGAGCAAAGAAGAGCATTAAGGCTTGAAGACACATTGAGAGTGCCTTTCAAGCTAAGATCAATAGAAAAAAACCAAATAATAGTGGAGGAAGGAATCAATTTTATGAAAGAAAAGAAACAGAAATTGAAGAATTTGATAACTACAACAAATGGAGGAAAAAATGAAAAGTATCCACCTTGTCCAAATTGCAAAAAAACAAATCATTGAAATTTTTTGTTGGTACGGACCGACGTGAAGTGCGAGCCCGCAATCAGCTTGGTCACATGGAGAAGGTTTGCAAGAACAAAGCTAATCAACAGATCACGGCAAGCACATGTTCTTTGAAAAACAAGAACAAAATGATGAAGAAACACTTTTTGTTGCTACATGTTATGGCAAAAATAATATTAAAGGAGCTTGGATAATTGATAGTGGTTGCACAAATCATATGACTCATGAGTTTGGAATATTCAAAGAGTTGGACAAAACATACACTTCACATGTGAAAATAGTAATGGTGATTATGTGGTCATCAAAGGAAAAGGTGTCGTTGGAATAAAAACACCGTCAGTACGAAACTTATTTATGATGTCCTATTTGTGCCTGGAATTAACTGAGAACCTCTTGAGTGTCGGACAAATGCTAGAAAAAGATTATGCACTACATTTTCAAGATATGTCGTGCACTATTTTTGATCCATCTCGGTTATGAATTAATGACTATCGAGATGCAAGACAAAAGTTTTTGTTGAAATCAACTACAAAACAAAGCGAGAACTCAGGAAACACTTCAGGAACTTTTGACAAATTACAACCGATATCTCCGATTGTGAAAGAAGCTACAAAGATAGATGAAAAAATTCAAGTGACGAAAGCAATGGTCAACTAGTACAAATGTCAAAGAGGAGTGTTGGAGAATGACATTTCCACTAGCTATATTTTATTTTGAGTGATTGAAATAATTGATCCACTTATTTAAGTGGTGTTTGCTTTTTTTCTTTTTGTGAGTGGCTAAAAAAGTTGCCACTAAAATTTGTTTAAGAAAATGGCATGATTAGCACTATGAGTGTTGTACCTATATATATGTGTGTAAGATTGCAATGTAAGTACCGAATGCCATAGTTTGCATAATTGAACATTTGGTTCATTTTTCTTATATCTATTTTTTTAGTTTCAAAACAAAAATCACAACAATATTGGCTAGGGTTCCACCAAAACCATATTCCAACAACAGATTATACGCCATCACAACATTCTCACCCATCGTAGTGTCCTCACCAAAACACTTAATTATATAAGGACACGCATTCAAATTGCTCATGACCTCCTTTTCATTTTATAGTGTACCAGAAAATGTAAAACCTCTCGCAAATTTCACAGCCATCACAGACGGAAAACATCTATATTTTGATGTGGGATTTTTGGATGTACGAGAAAAACACGCCCGAAACTCCCTTTTCCTAACATTGAACCCCTAATCCATGAAACACCATCTCCATATCCATTCACACCATTTTCCTTAACCACGTCGTCTCTCTTTCTAGCCATCTAATTGTATTCACCAACAATTACGAGTATACAACTATCTATCCCCTCAACTTTCTTCAAAAAAAAAAAAAACAATACAGAATACACGAATCGCAAAGAGTATTGAATTCAAGTAAAATGAGAAGAAAGGGAAAAACTCATTTGATGACACCGAGCCGAGCCGGGAAGAAATTAATCCAAGTCATCATCCAACACACATCCGAGTAGGCGACCCGCTGGTGAAGTCGAATAATGGTGCGCGGCGACACATCACGAATTGGGCTCGCCCATCACCGAGCCCAACCGCAACACGGCCGCCGAGCCCCGAGCCCCGAGCCCAAATTTCGACAAGAAACGCATGCGCGACAGCCTCATAAAAATAATCACACGCCCATGCTTAACGCTTTATTGGTATCAGAAACTGCCACATGTCAGAGAATTATGAAGAGAAGTCGACAAGTGGCAAGTTTTGATTGACATGCACAGTTAGAGAGGGACATGTGTCTTTCTTTAATTATTTTACTAATTAATGAATAGTTAGTGCAAAGATGACTATTGTAAACCCACTTACTCGAAGGGGTATAAAAAGGCTGATAGAGGGAAAACTGAAAGAAAGGAAAAAAGGAGAAAAAAGATTGTAAGAAAGACCGACCCCAATAATTCGGCTCGGCATTATGCAAAAAAGGCAGAATTAGCCAAAAATAAATATACGTTACGCACGTTTATATTTCCACGTGTTAAATCTTTTACATATTTTTGCTTGTTGACCAAAACGCACGTCAACAAATTGGCGCTAGAAGGAGGGCCCGTATCGGTCCAGTCAGAGTTCTAGTCAAAAGCAAGTTAAGTAAAAACCAGGTAAAGTTTAACGCTTAACCTTTTCATAATAGACAAAAATGAGTCAACTGTCGAGAAATGCCCGTTTGACTGAAGAGCAACATTTGAACAACCAAACTGGCCAGACTACGAATGGCCAAAATATGCTCCAAACAGAAGCGGGGAGCACTACTTTATTTCCTTTTGCTCAGCTAATTGCCAACCCAACTTTTGTACAGCAAATGAACCAACTCATATCACAAACTCTCGCTACCACAAACTCTCAAGCACCTCCTCCACTCCTTGCAAATACTAACCCACTCAACCCACAACTAAATGTTAACATTAATCCTCAAATTCCGGGCTTCCTTATGACGAAGCCAAGAAGCCGATTCAGGTAATGAACAACATGTCCGTCGTGATGAAGACGGCCGCAAGAAGATGAGGAAAGGCAAAGTCATATAGCGAGCCACTACCGAGCCAACACGACATCGTCATGCCCACTCGGTGTTCGCCGGACGACCGGGAGTTGATCCTTTCCACCGGCTCGATCGATAAGTTCCCGACTCGAGGTTCCGGATGATCGGGAGTAGCTTAGGTCAATCGGACCCAAGGCCCTAGCCTATGGCAGAACGGGATGTAGAAATACACCGCTGCGCGTCGTCGTCGAACGAATTGGAAGGCGGTCGAGGAAAGGCGACAGTCTCAAGACCGCCCCAAGTAATGAACCGGCCAAATTTGTTATGTCGCCATTTTCCTGGAATTCGGCAACCCCATTACCGCCAAAGTTGAAAATCCCCAGGTGGGTCTCTACAATGGGGAAACCGACCGACCACTCACGTTCACAAGTACTTAACATGGATGGGAACGCATACCCTAGTGATGCCATCCTCTCGCAGGCCTTTCCACGACTGCAGGCGCCGGCCCACCGTTGGTTTAGGACCCTACCACAGGGGATCCATTCGAGGCATGGGGGATCGGCCTCCGCCTTTACGACGCACTTCTTGACGTCCAAAGTCCGAGTCGCACCTAAGGACTCCTCGTGAACATCAAACAAGGAAATGACGAGCCCTGAAAAGCTATATTTTCGTTTCAACAAGCAAGTTCGAGAAATGGAACCGGTGTCGGATGATGCCATTTTGATCGCAGACCATGGCCGGACTCGCCCCGAGACTTGGTTTAATTACTCCATTCATGAATCGGGGCGACCTCGCACCAAGAATTTCTGGTCCGCGCGAACGCCATATTTGTGCGGAAGAAGCCATGGCAAGTAACCACCCGAGCACCGCAAGGGGCGTAAGAAAGGACGGAAGGAAAAAACCAAAGCAATTGGGCGGGGTTGGGATTCCGGCCGTTCTCGGAAAACCCGACCACCATATTTAGGGCTCGCCAAGAGGCGAGAGCCGAAGTCGCCGCAGCCGAGGAGTACTTTGACCCACACTCCATCACCCATATGGAATGAAGTCTGGTCTCGAATTTGTTGCCTCCGGCTCGGCCTTTGAAAATTGAGCGGCAAAATTAGATTTTTGCGTCGATTCTCGTGACTATCATAAATCGACAGTCACGATCATCGATGAGTGCCGAGATCTAATTAGGGAAATTATGCGTGTTGTTCGGCAGGCGGTCTCAAAAGGTACGTTCATGAGCTACCGCCCCCCCCAAGATCGGCTCAAGGTGTCAATCCGAGAGCGCGTAATCAATCCGGCTCTCTGCCGCCACCCCGGCCGAAAACCAGGGGAGGGAGATCCTCATGATGTCGAGTGTCGATCGAATCAATACTAACATGAGAGAGGATAGACGCTCCAACAGAAAAGAAAAGCCGATGTTAGACAGCAACCAACGCCGAAAGACAAGTTTGGGTGGCGGAAATCAAGGAAGGCCAACCCACCGACCACTTTGTGTTCTCGGATGCGGATGCCGACCAGGTGGTCCATCCTCATTCTCGATCCTCTCGGTCATTCTTGCACCGATTTTGGGTATTCGGTCCACGAATTTTGATCGACACCGGAAGCTATTCGTCGATCATTTATGTCCGAGCATTTCGAAGATTGAACGTGGACGATTATATCCGTCCATGCAACGATAGAATTCTGGGGTTTGGAGGAGGAAGGATAGTCCCGCTCGGGGAAGTTGATTTGCCCATCCAAATGGGACAAGGTTTGCATAAACGGACCGTCATGACAACATTCAAAATAATCAATGCCGATTCGGAGTACAATGCTATCATTGGGAGGCCATTGCTTTATCATATAAAAGCAGCCGTTTCAATATATCATTTTTGTATAAAATTCCCAACATCTGATGGCGAAGCTATACATAAAGGGAATCAAAGGGAGTCACGAGAGTGCTCTCTTAAACTCCGACCGGTAGAGATTAACGTGGCGGAACAAGGACAAACTAGTGGAACCACACAGACGATCCCCTGCCCAAGGAGGAGTCCGAGCGAAAAGTGGTGATCGTTCAGGAGGATAATCCAGCTCGTCGACCCGGGAAGGAACCAATGATGGAAGAAGGCGAACCGGCAGTCGAGAACGAGCCAGCCATTGAAGACGAATTGCCCTTGCAGATCAAGGAGGGGCAAAGCAAGAAAAGAAAACGGGCGGAACCAGTAGAACAGGTTGATACAATCAATGTCGGAAGGCCAAGCGAGGGGCGCCAACTACGTATTGGTCATGATCTCCCAGAACCATATCGAAGCGAGCTGATCGAGTTTTTGGGAAATAATCTTGATGTCTTCGCATGGACTCATGCAGACATGCCCGGAATTGACCCCAAGTATGCATGCCACCGCCTCAATATTGATCTAACGTTACGCCGATTATCGAGAAAAAAAAGGCGCAAACTTGGCCCCGACAGACGTGCAAAGACTCGAGGCCGAGGTTAACAAGCTACTAGATAATAAATTCATCAGGAAGCCCTCTATCCCGATGGGTCGCCAATCTATTTTGGTAAAGAAAAGCAATGGCGATGGCGCCGTGCGTGGATTTTACCGACCTCAACAAAGCATGCCCTAAGGCGACGTTATCCATTGCCAAATATTGATTACATGGTGGATGCCACGGCGGAGACACGAATCGATGAGCTTCATGGATGCATACTCGGGTTACAACCAAATACGGATGCACCGGAAGATGAAGAAAATACATCATTCTTCTCTCGCTCGAGGAATTCATTTGTTACAAGATGATGCCCTTTGGATTGAAGAATCTTTGGTGCGACCTATCAAAGGTTAGTAAATAAGATGTTTGAGAAAATGATAGGTCACACTATGGAAGTCTATGTAGATGACATGTTGGTAAAATCATTGTACATATCCGATCATCTAAACGATCTTAATAAAATGTTTCTTTGTTTTGAGAGAGTACAAGATGATGTTAAACCCGAGAAAGTGCACATTTGGGGTCGGCTCGGGTAAATGTTTGGGGTATATGGTCACCAAAGGGGAATCGAAGCTAACCTGGACAAAATAAAAGCCATCATCGATCTAGAATCCCCAAACTCGTAAAAAGGTACAAAGCCTAACAGCCGATTGGCCGCCCTTAACCGATTTGTTTCACGGTCCCACGACAAGTGCAAACCTTTCTTTGAAATTATAAAGAAAAGCAAAAAGTTCGAGTGGACCGAGCAAGCACAGATTGCCTTTGAATCCCTCAAACAAAGACCTTTCTTCAATCCCTATATTGCAAAAACCAACCCCAGGAGAGGACTGTATTTGTACTTAGCGGTATCCGAATACGCCATCATTTCGGTGTTAATCAGTGGATGGTTCTATTCAACATCCGATCTATTACACGATCAAGCGTTACATGACGCCGAGCTCGATACCCGCCAATGGAAAAGTTGGCTTATTCATTAATCATTGCGGCGCGGAAACTCCGTCCATATTTCCTAGAACACAAGATTATATAGTATTAACGAACTACCCATGAAACAAATATTACACGACACGATACTTTGGTCGGATGATCAAGTGGGCAATCGAACTCGATCGATTTGATATTGTATACGAACCACGCACCGCAATAAAAAGGACAGGCTTTAGCCGACTTTGTGGCGAATTCACACCTTCCATACGATTGGAAGTTATGGAAGACCAAGAATGGAAATTATTCGTTGTGGCTCTTCCACCGTAGGCCGCGGCAGGGGGCGGAATCGTGATAATCGATCCAAATGAAAAATGCTCTTTGCTCGCCGCACGATTTGATTCCCAACGAACAACGAAGCCGAATATGAGGCGCTCCTGGCAGGCTTAGATATGGCAGCATCTATGGGCCTAAAACAACTATTGGTACACAGTGATTCTCAGCTGGTCGTTCATCAAATCAACGGTGAGTACGAGGCAAAAGAGCAAAAAATCGCGCAATATTTGGATTTGGCTAAGAAAAGATTATCACACTTTAAGACAAAAGTCTTACATGTGCCCCGAGCCGAAAACATGCAGGCAGATGCCTTAGCTCGGCTCGGTTCCAGTCCAGGGACGGATGCCATCGCAGATGTCACTGTCACACAACTATCTGCCCCATCACTTGGCGCAAAGAAAATATATACAGCTGAAACCGCCGAACATACTTGGATGAATCCAATAGTTCAGTATTTAGAGAAAGGAATCCAACCTGAAAACAAATCTGAAGCCAGAACACTACGAACCCAAGCGGCTCGGTTTACACTAATAGATGGCATCCTATACAAACGAGGATACTTCATCCCACTCCTACGTTGCCTTTTCAAAAACAGATGCATTATGCACTTCGAGAGGTTCATGAGGTAATATGCGGCAACCACGCTGGGGGCCAAACGTTGGCCTATAAATTAATACGGCAAGGATACTACTGGCCATCCCTAAGAAAGGACGCAACCGACCTCGTCAAAAGATGCGAGAGGTGCCAAAGATTTGCACCGCAGTCGAGTCGGATATCATCTGAACAACTTACCTCCGTATTTAGCTTTATGGCCGTTTGCCAAATGGGGAATGGACCTCATCGGACCACTCCCTGCGGCAAAGGGGCGTCAAGTATGCTATTGTGGCGGTGGATTATTTCACAAAATAGCCGAGGCGGAGCCTTTGGCAAAAATAGATGAGGAAAAGATTGTGAGCTTTGTATGGAAATCCATTATCTGTAGATTCGGGATACCACATTCGATTATTCACGGATAACGGAAACAATTCAATAATCGAAGGTTTCGGAATTTTTGTGAAGGTTTCCGCATCAAAACTATTTCTCAACTCCATACCACCCCGGTCGAACGGACAAGTTGAGGCCGTTAATAAAATACTCAAGTATATACCTTGAAGGCGAGATTGGAGGAGTCTAAAGGTAATTGGCGGAGGAACTACCGGTGTACTATGGTCATCTGAGCGACACATCGAGCGGCCTTTGGAGAAACACCTTTTTCTTTAGCTTATGGAGCCGAGGCGGTGATTCTGTTGAGATTGGAGCCCTACCTTCTTAATTGTAAATTTTTCTCAAGACCGTAATGAGCCGCGCTCCGAGCCGAGCTAGACTTTCGAAGAAAAAGGTGCGATCTTGAGATGAAAAATGCAGTGTATAAACAAAGGACTCGAAAGGTACTACAATTCGAAAGTAAAGGAAAAAAAGATTTTAGGTCGGCGATCTTGTGTTGAAAAAGATAACGGGCGTTCAACCCCCATTGAAGCCAACAGGAGGGCCCATTTCGGTCACCACGTCTTATCCGGTGGGCGTACCAGCTAGAATATTTGAGTGGAGAAAAATTTATGCATCCATGGAATGTAGCATACCTTAAACGGTATTATCAATAAAAATCTCGGTTTATGATCCGATAGGATTCCAAGGAATTATCCTTTCATCCGGTATTTCGTGAGCTCTCTAAAGGAAACGAAGTTTTTACTCACCTCGGCCATGTGCCGAGGACAGCAAAAAATCGCCTCGGCTTACGCTGAAGGGCGAAACGTCACCTCAGGTACGTCACAAAATAAAGACTTGGTTACGCACCGAGCACAAAAATCAAGACTTGTTACGCACCGAGCACCAAAATCAAGACTTGGTTACGCACCGAGCACCAAAATCAAGACTCGATTTACATTGCACCGAGCACAAAAATCAAGACTTGGTTACGCACGAGCACCAAAATCAAGACTCGGTTACGCACCGAGCACCAAAATCAAGACTTGGTTACGCACCGAGCACCAAAATCAAGACTTGGTTATGCACCGAGCACCAAAATCAAGATTTGGTTACGCACCGAGCACAAAATCGGGACTTGGTTACGCACCGAGCACAAAATCAAGACTTGGCCACGTACCAAGCACAAAATAAAGATTTGGTTACGCACCGAGCACAAAATTAAGACTTGGCCACGCACAAGCACAAAATAAAGACTCGATGTACACACCGAGCACAAAACAAAGACTTGGTTTATACACCAAATTTCAAATACAAAATAAAGGCCAGGTTTATATACCGAGTACAAGAATCAATTAAGGCGAGCAAAGCCCTTATTGAAGCACTGGGAACCGAGCCCCGTACTTGGGAATACCAAAGGAAATAGAAGACAGCAACAATCTTACAAAAAGGAAAAGAGCCAAGCATATACAAAAAGCTTGAAACACATACACGAGATGAGGAGAATAACAAGTCATTTCTACTTCAAAAGTATTTACATAAGGAGGCCGGAGCCCATTACATCTTGAGGCGCGAAGCCAAATTACCTACCTATGGGTACATATGAAAGCATGTAAACGAAAAAGGACAAACGTCAAGATCGAGCGGGGGCGGAATTTCGACGGCACCGCTAGGCGACTTCTTCCACGTCCGGAGGAGGAGAGCCCCGAGCATTAGAAACCTCGGCAAAATTCGGCCGAAGAGCATCGAGATCAGCCTCCAAGAGGACTAGATCTTCCTCCGAGCAACAAGACGCCCGCCCTTAACTAAATCAAGAATTTCTCTAAAAGGTCGGGTCGCGTGGGTCGCAGTTAACATAAATGCATACTCCTCTGAGTCTTTGTAAGCTTCAACGGCTTTGTCTGCGAGCTTTCTCGGTTGCCGACGGCGCGGTTTCTTCGGCCTCCTCCTGCGCACATCGGCTAGACGCCTCTCCATTTCCTCGGCCGCGGCGAAGACGTTCGGCTCGGCGACCCTAAGCTTTTCTTCACCTGCGGGTCGGATCTCGCTCCGCCTCGGCCTTCGCAGCAGATCTCTCTCTCAAAGTTGGCCCGAGCCGTAGCCTCATCCGCTTGAGTCTTGAACGATTCTTGTACCCCTTGAAGGGTAGCATAGGCTTCCTGCAGATCTCCGTGCCGCCTTTCCAGATCGGCATATTTCTTCTCCAGCTCACGAGTTCCTCCGATTGCATGCCATAAAAGCCCAATCATCCGCCCAGACATCCCCATGGCGTACTGAATTTGTTCTTCAAAGCCGATCTCCGAGCAGCACTGCTCGATACCTTTGTCCAGGCACGAGCCGACACTCATCGCGCCCGACCCGCCTCGGTAAAGCTCTCGACTGCTCCTCCGTCGGTGTGGCGCATCGAACAAATTCCACAAACCACCGAGGGCGTAGTCCAATCATCCCCTCGCAATAATCATCTCTCACCTGACTTGGAGGGATGAAGTGACCTTCCCGGCCAAGGTCATCCGAGAAAGTTCGCGGACCTCCCCCTTCCGGGGCCTATTCAGGATGCTCCGACGCCATTTGACCAACCCCTTCGGTCGGCCGGGCTCCTCCATCACAATCCCTCCTCTTCTCCTTTGAAGAGGAGGCACCGCCTCCGGCACTCCATCCGCAGGCGTTTTACCGGCCGGATGTCTTCTCCGAGCGCCTCCGCATCGCAGCCTGATCGGCGGCGCCGAGTTCGCCGCGCGGCCGTGTTCCTCACGCTGCAAAGACGTGCACGCAAATCAAGCCACGCCCGCACAAGCAATCACCGTTAGAAGATCAAAAGAAAACAAAAGGACACTTCAAAAGGAAATATGAAAAATACAATATTTACCTCGAAGCGGCAGCCGGACTCGGCGGCTCGGGAGTTCGTGGTGCGCCCTACGGGCGCAGATGATCTACCCACAGGACTAGCCGTCACAGAGACGGCGCAACTTCCTTCGATTCTCGCATTTGCTCCCGGAGAATGGGGCCGCATTTCTTCATCACCGGGAGGGTTCTGCTGAGGCTCTCTCTCGACCTCCACCTCCCGCTCGGCCGCCTCACCCCGAGCCACCCCTCGGCCGGGGTCGGCGGGCGAGCGAGCCTCGAGACATTGCGGCCAAGTTGGCCTCGGTAGCCAACCTCTCATTCGCCCCGTCCATGATTCCCCAGGCCTGGATGTTTTCCACCCGAATAAAGGTGGCCGGCGGGGGCCCTTTGATGCCCGGTTCTCTATAAAGGAAAAAAGACAAAGGTTAATTACAAAAAGAAACCGTGAAAAGCAAAAGCGAGAGAAAGAAGAAAAGATAGACTTATCAGAATCGAAAACAAAATTTGATGGGGGATGAAGGGCGGTCTCCTTTCTCCATCTCCCACGCGAGCTTGCCACTCGCTCGCCGCTCACCCGAGCCATTTATCCTTCCATTCCTTCGAGAGAAGAAGGAGACCCTCCACTGATGTCCGGATACCCCGATCGGGTCAGACATAATACCACCGGACGATCGCCCCGATATGATGGAGTCGCTCGCCATACAAAGAGCTCGTTCATCTCCTTAAATTTGGGGCGAGGATATTTTTCAGTGAAACATCACCGGGAGGCCGATGATCCGCCCCAAGAGATAGGGTGCACACTGGGTCGGATGCATGCCCCACTTGCAAACCCACCGCGTAAGGAAAGCCGGCGGCGGAAATCTCAAACCGTATAGAAGTGGCGGCAGAATACAGCCATGCAACCCTCACGTGGGTCCGGGAACTTCCGTGCCGTCCGGTACCCAAAAATAGATACCACTTGGAATATGGTACTTCCTTAGGAACTCATCCACCTCCCGAATCATCAACATGCTCGGGATATCGTTTATGTCACTCGGCGTCCACCGAGGCTCGACACGAAGATGAGGGCCTCCTCCTTGCCCCGCGTCGCCATTACGGTGGCCTATGGGCCCTAGTGGCCTCTCCGCCTCGAATCACCGGATGGTTCATCTACCCGCTCCACGTTATCATGCTCCGGCTCCGATGGGTTCATATTTTCTTCTTCTCGCCTGGTAATCTTGTCTAAAATCAACACTTGGCGATTCTTCTGGAACTCTCTTGTACCGATCGGTGATACACCGTTCCTTCTCTAAAACGGTCTGGCGTCGGGTCAAAGATAGTATGCGTCCGCTCTAAGGGCGTTCCACCTCGTGAAGAATCCGGAGAAGATATCGAATAATGCTCGGATTGTGTGAGACGGAGATCGTCGTCTTTGGTGAGAAATAAATGAAGGTTCGAGAGGGAGGATCTTCAATTTCAACCTCTACACTATAACTACGACTCCTACTATCCTCAAAAAGAAGACATTTATAGGTAAAGAGAGAGTATTTGAAAAAAAAATACCTAAGTTCAAGTCTACGAACTTGGGAAGCCGACCAAATTTCGCTCGGTTTTAGTTACTTTAGCTCAAAGGTTAATGGTTGCGAAAGTGAATAATGGAGGGAAACAAAGGTATTTATATATGGGGTTCCTCGATAAACGAGGCGTTTATTCGAAAAAGACGCACCTTTTAAAAACTCAAAAGCCGTCAAACATGTCGAAAAACGTCGCGTCCCCACGCCGCCGACGTAAGCCGACATATCTTTTCGGTTCTGCGCAAGATTGGTCCAACCACAAGAGGCCACGTGTCTGTCATTATAGCAACCCAATTAATCGTCGTTTGAGGCATTAATCACTACGCGACGGATGCCAGGAAAGAACAAAATCTTTGAGAAATCCGTTTCCCATTAAATGTTCATCATTAGCATTAAAGTTTAACTCCGACTTCAGAAATTTTCTCTCGGAATCAAACTTGGGGGCCTTTGATGACACCCGAGCCGAGCCAGTGGAAGAAATTAACCCAAGTCATCACCCAACACACATCCGAGTAGGCGACCCGCGGTGACGTCGATAATGGTCTTGTGGCGACACGTCACAGTGGGCTCGCCCATCACCGAGCCCAACCGCAACACGCCGCCGAGCCCCGAGCCCAAATTTCGACAAGAAAGCATGCGCGACAAAACCTCATAAAAATAATCACACGCCCATGCTTAACGCTTTATTGGTATCGTAAAGCGCCACATGTCGAGAATTATGAAGAAGAGAAGTCGACAAGTGGCAAGTTTTGATTGACATGCTGTGATTAGAGAGGACATGTGTCTTTCTTTAATTATTTTACTAATTAATGAATAGTTAGTGCAAAGATGGCTATTGTAAACCCACTTACTCGAAGGGGTATAAAAAGGCCGATAGAGGGAAAATTGAAAGATAGGGAAAAAGGAGAAAAAAAGATTGTAAGAAAGACCGACCCCAATAATTCGGCTCGGCATTATGCAAAAAAGGCGAATTAGCCAAAAATAAATATATATTACGCACGTTTATATTTCCACGTGTTAAATCTTTTACATATTTTTGCTTGTTGACCAAAACGCACGTCAACATCATTCAGTTTATTAATGAGTATATTTCTGTTTTGGAGCTTAAGAGTTCTAATAGAAATAGAATTTAATTAGGGTTTACACAATAAACCCGTGATTGTAAAGAATAAAACAGCAGCGAGAAAGGAAATCCAATGCGCAATAGGAAAAAATGAAGTTAAAAATACCAAATATAATAACCGGAATAACTGTCAAAGTGCTCTTACTGTCCTACTAACGTAAAGGCCATGTCTTGCGGTGTTTCAAGAGTTATCTCCTACGCAAACTCTGTTACTGCTTTTACAAGTCGTATTAATCTCAATTGCTAAAATGCCAACCTAAACCAATGAGGGCATAAATATATTTCGAAGACTAATCATTGATTGTTTCATAAGAAAAAAATATGTGAAGGGTTGATAGTGGTCTGATCCAAGAGAAATATAAATGTTTTGAGTGTTAAATAATAATTTGTAATTTTAATTAAGATTTTTTTAATTGTAGTGAACTTGTTATGTACAAAAATTCTAAAGCTGTCGAAACTTAAATTAATTTGGATTTTAGTGTAAGATCATCAAATCAGAACCCACACCTTTGGTTAAGATTTTTGTTCTAGTGAGCTCGTTACACTCTACTCGGATATAGCTCATGTGGTCAAATGGTCGGGAGAGCACACCAAGGTTCGAATCTCATCCGTTCTCCTTCTAGATATCTCATTTCTCCTTTCCCGTCAAAAAAAGAGAAGCTCAATCGTTACACACGTAGAAATAATTTGTAGTTATCATAGGTTTAAATTATTTAAAACATATTAAACATTTTACACATATAATTTATAAATGAATATGTGTTAACCAGGTGGATTAGCCCAACTGGCCACTACAAGAGACTCAATGTCTCTTGTGGGGTGGAAGTCGGAGTTCAAATCCTACTCGATCAAATTACTCCAGGAGACATATGCGAGTGGTGAAGATTTGGTGGGAACTCATACAAATTAGCATATGTGTGGGTTCGATTCTGGGAGAAATCAACTATTATTAGATTCAAGGGTCGAACATAATTATTCTATTTACTTGGGAGGATCTAGTTGTACATCGGCAAACCCCACCATAACACCGACCAAGACGTACATCCCGATTTACTTTGGTAGCTTGAGTGATGAATAATGAATTTCGCTATCCCTGTGCCATAGTCGGATGTAAGCTGAAAGCCTAAAGCCTAGTTATCAATATATATATATATATATATATATATATATATAGAAATATGTGTTGTAGTACTAGTCTATTAGCTACGTCTAAAATATGGATATTAATTTTAGATAAAGTACTTTCTCAATCTTCTCTCTCAAAGTAAAAATATGGGGGAAAATCAAAAGAGAAAAAAAAAACTCTTTCTAGCAAACCTTAATCGTCTTATTCTTTTATCTTCCTCATCTTTTCGCCATTTAAAGATGGATAAACAATGATTTTTTTCTTGTTTTTCCAATTATTTGTTTGTTTCTTTTCTTTTACGGAAGTCTTTGAGTCTCCTCCACGGTAGTCTTTTGTCCATTAATAAGTGGAGTTTTTCTACTTAATAAGTAGTGTTTTGTCTCACGTGGTAATTTTTCGATCAAATGATTATGTAGTTGTAGAAGATTCAGATGACCAATTACCATAAGATTAAACATATGCGGGTTCATGGTTTGTCCAATGCTTATGTGATTTTTTGGTTCTACTGGATCAATTATATTTATATAGATTTAAAATATGACTATATTGTTTTTATCTGTATAGGTCTATGGTTTTGATCTTTGTTATCAGTTGTGCTGAATGAATTTGAATATTTCTAAAAAAAATAATTGTATGGGGAAATGAGGTGAAAATAGAATAGGAGCTCCCAACCCTCCGCAAACTCCTCCTTATTCACATGATTGTCAATCTTCTCTCTCTGTGATTGAAATTTATCAAAAAAAAAAAATCTCTTTAGACATGATTTAGTTTAGAGTTATTTATTTATAGTAGTACTTAGTATTATATTAACTATTTGTCTTAAAAACAAAGTACATAGCTATTGACTTGGTTTACGATGGTGTGTAAACGATTTGAGCAAGTTAAACTTTAACCAATTTGTCGAATGTTTATTTAACTATATATGAGCTCGAGGAGCTGATCTCTCTTCAAATTTTAAAATTTTTGTTTGTGTTCTTTTGATAAAATTATTTATCATTCGAATTTGTTCACCAACATGTTCGTGAATGTCTTCGCAACTGAGTTTGTGTTACTTGTGTATTTATGAACAATGAATATGCAAACAAACAAAATTGAGTTCGTCTCATTACATATTTGTGAACAAATTCAACTTTAATTCATGTCATATGTTAATGATAAATTTGCAATATTGTAACTTTAAATCTTTATCATATTATATGGAATTATATATACAATACCATTAGAATTATATTTGTTTAACTTATATACAATTTTCAATTTTAAAATTAAGTATTTTAAATAAATAATATTATTTTATTATTAAATGAAATCGAGCTATTGATCGAGCCCGTAACGAGCTTACTTATGAACATTTCTATACAATCGCTACACGAGTTTGTTCATGAATATTTTGTAAACAAACACAAAACGAGCTTGTTCACGAGCTATTAAAGAACGTATATACAATTATTCAAGCCATGTTCGTTTATTAGACAAGCCATAATTAATTTTGTTTATTATATGCTTGTTTAACTAGTTTTCCGATCTTGTTTACAAATTGTTTGTCAAACGTTCTGTTCATTTACAATTATAGTTTATAGGAGTAACTACTATATCTAGTACATAGTAAAAATAACTTAAGTTAAAAAGAGTTGATGAAATTTAATATATATGTCATACATGTTTTCATTTTCCCAAAATCGAAAACATATCACCTATGTGATTCTATTATAAAGCGTAGTGTGAAAAAACTTCTAAAAAGCATTTCAATTTTCATCTCAATACTATTTTTTAAAAATTTGTGCTCATTTATGGAAATCACTTACATTTGAAAGTAGGGATGACAATGGTATGGTGAAACTTGACCCCATATCAAACCCGCCCTACCTAAGGTTGGTTTAGACCAATCAAATGGGCCCCAGGTAAGAAATCTAAAACCCGCCGGTTCCGAGCGGGTTGGGGTCTTGTAAGATCAGCCCGGTACATAAGTTTTTATGTACTTATAGAGAAAATTGTAATTTTGGTCCCATAACTATGGACCGTTTGCAATTTGGTCCCATTCGGATTTTTTTTGGCAAACACGTCCCGTAACTATTGGCTCCTCTCAATTTTAGGACCAAAATTGCCGGAACTCAGAAATTCATATCGGGCGATCGAAACGTAGAGCATTTTTCGGCTATTTTTACACTACGGCAATAATTCGCCATGTAGGATGAAAATGGATGGATTAACACAACCCGTCTAAAAACATCGAACATACAATAAACCCTAATCGCAAACCTCTTATTTCTCTCCCAAACCAATATAATCTTGGAAGCAACACAAAGTTAGGTTTTTTTTTTCGAAGAATGGTATTTCATAAACGCAATGGGAATCAAGACTTGCCACCCCCAATATATTGTAAGTTAGTTTTTATATTTAACTGGTTTTAACGTAGATTCTAATTTTTTGAAACTTTGTGCGAGCATGAAATTGTTGTAAAGCAATACCGATATAGATATTGAAATTCTCTTTTTACTTGAACAGTGATGCAAGCCCCACATTTTTGAATGGTTGGGGATCATCTCCAATTTAAAATAATTCAAATAGCCCCCATGTTTCAAAGATTTATTATTTAGTGTTTTTTTTAGAACAGTTATTTAGTGTTTAATATTTCTTATTGTTTGTCTTTTTGTTGTTTATTTATTAGTTTTCTAATTTTTTTACTTATTCAACAGATCCAGATTTGGATTCACTTACATTAGTGATGCATTTTTGGAGGAGGTTTGACTGGTACCAATATCAAAATACGTAGGGGGTAAAAAATTGGTGCTTGATTGGGTGCCCCTCAATATTATTACTAATGCCAATTTTAAAATGTGGAGTGAAAGTGAAGGGGTTGATGGGAACAAGAGATATTATATTTTGGTGGATAATGGGTTTAGGTTATTAGGTGATGATAATGATATAAGCACTTGGGCTAAAAAAGTATGTTGCTTCTAGAGAGATGCATATATATATATATATATATTGATATATTACCCCCTGAAATTCCTAGTATTATGAATAATAATCATGAGAATGGGGCGAGTGGGTGAAGGGGAAATGAGGAAGAGAATTGTGGTATTGATTTAGAATCATTGTTTGATAGTGATTATCTAACTCGGTAGTCAATCAAGTAATGATGACCAATTGTTTGAGGAATATGTAGACCATGTAGATGGGGAAGAATTAACTGTTGTGGCAAATAATATAGAGTACATGCGGTGAGTGGTGAAGAAGATATTGTAGACCATGATGGTGTCGACTTTGATGAGGCTAGAGCATCCGGTAGTGAGGAGGAAAATGAACATCCACAGTTTAACCATGCACGATTTATGATCCAATTTTCCAATTAGGGATGGAATTTGGAACAAAGGAAGAGTTTAGGAAAGCGAGGCAGTCCCATGCTATAAAAACAAAAAGGCCACTGAAATTTTTAAAGAATGACAAGAGAAGAATCTATGTTACATGTCTTTGGAGAAAACGTGTGTGGAGGATTAATGCATTGTAAATAAAAAATGAAGAGACATTCAAAATTATGCTTTTTAATGATGAACACTCTTGCCCACCAATTTTTCATGTAAAAATGTCAAAACTAAATGGTTAAGTGAAAAATACATTTAGAGATTTCAATCGATCCAAAAAGGAATGTGAAGGGGTTTAGGAGTGATGTGGTGAATGAGATTAGGGTCCATGTTTCAAAAGATCAAGCTTTATAGGGCAAAAAGAAGAGCTTTGGCAATGCTTGAAGGAAATCGATGTGCAATTGAAAAACTTTGGGATTACGCAGATGAATTAAGGAAAACTAATCCTGGCAAAGACTATTATCTTGGGGTAGTGACAATGAAAATGGAGAGAATAGGTTTAGCAAGTTTTATTGTTGTTTTGATGCACTAAAAAAAAAGGGTTCATGGGGGTTGTAGGCCAATTATATGGGTAGATGGTTGTCACTTGAAGAGTCCACATAGGGGTGTTTTACTTTATCTTGTTGTGGGTGTGGATCCCAACAACAATCTATTTCCTATAGCTTATGCTATTGTTTGTAAGGAGTGCACAGAGACTTGGTCATGGATTTTTGATTTGTTTTGGAGTCGATTTAAACATTTTAAGAGATGATGCATACACTTTCATGTCCGATAAGCAAAAAGGGTTAATCCATGCTTTTCATGAGGTGTTCCTAACTCAGGGCATAGGTATTGTGTAAGACACTTGCACAATAATTTTAAAAATGCAGGTTTTAGGGGACCGAGCTTTAAAAATGCATTATGGAGGGTTGCAATGGCCACTACTGAGGGAGAGTTTAAAAAAAGAATGAAAGAGATGAAGAATTTGAGTGAGCAAGCATGAGAATGGTTTATTGATAAGCATCCATCACTTCAAATGCATTAATCTTTCTTAACAATCCCGTATAATTGCTTTAGCCCCGCTACACATTCGGATCCTCCCACGAAAAGAATCGCAACCTCCTTTCTATAAATTCCCAGGAAAAAAATTAAGTTAATTTCTCCAGGCCAACAAAATAGAAATTTCATCTTTCAAAATGAACATTGTGAAAATCATAAAGAAAACTTACATCATAGTGTCGACAAGCTTGGAACCTTCGTCCCGCATTTTCGGCAGTCCAAGCGGTGCGAACAATCGTTGTTCGTCCACAATAACACTCTACAAAGCCGTCACATGAGACATTTTGGGTGAATCGGCTAACAATCCTCACTTTGTGCGGGATTCGAGGACGTGAAATGGGCAAGGGTATTCGAATGAAGTTTTGGGGATTTGGCCGAGAGACGGGGTGGTAGGGTGGTTGTAATTTTCTTATATTTTCATCCTACTTGGCCACTTATACAGATAACCATATATATTTTTTTGAGAAAATACTGAGATAAGCATATATGATATGGCATGATTTGGCAATATCACATTTCTCTTTCATGCGGCGTGTAAAGTTAGCGGAAAATGCTCTACTTTTCGATCGCCGATATGAATTTCTGATTTCCGGCAATTTTCGTCCTAAAATTGAGAGGAGTCAATAGTTACAGGACGTGTTTGCCAAAAAAAGTCCGAATGGGACCAAAATGCGAACGGTCAATAGTTATGGGACCAAAATTGCAATTTTCCTGTACTTATATATATCACCTAAGTTTATTTGTTTTTCTTTATTTATATGCTTGAAATCTTGATGTATGAGGAATTTTTGCAGAGTCGTCTGTCTCCCTCATTTCCTATCCTTCATTTCTAATTGAAGTGTTCTTCGTCACACTCTTTTTCTGTTTGAAGCTGTTTCATCAATTTATATAAAATTCATATTCATTAATAATTAAAACAGGGTAGAATGATAGAATCCATTCATTTAAGTAATGGCATTTTCACCAAATTAATAAATATTCACTAATTACTCAATATTGATGATGAAATAATGCTTCCAAAGGCTTGATTTTTCTCGTTGTTACACATCTACATTTACTCGCTTTAATCGTATTAACCTAATTTAATTCCATATTGCTGTCAAACTATCTTTAACACATGCTCATTGAACGAACAATTTATATATCATTGTGTCTATGACTCCACTATTTTGCATTCATAACATAAATAATTAATATACCTCCTGATCTGGATAAATTTATATGCATCATGATGATTATCATATTCCACTTATGGCTAGCTGTAAACCTTAGTTTATTTTGGATGGGTCCAACACCCGCCCCGACGGGTCTTGAAGCGGGGAGGGGGGTGGGTCCAAAATTTCACATTTCTTGGTTGGCCATTCTAGACCCGCCCCACTATCATCCCTATTTGAAAGCATGTAAATGAAATCTCAAATCAACACATCGATTTAGTTGGCAAAATTTTATAATTCACTGATCTAAACACGTTCCATTTCCAAACGGTACTCATAAAAATCTTGTTAAAATATTTTTTTCCATAATAATGAAGAAATTCAACAACAACAACAACAACAACAACAACAAACTAAGCTTTAATCCCCGCTACGTGGGGATAATAATGAAGAAATTCGGTGCGAAATATTTGGCGAAATATTTGGCGCTAGCAAAGAAGACTTGGGAATTTAATGGACAAATTTGCGGCAACCATCAAATTCATCACAACCATAGAACCATTTAATGGGCCAACTATAAGTTATACCTAATAACTCTTTGGGAGATGCTATACACCCCCAAAATCTATCAATACACCCTCTATTTAATTAAAAAATGTCAGCAACTAAAAAGACTAAGATACCCTTAACATCCCGCCAAATTTCTAAATACATCCATCTCTTTTTAAACTTTATAATCTTCTTTCACGTAAACCGAAAATTTATGCCTTCTTGTATGCCTTCTTGCACGCACGTGGATTGGCGGAAACTGCTTTTTTTACGATATAGGTAGTTCTCGATTTAATATCGATTGCTAATTCACATTTCCATGAATTTGAAATTCACACAATGCAAGGAAATTAGAACGGTGGGATTGGTCCTTTGAACAATTTTAACCCATGTTGCATTTAGATAGAAATGCTCGACAAATATCAACTTTTGGCAATTTCTTGTTGGGATAAACTCACAAACGCAGCGGAAAAATAAATTATCCCTCCCTTGTGTGAACATAGTAGGAAATAATAACAAGTAATCCAAACCACAAGTTCAAATAAAATTCAACGCAAAACACAAAAACGACACAAGCAATTTTTACGTGGAAAACCTCCCGGTGTGAGGAGTAAAAACCACGGGACCGTAGTCCACCCAAATCTCCACTATAATCAAAATATGGGTACAATAAGTTCAACAACAATCGCCACAAGTAATACAATCACAAACACAAGATATACACAATCTTGTTAATGAAAGAATCGAAAGACCTCACCCAACACCTCCGTCCGAAATTAATATATGATAGTAGAGAATACCAATCCCAATCTCCACCGTTCAGAATAGACCTCAGGTTGTCCCGAACAAATATCCAAATTTCAGCCCGATCCAACGGTTCAAACGCCCTGCATCGCTTCAACATCGAACTGCTACAATTAGATCCGAAAAGCAGAGACACCTCTGTGTTCTTCGTCTATTACTCACAATAGAAGGCTCAAAACCCAATCTCCACCATTCAAACTGAAGTTTAAAGTGTTAAGAACAATACCTCAAAGTTTCACTATGATCCAATGGTCCGATTGCCGAGTTCACCGGAAATGTCTTCGCATGTGACTTCATGGATTCCTTTCTTTTCTTTCTCTAAAATTTGGACTCCTTAATTTCTCTCTGTCTAATTTTTCTTAATCATGATTAATGCATCTGATTACCATTTAGGGTAGGAGAAATTTTTGCCAAAAGACAAAACTACCCTCTCAAGTGAATTTACAAAATTATCCTTCATGTGGTATTCATCCCACATGCTTATGTTGGGTATTTTGGGACATCTCCACATGAGGAAACCCAACCCAACAATTTCTTCTCTCCGAATGTTGTGTGTGGGGTAATGGGTGTATATATATTGGGTGGGTTTATGTTTTAGGGAAAGAATAAGGGTTTAATTGAGGGAAGGGTGAATTGGGGAATGTAAAGGGGTGTATTAAGTAAATAAATTATTTTTAAAAAGAGGGTAGTGGTGTATTAAGAAATGGGGTGTATTGATAGTTTTTGGGGGTGTTAGTAGCGCTTCCCTAACTCTTTTTGAGAAGCCTAATCTTGAGCCGTCCAAGACCGCAAGCCTAGAAGGTCTTACGTAATATCTATGTATCAATCTATCATGAAGTGTTTGCAAGTTCTAAGCAAAGTGATTATCAGCTTTTAGGTTGAAAAAATAATGGTTTTTCCACTAAAAGCCGAGAATCACCATTTTTTAGAGTTTGCAAACACTCCTTAAATACCTTTTTAGAAATATTCTTCTCAAACAAAAAAAAAAAGGACTAGAGATATTTGCATGAGCATTTATTATACCTATTTGAAAATGATCCACATCAAGTTGAACATCAAAATGAAAAGTTTATCATATTTCGAAATAATAAGAATTTACGATGAGAGCAACAGAGATGTAAATATCACTCAAGTCCTCATCATTCTCAGCTCAAAAAAAAAAAAAAGAAAGTTTATCCGAGTGCGGCCCCTCGGTGTCCTTTTAGGAAGCATGGATCGGAAATGCACTCAAACAGGGCTTTTCGACTACGTTTGGGTACAATTTTATAATAATCCATGTGAAGATTCTTTTGAGATGACGAGTTTTGAATAGGCTTGGAAACAATGGAATTCGATTAAGGCAAACAAGATTTTTCGTGGGTTGTCGGTGGCGCCAGTGCAAATGCGGGGGAAGTGGATTTGTTCTGTAAGTGATCTTACTTGGAAAGTGATTCCATCGATTAACGATTCATCTAAGTATGGAGGTGTGATCTGTGGGATAAGTTGAACATCAAGTTGAATACCTATTTGGCATTTATTATGCCAAATATTGTTCAAATATTTCTAGGAACAAAGAGAGATGTAAGATCGATTGCATGGGTTTCATAATATATATGTCCATCCATTACCAAAGTCAAAACAATGAAAGAGAAATCACAAAACTTACAAAAATTAAACAATCATTAACTAGCAACAACATTGACAAAGAACTTACGAAAATGAATCAATCTATTGATTAAAATTTAACCTTTTTCTATTACATAATCGAGTATAGGATATCAATAATCAATTGAATCTACAACCAAGGAAAATCAACTCTATTTCTCACTACCGATACTTTGCTCTATAATCCCGCATGAATGTTAAAACTAAGTGAATAATGTTATCTTCTTTTCAATATGCATGATTGTTCAAAATTAGCATTAGTGCTAGATCCCATTACACCTTCAATATCTACAACTTCAAATTTGAACTACATCCCGGTTCATCATCCATACGCATCCGCATCTTCTTCACACCAATAAGAAGATGAATCATCCTCGGATCCATCGTCCAACTCATATGCAAACAAGTCATCACTAAGATCATCATCACTTTTATATAAATCATCACTATCCAAATCTTCAATAAATGGATGATTCAACAAAGATTTCACAGTTCAATCTGTGAGATCGACTTCCTCACAAAACAACACTTTAGAAAATCCCTTGCCTCATTAGATATCTCATTCGGAATTTTAGGCAATTCATTACCTGCCCTTATCTTTGCAAGAATATCCTCAGCCTTTTCCCCTTCCCATGGAGGCTTCCCTGTTAACATCTCAAGCACAATACACCCAATAGCCCAAACATCACACGGCTCCTCTTGCACATAATCGATCACAGCCTCGGGCGACAAGTACCTAAGTGTACCCCTCCAACAGGTTCCAATTTCCTCTTTTTGGACTGTTTTTCCTTTTTTGCCAAACCAAAATCGCCGATTTTTGCCCTAAACTTAGTAATCCCCATTTTCGGCATTACGCACAAGCAAAATATTATCAGGCTTCACATCGCAATGTACATAACCAAGGTCATGAATATGATTTAATCCACTCGAGAATAGACCTTGTATGCATCTTAACCTCAAGTTCGGCAATCCATTCTTTCGCCCGATTTCTTGATCCTATCGCCTAAGGTTCCACGAACCATATTCCAACAACAGATTATATGCCATCACACCATTCTCACCCATCGTTGTCTCCTCACCAAAACACTTAATCAAATAAGGACACACATTCAAATTGCTCATAACCTCCTTTTCCTTCTTGAATTGTACCGAAACAAAGACCTCTGCAGATTTCAAACCATCACAGACGGAAAACAATTTGTATTGTGAGGTGGGATTTTTCAAGGTTGCGGATAAACACGACCAAAACTCCCTTTTCCTAACATTGGACCCCTAATCCATGCAACCCCATCTCCATATTCATTCACACCCTTTTCTTGAAAGACATCTTTTCCCTTTCCTGCCATTTTCTTGCAATTTTGGGACAACAAATCAAAATAACACTTCAGCGAGGACTGAATTCAAGGAAATGAGACGAAAAATTAAAATTCATTCAGTTGAATGAGTTTCTGTTCGTGGAGCTTGGAGTATTAGAATGAATTTATTTTAGATTAGAAATAATTGATGGTGAGCGAGAGGGTTTATATATGAAAAATACGCACACAAAAAGGAGAAGGATTATAGGTACCAAATAGGAAAAACGGTCATTTGTCCTTCCTTATTTGACGTAAGGTCATGTATTCCGCGGGTGTTTGAAGAGTGTTCAGAGATTCAAACTCTTAATCCAACTTGGATTGATATGCAAAAATGGCAACCCAAACCAATTAGGCTTAAGTTTCCCACTATAAGTTGTTTACAAGTTAAATTTGATTGCTTTCTCATTACTCTCCATATGCGTAACGACTTCTATTTTACGACAAACACAAATGCTTGAGAGTTGTACATGAACCGAAATTAGAGTCCCTCTAGTATTTGATTAGCATATTGATTATAAATTTATAATAAGTTAATTATGTATAAAAAAATTTAAAGTATGAAATCTTTTATTATATTAGGGATAATTAAAAAAGAACCCTGAAGTTTGGGCTAATTAAAAAAAAAAATAAAGAGATTTTTGAAAATTATAAAACAACCATGAGGTTTGAATTTTGTCTTAATTTCGTATAAATAATTTAAAATTATTGAAACTTATATTAGTTTTTATTGTAGTGGTATGATACCTAAGAATCAGAATTCAACGATTTTTTTATTGTAGTAAATTTGCAACGATTTTTTGGGGACCAATGTTACACTATTTTCTTTTCGTACAAATGTTTCAAGGTTGTTTTAAACATGTTTCATCTAATAAAATTTCAGTAAAAAAATTAATGTATACCCCATTAAATAAATATTTTATACTCAAAATTTTATAAATAATTAAGAAATATACAAATAACATACACATATTAAAACAAAACATATTAAATATAATATAGAAACAATAAATGAATAGAAAAACACAATTCGATTTTTAATCCAATGCATTGAAAACGTCGAAAACACATAACAATCCGAAACAATATAAAAAACAACACAGAAAAAAGAAGTTTAAAAATAGATAAAAACTTCATTGTAACATCGAATACAACATGAAAATAATAATGAAACATTAGAACAACTTTAAAAACAATACGTAAAAACAATATTTAAAATAACATATGAACAAAAAGAGCGTAAAAAAAGATAAAATTGCATCTCAATATTGAAACAACACCAAAACAACCAAGAAACAAAATAAAGAACATAGAAACAAATACGAGCAAATGTGAAATAACATAGAAGTTCATGAACAAACAATTTAAAAAAGCATAAAAATATACAAAAACCTCGTTGTGGAACGTAATCTAAAAAACAACGGGGAGTATATTTAGTGTCTTTTCTTGAAAATATTGGGGTATTTTTGTAATTAACACTAATAAATCTATCATACTAAATACCCTTTTAAAAATTCAGAAATTGGTAAATGGTTGAAAGAGAACCTTAGTTGAAAGGAATTTGAAAGGTGTGCAGAGGTCAACACGGACCCGACCCGTTTATTTATTCATGTCGAATCTAGAACCCGAGTCCGACTGTTTATTTCACAGCTGCAACCCAAACTCGACATGTTTACCCTGTTTAATAAAATTATATTGATGTACATTTTATAGTTTCAAATGAATAAATTTAAATCTTTTAGAATCAACCACAATGACACTATATTCAATCAATAAAAAATATCACAACATACAAAATAAATAACATAATTGCATAAATAACATAACATACTAATTGTATTTTGAGGACAACATGTCACGCCCAAACGGGACGCGACGACGATCCACAACTTAAATACAAATAACCAAACGATAGACGAATATCATCGAGAACCCAATGAAACAGAGTCAATAGCGGCAAAATAAAGAACAAGTACAAATTACAACTTACAGTCCACAATATCCATAATCCAAATTACATACCCGATATGATCTAAAGAAAACAACTTAAAAGTCAAAGGGTCCTACGCCCTTCAATTACAAACCGGCATGAAAAGAAATACAAGAGTCCAACAACAAACACAAGAAGTAGTAAATCCAACAAGCGGAGTACAAGGGCTCAATCCGTGGTCGGTCAAAGATCTTCAACGAAGTCCTCATCTAAAGGTTAGAAAAGCAGTGGGGATGAGACATAAATCTCGGTGGATGGGGTGATCGTGTGCAAGTGTGGCGATATATATAGTTAATGCGAGATTTATATGAAAACGCGTGAGTATGATGCATGAATTCACACACAATCCACAAGCGTCGTGATAAATATATTTAAGTAATATACTTATACGATTCAAGAAAGCAGATTCATGGTCACACATGCACTATGTGATTGATCAAGACAGGTAGGATTGCGTGCGGAAATGTAACGCCAATCCCATGCAAGGCAAATAATGGTTGCGTCACGGTTTGTAGCGCCAACCAAGGCAAAACAAGTAGCGGTTGCGTCACGGATTTGTAGCGCCAACCAAATGGGTCCGATAACTCCGGAATCGTGTGGATCGGGGCGGCGATTCCTTCGTTCTTCCTTGTAACTCCCGGACAAGATGGTCCAAGACCGGTCACCTTATCGCTCCATAGGCAAAGACAAAATCCACAGTGGAGCTTGCAAGGCTCGGATCTGTCATAATCATGATTATACCTCAAGTACTACGACCCGCTTCCCTTGGACACTCCGTCCCTCGATTGCGGGATTAGGGCGATGGGGCCGATGGGGCGGAAGAGTGGAATAGCAGCCAAGCTGCCCGGTTCCATCCCCGACGTATCCATTCGAGTTGTGAGCTCGACACACCAAGTTGACACAGCAGAAAGTAAAATACAAGACTGAGCGATCAACTAAGCAATGAGTATGATTGATTGAGCGATTCAGAAATTTTTAAAAATTCACGAGTAGCAAATATGGCGTTGGTGGAGTTATTTGGATGAAGAAGATTATCGGAAAGATTAGGTGGAACATAAGTCCCGTTATAGATTCAAAACCGCAAGATGAGAAAGTCGCCCGCGATTGGGTATTAATCGGTCGAATCGGTCCAATAGGTCAAGGGTTTTGAGAAAATAAAATACTTTAATTAAATCTCCAAGTCAGAGGGTCCAGGGCTATTTTAGTAAAAGGAAAAATAATTTGAGTTAGGTCCTTTATAAAAGAAAAATTACAATTTAGCCCCGTTTTGTAAAATCCAAAACTTTTTGGGGTTAAAAATTGAATAAATAAATATCCCGACTTTGAAATATTATGAGGTCAGTTCCTAAATTCTCCAAATTATCCAGAGATTAAGGTTTTTAAAGTTTTGAGGTCAAGTTTTTATAAAATTCTCACATTGGCCCCAAATTTGTAAAAATTGTCATTTCGGGCCCTTAGTTTAAAATAATCGGAATTCACAAACCGGAAGGGCTTTTAATGTGATTCCAGTTGAAAAATGTCACTAAGGTTAGTAGGATATTGGGACAAAAACAGTGTTTAAAAGAAATAAGTGTAGGTCCTTTAACTTTTGAAAATCTCATTTTTGTCCAATTTTGAAATAATTGCCTTTAAGGCTTTTAGGGGTCCAATTGTTATGAAACTTGAACCTTGGGTCCAAAATATAATTAAGTTATAGTTAAGTTAGTATTTCCAGGTGCATGGGCTACATAAGTCATGGAAATTTTATTTGGGTCCTCAAGTTTAGTATTTTACACTTTAGTCCCTCAATTTTAGAAAAATTACTTTCCAAGCCCTAAACACTTGGATTTTTGGAATACATTTCAAATATGTCATTCCCAGTACCTTAAGAGTAAAAATTTTAAATTTTAAAATTAAGGTCTGGTACAGTTTCAAAATTTGCAAAGTAGCCCTTAAACTTTCAAAATTGTACAATCTAGTTCTTGGGCTTTTAAAGGTTGATTTTATTTATCTTAAAACTCTTAAAACTTTATTAAAATGTCCAAAAGTCATTTTTGAACCTGAGTACAGTCCCAAAATTCTAAATTTGCAGAGGGGTCCTTTAACTTTTATTTTCTTGCAATTTAGTCCACCAACTTTCTATTTTTACATTTTTAAGTCCAAAATTGAAATTTAATCAATTATGCTCAACTTGTCCAGGTTATAAGTCATCCAAAATATGGATTTCAAAGATCATACACATGTATGTCCAATACATACAAGAATTCATCAAATAGAACATTAAATTGTACATGCATCCACCTAAAATTCAATAAATAGCAATTTTGAGCAACTCTTGAGAATTTTCATGATTTGATACATAAAATTGACATGAAATACATAGATTATATATCTCAAGGCTCATGATCAAAATTCTACATGCATTTTAATAAAAACACCTAGAAGTTGGAAAGTATTTTTCCACCCACCTTAAAATTGGAAAATTGTGAAATAAAAGGATAAATTTCACAACTTTGGATGAGGTCACTTAGGTCAGCCCCTAAGTCAAGAAATGTCAAAAATTTGGAGTTAGAAAAATGAGAGAAAAATTAAGGAGAAAAAGAAGGAGATAAGGAAATTGGAAAGACTACATTTTACCTTGTGTAGTAGGTGATTTGAAACTAGTTGAACCTTCAAATTTGGAAATTTTGGTTCAACTCCAAAATCACCTAAGGTCAGCCCCTATTTCTCAAAAATGAAAAAGGGGTGTTAAAATTTGAAAACATAGGGAGAAGAAGAAAGAAGGGCTCTAGTGTCCAATTCTTACCTTGTAGTCCAAATTCTCTACTAGTTCTTCTTCAAGTCTTCAAATTTCACCACCATGCATGCATGTCTCCAAGTGGTCTTCTAAGTACCTCAAAATCCAAAATTCAAGCTTATATTAAAAAGAGAAGGTGATGAGTGGTAAGAATTTAAGTTGAATTGAGGAGTGAAATTTCTTACCTTGAAATAGGGGTGTTCGAAATTTTGGTGTTTAAGTGGTAAGATTGTTTGTTTTGGTTTAGATGTTTGAAGAAAGAAAGTATGTTTGATGTTAGGAAGAAGATGTTCTTGAAGATATTAAGATGTGTTTGAAGATGTGAAGGACTTGTGTTTGAATATTTGAAGATGTCAAGAAGGGGTACTTGAAGATATGAAGAACTTATGTTGAAGATTTGAAGATGTGAGAGTTGGTGTTTGAAGGTTTGAAGATGTGAATGATTTTGTGTTTGAAGATTTGAAGATGTGAATGAATTTTAGTGAGATGTTACAGAGAAGGAGGAGAATTAGTTTGAGAGATAAAAATGTTGGATGAAAATGAACAAATTTTGTTCATTTTCTTCAATGTGGCCGTCCACATTAGATGAGAGGGAGAGATGGATTTTTTTGTTTAAATATTGTGTCTTGCAAATTGTCTCTTGCATGGAGACAATTAGACTAGTCAAAGTATGTGCAAGGTATGGAAAGAGAAGGAATGTTGGGAAGACTCCATCATGTTGGGAAAAATAGTATTAAAGAGTTGATGTATGAGATGATGTGTATAATGTTTGAATTAATGGTATAATTATACACAAGAGGACTAATATAAGGTGTAAGTGTACAAGAGTTGGATGATATATCTACTCCAAAATCATCACCATGGTCGTCCACTATAGGGCAAATTGGTAATTCCATATATTTTTTCGTCCCAAATTTGATGATAATAGATGAATAATATCAATCTCCAAAATAATTAGTGATTTCCTTGATCACTTATAAGTCTCATGATCACTTAATCTAAATCAAAATCTTAATTCTATAAGGTAAAAGTCTCTAAAATAAATAGTTTCTTAAAATTCTAAGGTGACTAATAAATACACAAATAGTAATAATGATCAATCAAGTGATCATAAGTGCAAAATAGAATTAATAAAGATCATGATCACAAGTAATTAAATAAATGAAATAAAATACAAAATATATATTATTAATAATTACCCGTCATCAAAGTGACACGGTAAAATAGTCGATCAAATACATAGACGACAATAAGAATCAATTATATGTTCGGATAAATCGGGGCTTCACAACCTCCCTCCTTAAAAGAATTTTGTCCCCAAATTCTCTTGAGAATAGTTCGGATATTGATTCCTCATGTATTCTTCCATCTCCCACGTTGCGTCTTCGTTTGATTTGTGGTTTCGCCACACCACTTTAACCATTGGAATTTCTCTCTACGCAATCAAGCTGTCGTATCTGGCGATCAATGATCCGGATCGGTCTCGGTGTAGGATAGATTTTCCATTAGAGGAGGAGTATCACGAGTGATGATGTGTTCGAGATCCGGATGATACTTCTTCAATCTCGATACGTGGAATACATCGTGCATTCCGCATATGGTGCTGGTAACTCGAGTCGGTAGGCTAACTTCCCGATCCTTTGTAAAATCTTGTAAGGTCCAACATATCTCGGACTCAACTTACCTCCTTTCTTCGGATTGATCAATCTTTTCCGTGGTGAGAGTCCGAAAAATACTTCATCTCCGACTTCAAATTCCAAATCCTTTCTTCTCTTGTCTGCGTAACTCTTTTGGCGGCTCCGAGTCGTGCGAATCCGCTCCTTGATCACTTGACCTTCTCCATGGCCTCCGAGCTAAGTCGACCTTTGGAATCGAGGGCGACTTTCGTTCCTCTTCGAGTTCATTGGTTATGAATCTCCCGGTGTAATGGGGATCTACATTTTCGCCCATATAATGCCTCGTAGGGTGCCATCCCAATCTTGGCACGATAAGCGTTATTGTAGGCGAACTCGGCTAATGGTAAGTGCGAATCCCAACTTCCTTGGAAATCCAATGCGGTGCTCGCAAACATATCTTCAAGGGTTTGAATTGTTCGCTCGGATGTCCATCGGTTTGTGGATGTCTTCTTTGTCTTTGAAACTTAGCGAGGTACCCAATTCCTCGTGCAAGCACTTCCAAAAACGGAGACAAACCTCGAGTCTCTATCGATACTATGTCGTCGGTACTCCACGCAATCGAATGATTTCTCGGATATAAATCGTGCAAGTTTCTCGCAAGCTATCAATTTTCTTGATGGGTAAGAAATATGGAGATTTAGTGAGTCGGTCTACAATTACCCAAATAGCATCATGGCCTCCTCCGGTCCTTAGTAGATCAATCACGAAGTCCATCGTTATATGTTCCCATTTCCACTCAGAATTCTCAATGGTTGTAGTAAACCGGATGGTCGTTGGTGTTCGCTTTCACTCGTTGACAAGTTAAACATCTCGCAACGAACTCGCTACCTGGTTCTTCATGTTTACCCACCAATAACTCCGTTTCAAATCCTTATACATCTTGTTTCCTCCAGGATGTATAGTGTATTTCGAGCGGTGTGCCTCTGCTAGGATTCTATTCCTAATGTCATTCGTCACTCGGTACACAAACTCGATTCCAAAATCGATAACTCCATCTTCGTGTACCGAGAATTCCGATCTCTCTCCTTTAAGTATCTTCTCCTTGATTTTTAAAGATGTGCATTTTTCCCTTGTGCTTCTTTGATCTCATTCAACAGATCGGGTTTAACCGAAATGTTAGCACATGAAATCGAGTATTGGTTCTCGTCGATTCTAATTGCTCACTCTTCTAATGATTCCCACTCTCGAATCATAAGCCTGGCTAAGCTCGCCTTTCGCTTTGAGCGTCGCTACGACGTTAGCTTTCCGGGATGGTATTGAATATCAAAGTGATAGTCCTCAATCAACTACATCCATCTCCGTTGCCTCAGTTGAGGTCTTTCTCGGGAGAATAGATACTTCAAGCTCTTATGATCCGTGAAAACCGTGAATGTTGCTCCATAGAGATAGTGTCTCTATTTCTTTAACGCGAACACTATCGCGCCAATTCCAAGTCATGCGTTGGATAATTGACTTCATACGGCTTGAGCTTTCGTGATGCATAAGCGTTAACTTTTCCTTTCTCGCATGAGTCGCTCCTAGTCCTTCCTTTGATGCATCGTAGAGGACTTAAGTTTTCGGTTCCCTTTGGAAGGGCTAAGACCGAGCCGTAGTAAGTCGTTTCTTGACTCTTGGAAACTCGCCGCATTTGTCATTCCACTCAAACTTGACTTGCTTCTCGGTTAGTCGAGTGAGTGGTCCGGCTATCTTGGAGAAATCTTGGATAAATCTTCGATAATATCCATCTAGTCCTAGGACACTCCTCGATTTCCATTACTGACTCGGGTTGTTTCCATTCAACCACTATCTGCCTTTGAGGAGGATCAATCGCAATCTCGGTGATTTGGATACTATGTATCCCAAGAACGCGACTTCACTAAGCCAAAATTCGCACTTTTTGAATTTGGCATACAGCTTATGCTCGTAGTGTCTCCAAAACGATTTTTAGATGACGTTCATGTTGTTCTCTAGACTTAGAGTATACGAGTATGTCATCAATGAATATCACTACGAATTGATCCAAGTAAGGTTGAAAGACTCGATGCATCAGGTCCATATATGCCGGTGCATTAAATCGGACCGAAAAGTCATCACTACAAACTCGTAGTGTCCATATCGGGTTTGAAATGCGTTTTGGAAATGTCTCCTTGCAGATCTTGATTGGTAATATCCTTGTTGTAAATCAAACTTGAGTACATCGTCGCTCCTGAAGTTGATCAAATAGTTCGTCTATCCTCGGGAGGATATTTGTTCTTGATGGTCACGCTATTAAGACCACGATAATCTATACATAGTCTTAAGGTGCCATCTTTCTTTTGACAAACAAAGATAGCGCTCCCCACGAGACGCACGTGCTCGGTCGGATAAATCCCACATCCATCGGTTTACAGTAATTGCGTCTTCAACTCTTGTAATTCAAGAGGAGCCATTCTATACGGTGTTACGGCAATCGGGCGGTCCCCGGTAACACCTCGATGGTGAACTCGACTTCCCTATCCTGGGAGGGACAATGGTGAGTTCTTGTGGAAATACATCCGTGTATTACGATACTATAGGTACTTGGTTAATTTGTGTCTCAACCATGGGTTTGTTAATTACAAATGCCAAGTACCCTCGAGCCCCTCTAGTGATCGCTTTCCTCGTTTTTATTGCGGAAATGATTGGGGCAATCTTAACTCGTGCCCTTCCCAAAATTTCCACTTCGGGTTTTAGGGTTCACATAGCTTAATGGACTTGTTATGGCAGTCCATTTGTGCATGGTGTGCAGATAACCAGTTCATTCCCAATATCACGTCGTATTCGGATATAGGTAATAAGATCAAATCGACAGGAAAATTTATCTCAGCAATCTTAACTTCGCATGCATTATAGATAATATCTGTTATCTGACTTGCACCCATAGGAGTTGACAC
This sequence comes from Rehmannia glutinosa, assembly GCA_016081115.2. NCBI lineage: Eukaryota > Viridiplantae > Streptophyta > Magnoliopsida > Lamiales > Orobanchaceae > Rehmannia > Rehmannia glutinosa. Next base: position 72,437,636 of record CM071937.1, on the reverse strand, counting down.
TTCTAGACATATAGGCATATGTTCCATGCATGCATGCAGTTTGTGTACAAAATGCGGTGCAACAAATGAATGCGTTGATCCAGGGTCGAACAATATTTTAGCGTAGTGGTTAGATACTAGAAGCGTACCTTCCACCACGCTGTTGCCTCCGGAGCCTCTGTCTAGCTAGTGCAAATGCTCGAGCGGGCATCCTCGCTCGATTACCCTGGCCATTTCCGCCTCGCGCGTGCGTCTGTTTGGTTCGGACCTCGATTCGGGCAATCTTTCGGTGGTGTCGATTACTACCACAACTTAAACACCTTCCTTGTTTACGCCATGTGATCATTGGCGATATATCCCGGCCGGCAATGTGCACACAATTGACCCGACTTTCCTCAGATCTTGGTCCTTTCCCTTATCTGTCTTATTAATCGGTCCCTTCTAAAACTTAGCGGTGTTTAGATGGCTGTCCCCATTGTTCTCTTGAGACTGTTTGATGACCTACTCTGCTGAATCGCAATACGGTTCGATCCCGACTCGATGCGGAGAGCCGCTTTTTACCTGGGCCGGGTAGGTTGTCGATTCAACGATCAACGATTGTTTCAAGTTCGTTTCAATCCTCGAGTGAACTTGTAAAGCTTATCCTCTTCGATCTCGATTGTCCCCAGAGCATACTTGGACAATCGATGAAATCTCGACTCGTAATGAGCTACGATCCTGCATTCTCTTGCCTCAATCTGTGGACTAGAAGTTGGAAAGTATTTTTCCACCCACCTTAAAATTGGAAAATTGTGAAATAAAAGGATAAATTTCAAAACTTTTGACGAGGTCACTTAGGTCAGCCCCTAAGTCAAGAAATATCAAAAATTTGGAGTTAGAAAAATGAGAGAAAAATTAAGGAGAAAAAGAAGGAGATAAGGAAATTGGAAAGACTACACTTTACCTTGTGTAGTAGGTGATTTGAAACTAGTTGAAGCTTGAAATTTGGAAATTTTGGTTCAACTCCAAAATCACCTAAGATCAGCCCCTATTTCTCAAAAATGAAAAAGGGGTGTTAAAATTTGAAAAAATAGGGAGAAGAAGAAGAAAGAAGGGCTCTAGTGTCCAATTCTTACATTGTAGTCCAAATTTCTCTACTAGTTCTTCTTCAAGTCTTCAAATTTCACCACCGTGCATGCATGTCTCCAAGTGGTCTTCTAAGTACCTCAAAATCCAAAATTCAAGCTTATATTAAAAGAGAAGGTGAGGAGTAGTAAGAATTTAAGTTGAATTGAGGAGTGAAATTTCTTACCTTGAAATAGGGGTGTTCGAAATTTTGGTGTTTAAGTGGTAAGATTGTTTGTTTTCGTTTAGATGTTTGAAGAAAGAAAGTATGTTTGATGTTAGGAAGGAGATGTTCTTGAAGATATGAAGATGGGTTTGAAGATGTGAAGGACTTGTGTTTGAATATTTGAAGATGTGAAGAAGGGTACTTGAAGATATGAAGAACTTATGTTGAAGATTTGAAGATGTTAAGAGTTGGTGTTTGAAGGTTTGAAGATGTGAATGATTTTGAGTTTGAAGATTTGAAGATGTGAATGAATTTTAGAGAGAGGTTAGAGAGAAGGAGGAGAATTACCTTGAGAGATAAAAATGTTGGATGAAAATGAACAAATTTTGTTCATTTTCTTCAATGTGGCCGTCCACATTAGATGAGAGGGAGAGAGGGATTTTTTTGTTTAAATTTTGTGTCTTGCAAATTATCTCTTGCATGGAGACAATTAGACTTGTCAAAGTATGGGCGAGGTATGGAAAGAGAAGGAATGTTGGAAAGACTCAACATGTTGGAAAAAATAGTATTAAAGAATTGATGTATGAGATGATGTGTATTTTGTTTGAATTAATGGTATAATTATACACAAGATGACTAATATAAGGTGTAAGTGTACAAGAGTTGGATGATATTTCTACTCCAAAATCATCACCATGGCCGTCCACTATAGGGCAAATTGGTAATTCCATATATTTTTTTGTCCCAAATTTGATGATAATAGATGAATAATATCAATCTCCAAAATAATTAGTGATTTCCTTGATCACTTATAAGTCTCATGATCACTTAATCTAAATCAAAATCTTAATTCTATAAGGTAAATGTCTCTAAAATAAATAGTCTCTTAAAATTCTAAGGTGACTAATAAATACACAAATAGTAATAATGATCAATCAAGTGATCATAAGTGCAAAATAAATTAATAAAGATCATGATCACAAGTAATTAAATAAATGAAATAAAATACAAAATATATATATATTATTAATAATTACTTGTCAAAGTGACGCTGTAAAATAGTCGATCAAATACATAGACGACAATAAGAATCAATTATACGAAGGAAACAAACAAGTATCAAGTCAGCCCAGTGCGCAGGCGGCGGCGCCCTTAGCACGACTTTGTGCGCTAACCCAAGACAGACTCGAGCCACGGCATGACGCACGGACTGGTCGTGCGTGATGCGCATGGCCCGTCGTCCTTCAAGAAAAAGAAGAGTTCTCTGCGGCACTTAGCACGGGCTAGGCGTGCGCTAAGCGCAGCGCGCAACCGTGCGGCCTGTGCGGGAAAATAGAGTTTGATGATTTTTGAACTAGGTTTTGACCCGAACGAAGTACAAATAGAGACGAGGCAACCACAAACGAGGACACACTGATTTTTACCCTAGAAAGTAGAGAAAAGAGCAACTTTCCACCGGCGGGTGGAGAGATTAATCGAGGTCGCAACTACACGCTTGAGGATTGAAGATAGATCGATAGATCATCAACATCCCTGTGTTTACTCATTCCATCGTATCATTTACTTTTGATTAGTTAGATATGAACTTGAATAATTTATCTATGGATTATTTATTTTCTATGTCCGGCTAAACATCTTGTGATTCGGGTTTGGGATTAGGTTAATGGATACTTTTATTGGATGATTAATTGCAATTGAAGTTATTATTTCCAACCCTATTCGAGTACTTTGTTTTAATTCTTGTTTTATCAAAACGTGTTTGGTTTAACTTGCTTTGATGTATTGATTCATAATTTGAAAGATGAGTTTCAATACTAGATCTGTGAGTACTTGACATGAATATTTGCAAGATTGAGAAATGTGTGAATATTTGTGAGGATATTTAAAACTTTTGTGCTTTTGGGAGTTGGATATCTGATGTTGAGTAGAGATGCTAGCATAGATATTCCAATCAACGTTTTTACATACATCTCGAGAGAGAGGGTAAAATACTTTTGTGGTTGTCTTATAGGGAAGAACAATAATAACTTTGGTTGTGATTAATCTGATGATAAAAGGGGATATTAACTGAAACCATAACCCAGGAATCCATTCATCTCCTTGATCTTTCAATCAACTCTTTACTTTGTCTTTTTAGGATAAATTCTTGTCTTGCATTAATAAAACCAATCCATCAAATTTCGATCGTATGGATAAAAATAAGGCTACTATAATCCCAATACTTGGTACATAAATTTATTAGTCTCTGAGATTCGACCTTGCTAACCCTATTCTATAAACTCGCACCGTACACTTGCTTGCGGTGAAGCTAAAAATAAGGCGAACATGGAACTCGAATTTTCTTTTTCTCGAGAAAATACAAAATCTCATGATTCTTCTATCCCTACTCCTAGAGTTTTACCAAGGGTTTCCCCAAACCCTAATTCTGTTACTTGCAAGAATGGAACAATCTCCAAACAAGAAGAACGTCCAATGATATCTTTTATGCGTCTCTTGATCCTCCTACAAAACGTTTCAAACGCTACAAGAATTGATCAAGAAAATCAAGATCTGTTATATTCTACATGTTTTTCTCAAGTTAGGATCATCCTGTTGATCACGCTTCCAAGATTCTCAAGAACCATCCAAGAACGGATCCAAATTTTCAAGAAACGATTTGTGAAGAAATCTTTTGCAAAAACGGTGCACTCGGGGAGGATACAATTCGATTAAGAAAGGAGATTTTTATTCCGTAACGATGGATGAAGGGATTTATCATCAACGTCACGGTGGAGTTACAAGATTCATTAATCGGACGACTCCTACTTCCAAAAGGGCAAAACCCTGGACGTTAGAGACACTCAAATCGAATTACATGCCGTTTGGAGAATTCAACATGCTTGGCGATTGGTACCACTAGGTAAGGGTTATTTTAGTTTACAATTTAATGATATAGTGACCGTAATTGTGCTTTCGTTAAAGCTTTCTAGAATTTGAATCCGGGTGTAATCCGCATCACTAATTGGATCCCGATTTCAATCCTTATAACATTAATTCTTCTATGGCACAAGTTTGGGTTCGGATTTATAAACTAAGTATCGAGTATTGGTATCCCTCTTTGATTACGAAGATTGCATGTGTGATAGGTACTCCAATCCAAATTGATGGTCTTTCGTTGTCGGGTAGGTGGGACATTTTGTATGAGTGTTAGTTGAACTTGATTTGAATAAATCTCTTCAGAATTTATTATGGTTGAAAGGGAGGGACATTGCTCTGTTGTTTAGATAAGTTATGAGAATTTGCCGGATTTTTGCGCTAATTGTCGATTGTTGGGCATCATATTATTTAATTGTCGCCATCAAGATGCGACAAAAATAATCGACATTGTTCAAACCGATAAGAGCCCGATTCATGGACAATCTGTCATTAGAACGAGGAATCGTGGTAAAATTCCGGCTAACAATGGTAATGAAGAAGTTTGTAAACTAGGGATCAAGTTAAGCCCCGTAAAGCCCATTCGCTAAGAGGAGTACTAGCCCTGGGGAGGGTGGAACATCTACTTCGGTATTCAAACACTGATTCTTTTAACATGTTGGGTGATACATCGGAGGATTTGCATGAAGAGAATGAGCCCTCACATGTCCATGCAGATGAGGGCCTCAAAGGTTCGAATGTCAATCCCGATAGGACTACGGTTCTTTATCAACCACCAAAATAGAGTTCGGTTATTGTTCATGAGGACACGACGATGATCGCACCAATTTAGATGAAAAGAGTCAAGCGGATCTCCACAAAGTGCCATGAAAGTTGTATCTAGAAATATGCGCTTAATGATTATGTCCTTAGCTCTAACGATCATCGAGGAAGTAATGATTGCATCAACACGGAAGTGTTTGGTCCGTTGGATGAAGAAGAACAAGACAAATCGGAAGCTTTAAAGACCAAGCTAGGCAACTCCTCAACTACTCCACTTGTTATTCACTCTCCCTCGAAGCTATGAAGGCTTTGGAAATTGCGGCTCGAGGATCCCGGGCCGACATTTCACAAGCTACATTAGACCATCAAGACGATACTCAAGCACGTACAAAAAATACAAATGACAATATCACTCGAAAATCCTTGAGACATAAACGCCCTTCATTTAAATTGCACCATTAAGTTATTTTATTGTTTTCTCCCGAAATTTTGTATTTTTTCCTTTGCTTTGCTACGATCGGCTTGTGATCGGACCTTTTCCTTTCTTTTTATATATTTTCATTAATTTAGAAAATAAAAAATAACAATATAAATAATTAATGAGGTTTTATCATTTAAGTTTTAAGGATATGTCTTGTTTGTTATTTTTCTTAGGGTTATTGATTTTATTGGTCCTCATATTTTTTTCATAAATTGGATCATGATCAACTTCTTCAGGTTAAAATCACTTCTACTCTCTCTTCCTTAGACTATTCTTCTTTGGTTTTGTGTATGCTAAATGCACTAGACAAGATAGAAGATCTTTGTGGGATACCGAGAACTTTATCCACTTACTTAGATGGTCAGCCCGGATTGTTTGGGGGATTTTAATTGCTTTATTAATGAGTCCGAGAGAGTGGTAGCACCACCAATAGAATCGAGGATATGGCCGAGTTTAATGAGATGATTTTTTTGTGGTTTCATTGATCCGTAAGTTTCATAAAATCCAGGTTCTCGTTGTGTTAGAACCCATGACTTTAAGTTTTGGCATCATCAAAAAGGGTGAAATTGTTGGGAAATTTATTGTTTAGATTTTGATTAATGCCATGTAAAACTTAGACTAGAAAGTTGGCACCCCATTTTCCTTGTAATTTGCATTGTAATAGATAGGGTTTACAAGTGAGTCAAGTCGCCTATGCTGAATATGCAAGAAGTCAAATGGAGGCTAAAATGAAGACTGTTGTGAAGAAATTTGAGTATGGCAAGAAGGAGAAGTCAAGAACTCGATTGAAGGAGTATCAGGTGAGATGCACGGTGTGTGAAGTGTCATCAAGTCAACCCAAGATAGCCAAGTCTCAAGTTGAAGTGACGGATGAGTCATCCAATGATTGGGAGCCGACTCAAGTCATCCGGGAAAGTTAAGGAACTCAAGTCAAGACAATCGAAAAGGATCCGTTGTACGTAAGTCAAGAAAGTTACTTAAACAAGTAATACTTCCCTCTCGCCTTTCTTAAAGTGCTCGATCCCGAAGCGTGCAAAAGGAATAAACCAATGGGAATCACCGCACCTCTGTTAGAACTCTGAAAAAGTGAAGGTTCATTCAATACGAGGAAATTTCAATTTCAAGGATCGCAACAAGACAAGCCAACGACCACAATTATCTTTTAAAAATTAGCCTATCTCTTCAATGGGCAGTTTTTCAAAAGAACACTATAAAAGGATGAGGAATCAATTTGAGAATGGGTAACCTTGACTACGAACCACGAACATTCAAGAAATCATTCGAGCCAGAACCTACAAAGATATTCTCAAGTCATTCAAGCTTAATCCTCAAGCGAACTTGAAGGAAATCAATCCAACACTTACCCCGTGAAGGAAAACGACTTCAATCAGTTGAAGAGGAAACAATTGAATAATCAAAGGGGTCTACATTCCACGAGGATTGTAGAAAGGTTCAAGTCGAACCAGTCTTAAGTTCTTGGAGGGCTTCGTGATCAAATCCAAGAAGCTTGAGCAAGTAAGTTGTAGTAGCAAGGCAAATTGCCTGTGAAGAAGTTTCGAGTCGGACGAGAAGCCGGTTTGTGTGATCAAGACTTGCATCCGGGACCGATAACCACTTTGTACTCGATCAATACCGGTGGATTCTCTAGGAGTTGGAGAAGAGATGATTAGAAGAATTACCCCATCTTCGAACCTCTATAAAATTTATTGTGTCATTTACATTTCAAAGACTTCAACCGCATATTATTTTATATCGGTGATAAATTTGATATCCAATCGATAATTAATAAAGTGCTAAAACCAAGTACTAAAACATACTTAAACCAAATTCAAGGGTGTTAAGTCTTCCAAATGAAAACATATCACAATCGAGTTAAGCTTTAGACTAAGCGGTGAGTTATTCTATCAACGGCTCAATCAGTCTGTTGAGTGGATAACTCTGTTTGGTTAACTAACTTAGTTGTCCATCAAGGACTTAGTGTGAATAATTAACTCGAACTATTTTAAAAAGGACTAAATCGAAAAGTTGGTAAGGTTTATTCAACCCCTTCTAAACCTTACACTCACACCCCTTGGGACCTACAAGTGGTATCGGAGCGGTTGGTTCATTGAGCCTTCCGCACTTTGGTTCTTGAACTAGATCTCCAATCTTTCAAAGCTTGCTTTAGCATTTGATCTTTCAAAACTCTTTTATTAAAGAAAGTTACTATCATGGAAGCAAATTTGACACGCATCCCTATGTTCACAATTGAGGAATTTGATGACTGGAAAATTCGTATGCAGCTCATCTATCAAAGATTACACGATGAAATGTGGATAGTAATAGAAGATGGGCCACTACAAATTTTAAAAGTGAACACAATTTGCCGGGAGAGAGCTGCAATTTGAAAGAGAAGAGGATGATGCTCCTAGACCAACTATGGTTGAAAAACCCAGAATTTGAATGGACAAATGATGATAGAAAAAGATACAACCTGCATAACGTGGCCAAGGACATTCTTTTCAAGACCTTGGACAAAGCCATGTTCAACAAAGTCAAATCATGCAAGTTGGCAAAGAAATATGGGATAAGCTAACTTTGATTTGTGAAGGCTCTAAGTAGATCAAAGAAAATAAGCTATTTGTTCTTTGTACAAAAATTTGAAAATTTTAAGATGCTTTGCAGGAGAAACCTTGGATCAACTAGATGCTCGATTCACGTAAATTACCAATGAGCTATCTCGCACTTGGAAAAGAATACACACGAGAAGGAAATGTGTATGAAGATTCTAAGAAGTCTTCGGTGAGTGGGAAATGAAGGTCATGGCCCGAGACATTCCATGGACCTATCAAAAACATCCAACCATGAGCTATTCTCGATCTCAAAGCCTACGAATTGGAGCCGAGAAGAAGAAAGACCAAGAAGAGACAGGTTGTGCCCAAAACATTTTGCTCTAATAGTTAAGGATGGGAAAAGAGCTAAAGGCAAAGAAGTCATCGATCAGGAGGAGATTGCCTTGATGGTTAAAAGATTTAACAAGTTCTTCAACAAGAATTACAAGAGAGGCAAAGGTGAATCCTCCGGAAGAAACTCGGCTCCTCCAAGTCAAGGGAAGATAGGGCACCCAAGAGAGCGAGCATCAAAAGACCGAGTATCAAAGAGAGCGACAATCCAAGAATGGAAAGAGCTGACCAAAAAGTTGAGAATCTATGCTGGAACTGCAGACAACCCGGTCACTATGCCATTGATTGCCCATATCCTGTAGTCAACAAATACAGGAATGAAGAGGAAAGAAGAGTCTTCAGGGAAAGAAGACAAGAAAAGAAAAAGGCAATGTTGGCTGCAGAGACTGCTGAGACAGGCAAGCCAAAAGACACAACAGACTCGGAGAGTAGTGAAGCTGACTACTCAAGTGACTCTGAAGAAGAAGCCTTGATCTGTTTAATGGCCAAAGAACAAGACCAACCTGACCAAGAAGATGAGGTACACTCTAACTCATCTCACTCAGATTCTAGTGATAGTGATTGTGACACACACACTTCATCACCCACTAATCTTTATGATTCATTAGGCAAAATGATGAAAGACTTTGAGCACATTAAATCCTCGCACACACTATTGAATGAGGAAAACAGCCTGCTCAAAAGCCAAAACTCACACGGTGACAAAGGAGCGAGTACTCGAGTCACATAGCCGATGAGAATAAAGAACTAAAAGGCTGAAAATGCTAAGTGAATAGCAGAGATAATCGCTATAGAAAAGAGGAAAATGACCTCAAAAATGTGATTGCCTCATTCACTAAGGCATCTAAATCTTTGGATGATCTTATTATGAGCCAAAGAGAATGTAGAGATAAGACAGGGCTTAGATTTAATTCCTCTATGCTAAGTCAAACTCCCAAAGTGATTTTGGAAAAAGGATCTTCAAGTAATGAAGCATCTCAAAAATCCAAAACTCCAAATGGTGCACACACATTCATTCCAAAGCACAACCACAAGCAAACCGGCCTTGGTTATAAAGGAAAAGGAAAACGCCGAGTTGAGTATCTTTGAGAGGACAACCGAGAAGAAATCAGCAGAGTTCCTCAAAGAAACTCGAAACAGAAGTACTCTGTGAAGAAGAAAGAGAGCTACCAAAAGCCCCAAAAGTTCTACAAAAGGAACAAATATGATGGGAATGGTAGAAACTACCCAAGTCAAGCTGATTGGAATAATGTGAAATATCAAAGAAAGACCCATGGAATACAAACCTAAATGGCAAAGGCACAGAACTCAAAGAAAGGCCATTCCAGAGGCAACAAAGCTATTATCAGCACACATATGCACCCAAGCACTACACTCAGAGATATCACAATTACCCAAAGAAGGCAATTGCTAAAACACACACACATGCATACAGACAAAAGAGACAGTTGTATGAACCTAAAAACCCCAAGCAATTTGCCAAAGTGAATTATGATTATGACACGAGATAGATGGCAACCTCTTGAGTCAAATCATTTGGCTATAGGTTGGTTGGATCATCTTACAGCACTAACCCCTCAGGACCCAGGCAAGTATGGGTACCTAAAAACTAATTTCCTTGATTGCGTTTCAAGGAACAGTGAGTGCCAAGGAACCTGGTACATGGATAGTGGTACATTTCCGCCCACACGACAGAAACAAGACAAATCTATCAAAATTCAAGGAGGTTAGAGGTGCAAAAGTCATATTTGGAGGAAATGAAGCTCCGGGGAGAAATAAGAGGCATTGGATCCATCAAGAAAAATGGATTAGAAATCACGGATGTTGCATATGTTGAAGGACTCAACTTCAATCGCTAAGTATCATCAACTCGTGACAAGGGCTATAATGTTGGATTCAACATGGGTGTATGCCAAATCAAGGACATGAATCTAATGAAGTAGTGTTACAAGGAAGAGACAAAAGAACATGTATGTGGTAGATTGGTCAAGCTGCAACACCAAGCACTTGTCTGCGCCGCAAAAAGAGCATCGAATCAACTGCCGGGTGTGGCACAAGAAGGTGAGTCACCCGAACTTCAAAACAATTAACAAGCTTGCAAGGAGCAATCTTGTAGAAGGACTCGGACTCGGTGTACAAGAAGGAAAGTGTATGTGATGCATGCCGGATGGGAAAGCAGATCAAATCATCATTCAAAGAAAAGACATGTCCATCTTCAACAAGAATATTGCACATGCTACATATGGATCTATTTGGTCAGTTGAACCACTATCATAAGTGGAAAGAAATACACCTTGGTGGTAGTAGATGATTATTCCGGATATACATGGACAATTTTCATGTGTAAGAAGAAAGAAACCTTGCGAAGCTACCACAATCGATGAAGAGAATTCAAAATGAGAAGAGTCAAACCATCATTAAAATAAGATCGGATAAAGGAACCGAGTTTGTCAATGGAATAATAACTCAAGATTGTATTGAAAATGGTATTGCTCATGAACTATCTAGCAAGCATGGACTCCACACGTGCAGAATGGAGTTGCGAAAGAAGAAGAAGCAGAACTCTCAAACAAGCGGCAAGGACCTTGTTAGTCAAGCAGGGTACCTAAAAGATTTTGGGTGAAGTAATAAACACAACATGTTATACTCAAAATAGATGCATGATAAATAGAGCGGTGACAAAAACTCCCTATGAGATTTGGACGGGGAGAAAGCCAAATGTTGCATATTTTAGAATATTTGGATGCAAATGCTTCATCCATAATAATGGCAAAGACAATTTAAAGGCTTTTGATGTTAAAGCGATGAACGTATCTTCTTGGGATACTCGGTGAAAGCAAAGCCTATAGAGTGCTCAACAAGAGGACAATGGTTTGAAGAGTCCATCCATGTGGTTTTTGATGAACCTAATGTAAATAGAGAAGATCTTGAAGAGTTAGGCGATAAGTTGAATCAGCCCAACCGTGCGAAGACTCCTATGTTGAAGTAAGCGGAGCAATTAACCGAGATGAAGAAGAGATAGTGAATCTCAAAGACAATTTGGACAATCATGACTAAGTGATAATGAGAGAGCTGCTCAAGACAACACAAGCGCAAGAAGACTAAACCACTAACTTACTCCAACCCGATGTGAGATGGCTAAGAGACCATCCACTAGAGCTAGTTATTGGAGATGTAAGAGAAGGTGTAAGAACCAGATCCGAGCTCAACAAGAAGCAATGTTCACTTGTTTCATCTCTCAAATAGAACCAAAAGATGTGTCACAAGCATTGGATGACACACATTGGATTCAAGCTATGCAAGAAGAGCGGAATTAGTTTGAAAGAACAGAGTGTGGGAATTGGTTCAAAGACCAACCCATCAAAATGTTATTGGCACAAAATGGGTGTTCGAAACAAGATGAATGAGGAAGGTTCGTGGTAAGAAACAAATCAAGATTTGTAGACAAAGGATCTTGCCAAGAAGAAGGGATAGATTTTGATGAAACATTTGCTCCTGTGGCAAGACTAGAAGCCATAAGGATGTTTCTTACCTATGATGCTTACAAGAACTTCATTGTATATCAAATGGATGTGAAGAGTGCATTCCTTAATGGATTGTTGGAAGAAGAAGTATATGTTGAACAACCTCCAGGATTTGAGCAGAAGTCTTTTGGAGATAAAGTGTACAAACTCAAGAAAGCTCTATATGGATTGAAGCAGGCACCAAGAGCATGGTATGATACATTATCACAATTCGATCGAGAACGGATTCACAAAAGGCAAAGTAGATAGAACACTCTTGAGAATTCAAGATGGGAAGAGTATCGCTTGTTCAAATATATGTGGATGACATCATCTTTGGATCCACAAACAAAGAGCTATGTGATAAATTCTCAAATCTCATGCAAAGCAAATTTGAAATGAGCATGATGGGAGAGCCGACATTCTTCCTAAGACTCCAAGTAAAAAAACAGTTGAAGGATGGAACCTTCATAAGTCGGACAAAGTACACCGAGAGAATTAATGAAGAAATTTGGTATGGAAGAGAAGTCTTACGTGAAAATACCAATGAATACATTAGTCAAAATGGATATGGATGCGGATGGCAAACCTATGGATCAAACAAGATCTGAGCACTTATTGGATCAACGCTCTATCTCACAAAAGAAGTAGGCCAAACATCACCTTTGCGGTAGGTGTATGTGCAAGATTTCAATCTGCTCCAAAAGAAAGCCACATGATCATAAAAACCAAGAGAATCTTAAGATACTTGAAGGGAAGCAAGAAGTTGTCTTATGGTATCTAAAGGAAAGTGGATTCAAGCTAATTGGTTATTTAGATCTCGACTATGTTGGATGTAGAGTTGTGAAAGAGTACTTTAGGTACATGTCAAATGCTTGGAAATAGGTTAATTTTTGGTTTAGCAAGAAGCAAAATTCAATTGCCACATCCACGGTTGCAGAATACATAGTCATAGGCAGGCAAATTGTTGTTGTGTCCAGTCTTATGGATGAGACAAAACGGTGAGAGACTATGAAGTTGAAGAAAAGGAAATTCCAATTATGTGTGATAACACAAGTGCAATTGCAATCACTCAAAATCTGTGTTGCACTCAAGAACAAAGCACATTGATGTCGATACCATTTCATAAGAGACCATGTTGAAAAGAAGGACATCACCTTGGAATACATCTCAACCGATAAGCGATTAGGTGATATATTCACAAAACCTTTATGTGAATCAAGATTTGAAGAACTCAAGCATGAATTAGGGTTATTGGTGAGTTGACACTCGGAAGACTCGAGAAAAGAGATGGAGCATGAAAAGATGGAAAAGAGCGGAGCTCTTGAAAAACTAAGTGAATCACCAGATCGAAAAGTCATTTGACCGAGTTAGCCGACAAATGTGAATCACGATGTGAATAGAGAGAAGAAGAGTTGAATCAGCTAAGAAGCAAGCTGAGTCATTTATGAGCAAAGTGACAAAAACGCAGTCGTTCTTACTAAGCGGGAATGTTTTTAAGAATGACGTCAGCATAATTATGGCGTGTACACGATCAAAAGTCGCATACCAAGCTTATGATTGGATATAAATGCTGCCGCATTAAATGCGAGAAATTAAATGTTAATCGGCGTGCAAAATCTGAGCCGTTGATCTCGATCAAATTTCAAAAACCGTCCGCACGTCCTTTCATAACCCATACATATACCATTTAAATGCTTTTTCTCTCACTTTACACAAACTGTTCATCTCTCTCAAAAGCAAAGAAATAAATTTCTCTCTCGAAACCCTACTGATTTTCAAAGCACATTTTCAAAGTTTCGTTTGGTAAATCTTCAAGAAATGGCATCTACTTACGATTTTGTTAAGTTGGGAAAACAAATCCACAATCGGTTCTACCGTGGATTTTGAAGGAATGATCAACAGGGGTTTGACGAAACCCTTGTGAAGAAAATAGGCGAGAAGTGGAGAAGTGCGGGTGAAACCCTTTCTCACAATGGAGTTTCAAATGACCTACGTGGAGGAGGTCGCGCGATTCACGTGAACATTCGAAGTTCATGACGAGGGCATCAAGTCCTCTGTTCACGGAAATAATTCACAATCACGCAAGGATTTGCGAACACTTTGCTTTTGCTACCGGCGGAAGGAGTGCGTGAGAGATCTATGAAGGTGATGTAACCTCAAGGCTGCTTTGCATGGAAGGAAGTGGCCAAACTCGTCTTTGCGAAGATTGTCACGGTGATAAGAAGGCTTGAAGGAAGATTACCATAAGGTCGTTGGACATTGTTGCCAAGTGTATAGACATCAAATTTGGAAGCTTTAATCAATTTGTCCAAAACTAAGTCGATCGTGATGGTGCGATCATGGAGGAGAAGAAGGTAAACTAGGTTGAGTTTGTATACAACGGACTCGCGCCAAAAATATGGGAATAAGTCCTTCAAGGAAGATCGATCGTCGGAGGATCGTTAGGGTATGGCCACAGTGATTGGGGTTGATGAAGGTGAAAGGTGTTCCTTTCCGACATGGAAAGACGTTCCATGTCAACAAGAAAATGTTCCGATCGAATCTCTCCGGAGCACGAGAAGAGAGCTTATGCCAAGAGAGCGGAGACACGGTGAGGGGAATCGGTGACCCTGAAGAAACAACTCTCTCTCCCCTCCAAAGAAGAAGGGCTGCCCGCGGTGCAAAGAAGATCACGCCCTACAACAAAGAAAAAAAAACCGCACTGCCCTCGCGGTAGGAGTCACCGCCCTGCGCAGCCGCAATGGAGAAGGAACCGTTAATCCCTTCTCCGAGTAATTAAGAAGAAGAGGGGCGCCACAACAAGGAAGGTAGCTACCTCTAAGACAATGCGAAGGCATTTACCTTCGACGAACCAGGAGGAAGTGGAACCGAGATATTCCTCTCGGTAAAAACCAAAGAAGAAGAAGAATCTTCAAACGCTCGAGCTTGAGAAAACATTTGAGTCCGCCACTCGGCTAGAGCAGATTCGAGACGCCCGGATAAGTAGAGTCTCGAGAAATTATAGATGAAATAGCCAAGTCTGTTGAGGCCGATCGTGAGAGGCAAGTTGAAGACCCAGCTCTCAGACAGAACATCCGAGGAATAATGAGTAGCCGAAAAGTGAATCTCTGTTGTGACAGGGGTTGTGTCCTCTCTGCGACAAACGCGCTGCTAAGGGTGAAGAAGCGGCAATCTCGCTACCCTCCATTCCGAGAAAGAAGTACAACGTGAAGATGATGAAGATGATGTGATCATGCTATCTCCTCCATATCCAGGACATCCAAAATCGTCGAGAATGGAGGAAGTGGAAGCTGAAGTCGTTCAAGGAAACGATTCAAAGACTGAATTTATTGAAGAAGAGGAAGAAGCGATGAATTTCCTCGGTTTGACCACGATGGTCCAAGTACAGGATGAAGAGAAGCGCATAGATATCTTGCGAGATCTTCAAAGATAAGGAGAATGAGAGATTGGAGGAAGTCAAGCTCGTGAGAAAGCCAAAGATGTCTGTCCTCTAATCGGAACCACCGATCATACTCATCCACATCTTGACATGGTTTTAAAGCGATGAAGATCGGACCTGCCGCTGATCAAGAATTGGAGATACAAAGAAGCCCGTGCGGGGATCCAGGATCCTACACGAGCAACATCTAATGGAAGGCCCTGGAGAGTTTTCCAAATCACGGTGGAGATTGATCCTATGGGAGTGGTGCGGCAGATTGCAATCTGTTGTTGCGACCACTTCCCCGACTCACTCACGATGAAGGCATTAAGGAAATGGCGATGGCGGGAACTTGGGGACCCAAGTCAAGCCAACCCCTACCGAAGGTGTCTTACCACCGCCCCAATGGCTGGCGACTCACGAGAAACAAGGGAGTCCGGAGAAGAGTGACCCCATTCCAAGTCACTCACCGGTGTGGTGCCGAGGGGGAAACTCCCTCCATTTGCAGCCTAGATCGGATAATCTGCGGTGACTGACACAACGAATCTAGGAGGAGAAGTGGAGAAGGAAAAACAAAAGATACACAACAAGTTGTCATCGACGAGGCTCAGGCAGTTGAGGCTGTCTCGGTGATGTGCCAACCGCTCTGCCAGGCAATGACGCTGACGCTTTGAAGAGAGGCACATGATGGATCTACCCCAGGAGTTAACACTGGCAATGAAAGTGCAATCCATGGAGTTGAGACTCCATTGGATGCCACCTCAAGACCCCAAGACAAAGTGAGACTATCGAAGGGATTGTCCAAGCCTGTTGTAGTCGAGATGCGAGAAGGTAGTGAAAGCCTACGGGAGGTTGAGACTTCTCGAGGTAAAAGAGAAGAAGAGAACATCCCTCCGGTTATCATCGATGCATCCGAGAAGGAGATAAGTGCCCTTCACGATTCCCAAGGCAATCGATGTAACGAAGAAGAGGTGAGTCATCTCTTGTTGCAAGTCCAAACAACTCGGCTAAGGATGTTCTTCCCAAAGACGAGTAAGCGAATTCAAGCGTCGCTCGTCAAAGGTTCAATTTTGATGATGAGCCACCCCTACCAATCTCATCATCGTCCCAGATGACGCTCGATACGGCCGAGGACCACACAACTCAAATGGAAAAACTGCCTTTGAGACCGACGAAGTTGTTGAGCGGTGAGGCTCGGCCGGTGGGTCCATTCCACAAAAGACCACGGTGAATCACGATCAATCGCGAGGCTCCCATAGTGCGGTAGAATTGACTCAACCGAGCACCTCACGCCACGAGTTACCATTGAAGCAGATTCCATATGTCCGTGATGATGCGTTTGAAGAAATGTTCCCCTTCTCACTAGAGCATGTCTGCTCTTGATGAAGAATCACCGGAGATCAACAACGCGTTTCCATAGACTGATCCGGTCATTCCCACGGATACCATCGCCCCAAAGCAGATTTTGACTTTTGACGTTGCTTGGCCTCCGGTGAGGCGAAGGGTGGTGAAGTTAGAGAAGTCTTGGCGATTTTGCGAGAAATAGAGAAGATGGAAAGGCATCGGGCCTCCCTGGACATGAGGTGGATAACGAGAGATGCTAATCTTACGGGTACCGTCTGCATGGGATAGTTGTCGGGATCGGCAATGGTGGCAACAACAACAAACAATGCGTGAGATGTTGATCTCGAGCTACCGATAATCTTGATATGAAGAGAAGGATGCAAGCGAATATCGATAGAATGCATACCTCTCATACGAGAAATGGGAATCTGCCGCGCGAATTTCATAGGAAAGAACCTGCAGCGTGGAAGAAAACATGAATACAAAATTCAGCCTCCTCATGGCATTTGAAATGAAGTTAATGTAACGGCCGAATCAAACGCCACTCGCTCGCTCGAATTTCGAAACATACTCCATAGCGAGAATCCAAGCAAAACTCGGCTATCAGTAGTCTACATTTCATGCTTCTTGGTCTATTCCGGGGGTTCCTCTCTCCTTTGATGATGTCGAAAAGGGGGAAGAGGAATACCTAAAGAAAAAGTTGGAAGAATCTGATTGAGAAGACGCATTTGTAAAGGCAAAGACAATTTGAAGAATAGAGAGAAGAGAAAAAGAAGGGAAAATGTTGATGGGGAAGGTTCGAAAGACATGACTTTGATGATTGCTAAAACCCCTCAACAAGAACTTGTCACGGTGACATCATCGGCAAACTTCGATGATTCGCGCTCCAACACTCTGTTGTGCCCATGCGAGAAAAGAAAAATCGTAGAAGCGAGAGATGAAGGAGGTCAAAAGAAAAATGGATGCCCGTGTAATGGACATATTGAAACAATATGGAGGCATTCGTGAGGAAGAAACACGATGCCATTTCGGGCGTTGGGCAGAGGCACAGATCGGTCGATGAATTCAAAATGCTCAAATCAGAAGGATACTTCAAGGCATGTCCATAGCCCAGCCGTGCGAAGAAGAAGGCGACGAGCAGCGAGACTCTGATCACTCTGCTGGTCACTCTCTTTGGAAAGAAGAAGGCCCCGATGACAATACACACCCGGAGGAAGAGGTAGAAGCGGGGAGGAAGAGGTTTGGACCAGACCTCTACCCAAAAATATCGAATATATAGATCCGGAAAGAAAGAAAAGAGGGATCTATTCATAGGTATGTGAAGTAGCCAACGGGGAAGTGGCAAGGAAGAATGTTGACTATGTCAAGAGGATCAAATAAGAAAATAAAAGACAAACTCAATTTGTGGGAAGAGAGACAAGAAAGAAAAAGAAAAGATGAAGGCTTTGCCGGAAGAGCTTATGAGAAAAAAGCGGTGAAGAAGAGAAAAAGGTCGAGAAGAAGACAGGTGATGAAGAAAGAAGAAGGAAGCGTGAAGGAGATGAAGCGTTGATGTCCACCCCTTCATGTAATTTACTATTGTAAATACATAAGTATGTAAATCTTCTGTACATTTTATAAGAAATGTAATTTCTCTATTTTTGCGTAGACATAGATGTTTGCTCGATACACTTTGTAAATAGGTGTGTAAAGGACAAAAATGTTATGATCAATAAAAAGATTGATTCTACGCATACACTCTATTCTTTGCACTATCTCGTATGTATCTTTGATATTTACATTTTGTAAGTATGCTTTAAGTTAGTCGAACAGTCTTAAGTTCTTGGAGGGCTTCTTGATCAAATCCAAGAAGCTTGAGCAAGTAAGTTGTAATGTAAGCAAAGCTGCCCTGTGAAGGTTCGAGTCGGATGAGAAGCCAAGCTGTGTGACAAGGCATCTCATCGAGTCCCAAAGGATCAAGTCATTTGTGTCATCAAGACTTACATACGGGTGATAACCACTTTGTACTACGATCAATACTCGGTGGATTCCTCCGGGAGTTGGAGAAGAGAGGATTAGAAGAATTACCCCATCTTGAACCTCTATAAAATTTATTGTGTCATTTACATTTCAAAGACTTCAATTACGCATATTATTTTATATCTCATTGATAAATTTGCTATCCAAGCTGATAATTAACAAAGTGCTAAAACCAAGTACTAAAACATACTTAAACCAAATTCAAGGGTGTTAAGTCTTCAATGAAAACATATCACAATCGAGTTAAGCTTTAGACTAAGCGGTGAGTTATTCTATCAATAGCTCGGTCAGTGCGTTGAGTGGCTAACTCTGTTTGGTTAACTAACTTAGCCGCCCATCAAGGACTTAGTGTGAAGAATTAACTCGAACTATTTTAAAAAGGACTAAATCGAAAAGTTGGTAAGGTTTATTTAACCCCCTTCTAAACCTTACACTCACACCCCTTGGGACCTACACTTAATCTCCAATACAAGCTATACAAGGTTAAGCGAGAAATTGAATTGGTGGAATAGGAATGTGTTTGGTAATATTTTTAATAATTTGCATAATCTTTGGGTGATGACATGGTCATCCGACATCTTTGAGCATTTATATGATTCTCATCCTTCTACTCATAATCTCTCTAAGATTAAGAAAGCTACTATTGAGCTCACTCTTGCTTCTAAAATTGACGAGGATTATTGGCACCAAAAATCTGCTTGTTAATGGATTCTTGAGGGTGAGAGGATTATTGGCACCAAAAATCTACTTTCACACTCTAGTTAAAATTAAAAGAAGTCAGACTAGAATTCATTCTATCCATGATGGTAATTCTATTCTTACTTCTGATTTGGATCTTTAGAAATCTGATGTTGAATTCTTCTATGAACACCTTTCTAATGACACTAATTGTTGGCCTTTTGATGGTGGTTTTGATATTCCTACTCTTTCTGTTCATTTTGACATATTTGTTTTGTGTCAGCCTCCTTCTATTCTGGAAGTTAAAGAGACTGTTTTTTACATTGACCCTAACAGTGTGGCTGTCCCAGATGATTTCAACCCACTTTTTCCCAAAATATTGGGATATTATCAAAAATGATGTTTACTTGGCTGTTCTTGATTTCTTGATATATGGTCATCATATGCCCAAGTGCTTTACTGCTACATCTATTGTCCTTATTCCTAAGGTTCCTCATCCCCAATGTTGGAGTGATTTCAGGCCTATCAGTCTCTGCAATGTGACCAATAAAGTTATTTCCAAATTAAGAACAAGATCTTGCCATTCCTTCCTAATTTCTCCCTCTCAAAGTGGTTTTTTGAGAGGTAGATTAATTAGTGATAATATCATTGTCTTAATTCCTCTGGTAAATGTCTTAATGTTGCTCTCAATTGATATGGTTAAGGCCTATGACAGGGTCCAATTGCATTTCTTAGTGAAAATATTCAGACAATGGGGTTTCTGAGAGATGGCTCCTTCTTATTGAGAATTGTATCAACAATTGTTGGTTATCTGTCTTAGTGAATGTAGAGCTGTCGAAAACGGCGGGGCGGGCGGGCCGGCCCGCTGCCCGCCAAAACCCGCCACTTGGCGGGCGGGGCGGGTGGCCGCCGAGGTAGCGGGCCTAGAAAACCATCGCCCAACCCAACCCGCCTCACAGGTCATGCGGGTTGGGCGTAAGCGCCGCCAAAAATTAAAAAAATAAAAAAATGAATTTTTTTTTTTATTTAACTTATTAATTTTAATGAATTAAATATACTAATGGATAACAAATACATATTTTATAAAAATATTATATACACTTTTATAAGAGATAAAAATATAAAATATCGATTATACTATTTTTTTGTCTATTTTATCTATTTTATCTTTTTTTTTCTTTTTTTTTTTTTTTTTGGCGGGCTAGCGGGCCGCCCGCCAAGCCCCGTGGCCGTGGCGGGCTGGCTAGCCCGTTTAGGCCTGCCCTTTGGCGGGTGCTAAATACTCAACCCATCCCCTACCTTAGGCGGGGGGCGGCCGGCCGACGGGCAGGCGAGCTTGGCCCGTTTGACAGCTACAGGTGAATGGTCCCCCTGTTTTTTTCCATTCTTGGAGATGTTTAAGACGAGAGGATCCCATTTCCCCTTCTTTATTCCTCATTGCCTCTTAGTATCTCTCCAGAGGTCCGGATTCTTTATTCAGCATCACCTAGTATGATTTTCCAATCTCATGGTGGTCTGCCTTATCAGATCTTGCTTATGCTGATGATATCTTGATTTTTACCAATAATAGACCTCAGTCTCTATCCAAGCTAGCTGGTTTCCTATCTCACTATGAGCATATCTCTGGTCAGGCCATCAGTGCTCCCAAGAGTTCCATTATTATGCATCTTGATACACATCCTCCCCTTTTAGCTCAGGCTGTTCTTATTACTCAGTTTAAGCTTCAGGATCTTACTTTCACTTATTTAGGGGCTCCCAGTTTTACAAATTAAGGAAGAGAATTATCCTGTTACTTCTCTCATTGAAAAAATGCACAAAAAGATTCATGGTTGGAGTTGGAGACACTTATCTTTTGAATTCTATGTTTATTCATCTTATTCAAGTCATGAAAACCCTAAAAGCATTATAGATCAACTGAACCAGATTATGGCCAAATTTTTTGGGGTAACACTGATTCTCATAAAGCCTTTCATTGGATTTATTGGTCCACTATTTGCTCATTTGTTGGTGAAGATGGTTTAGGCATTAGGAAAATTTCAGATGTTATGGATGCGTTTTCTTACAAACTGTGGTGGAGGTTGAGAGAAAAGTCCTCTCTGTGGTCCTTGTTTATGTTTCATAAATGTGTGGGGTCGGGTTGCCTTCGCTGTCATACACTACATATGCAACACAAATAAATTAACTTAGCATCGTAAAAATATTTACATAAGAACACCAATGCCAGATTAGACAAGAAACAAAACTATACTACATGTGCAACACACATTTCAAATAAGCAAATTATTACATGCACATACCTACACAAGAAGGCAAAATTATTTTTAGTCTCTAAGTGGTGACTTGGAACTTTAGTCTCACTTACTAATTTGTATGGTATTAGTCCTCTAACTAAATGTTTTTCGGATATTTAGTCATCTTACCTGCTATACCATGTCAACCTAACTTGAATTCTTTGGTGTGGCATTTTTTATAATAAAATATTTTTAATGACTTAATTGATGACATGTACACATAGTTGGATGGTTTTGGAAGGAAACTAGGTTTTGGTTCCAAAATGGAGGAAAATAGATATTTAGTTATAAAACATAAAAAAAAACAATATTTTGAAAAAAATTAAATAATTATATTTTCAAAAAAATAATATAATTATTTGTTTGAAAAAATAATTTGGTTATGGTTCAAAAAATAATACCGAATTATTCTAAAAATAATAAATATAGTTTTTAACATTATTTTTCCAACTTTAAAAATAATTCAGTTTTTTGATATTATCAATTTTTAAAAATAATTTTTCAAATTCAATAACATCAATATAATTTTAAAAATAATAGAAAATATAAGTAAAAATTTTTTTAAACCATAACCAAATTATTCAAATTCAATAACATCAATATATTATTATATTTAAAATTTAAACATTTAAAAAGTAAATAAATTAAAAATAATATAAAAATATAAGTAAAAATATAAAAAAACTATATTTGGAAAAACAATTAAATAATTATATTTTTGAAAAAAATAATATAAGTTATTTTTTCAAAAAAAATAATTTGGTTATGTTTAAAAAAATAATACCAATTATTGTATAAATAATTTATTATTTACAAAAATAATTCAAATTATATTTAGTTATAAATATAGTTTTTAACATTATTTTTCCAACTTTAAAAAATAATTCAGTTTTTGACATTATCAAGTGATAAATATAGTTTTTGAAACTATATTTAGTTTTGCCTAATTTTTAATAACTTGATAATTCGGAAAACTAAATTATTTATTAAAGTTGGAAAAGATAATGTTAAAAAACTATATTTATCACTAAATATAATCTAACTTATTTTATAAAATAATAAATTATTTATAGAATAATATGGTATTATTTTTCAAAACTATAACCAAATTTTTGAAAAAAATAACTTATATTATTTTTCGAAAATATATGTTTTTTCCAAATATAGTTTTTTTATATTTTATAACTAAATATCAATTTTCCTCCATTTTGGTACCAAAACCTAGTTTCCCTCCAAAATCATCCAACTATATGTACTTGTCATCAATTAAGTCATTAAAAAAATATTTTGTTAGATAAAAAAATGCCACATCAGCATTTCGAGGTTAGGTTGACCTGGTATAGCGAATGAGGACTAAATATCTCGAAAATATTTTAGTCGGAGGATTAATATAATACAAATTAGTAAGTGGGGACTAAAGCTCCAGTCGATCCGTTTAGTCAATATGGTTATATTACATATGTAATATGATTATATTACATAAGCGATTAATAACATAATACACTGGAGAAAAAACAAACGTGAACATGAGAGAATATGAATTACTCAAAATCGAAAGCACATGAAGAAGTGAAAGAGGAAAGGAAATTGAACGTGATTGAGATCCGCCTAAAAATTCCCTAAAAACTGGACCACCCAAAAATATTAATCTATGATTATTGGTTCTATAGACTCACCTTTGATTGGAAGGATCCATTAGATCCATATCTATATATATATATATATATATATATATATATATACACACGCACGCGACGTTACACAATCTATGCACAAGAGTTTTATTATTCGCGGAATCTATAGGAAGTCACATCACTTGTTGATGCTCATACCAAAATACGCACAGCCACGAGGCACACGCACACGCAGCGCCGCGCGCACACACTTATTATATTTTTCAACATATATTATAGATTAAATTTAAGAGCAATTCAAATTTCCATAGCTCATGACTAACGTGGGTTTATCTTCTTGTTCCTGATCTCCTCCGAAAGAATTTTGAGAACCATTTAGCTGAATCTTTTTGGTGTCTTTTGAATTCATCCTCGTAGTCAACGTGAATAATACCGAATCGACAAAGTATATCCATAATTCCATTCAAAATTATCACACCATGACCATGCGAAGTAGCCGTTTACTTTCACGTTCTCCTGCATAAGCCATAATAGCAGAAAATATAGCTAAATAACCAAGATAATATTAGAATTTGGAATGACGCAATTTAGGAGTTTGTTATGGTGTCTTAAATTATTACATCAACTAGATGTTCATGCATTCTATATATGTTCAAAGTATAATAGTGAACTTTTGTCAATATAATAAGGTTCATAATAATTGAGAATTTGGCTAAAGATATATCTTACTTCATTGCTTGTAGAATATTTCCAAGATGGTCTTGATGATATTTCACCCTTGCTTCGTCTCTACAAGCTTGAAACCGTAAGCTCGGGATCGTTCTTCTCAGCAAATCCTATATTACACACGCAATGATTGAAATAATTTTCATTAATTAAATCTTATAATTACAGTTGAAGTTCAACAAATTAAGAATTATCTAGCAACTAGAGATAATTTTTCTTTTTTACCATTTTCGGTAATGTATATAGCAGGGAGGTTGTATGTGTGGTTGTTGTATGTGTTGTTTATATACTTCAAGAGCTTGTAAATTCCCCATGGGACAATGTACAGCCATTTTAAGTCAGTCTGAGTATCCAAATGAAAAACAAATTAACGATCACATGCATGAAAGAACTTACATTGGAAAACAAAAAACTTATCAATACTCATAATTAAGTTAAATGATGGGATCAATAAATTTTCGTTGTTGGATCACCAAAAACTAATGAAGCATATAAACCCACAGATAAGAGAATCAAATGATCTCACCGTTTCACCGATCAACTCTTCATCTTTCTCCTCTATGGAAACAAAAAAGGAAAATTATACATCAAAACAAAATAATCAGGTTTGTTCTTTACAAGGTTGTAAAGAACTTACGTGGGAATCGCAACATGTTGATCATCGTGGTAGCCCTTTTTGTGACGAGGATTGGGATAATGAGCTGCATAATGGGCTGTATAATAGTTTAAACCCAGAAAGTCGATGGATCCTTTCAACAACTTGGATTCGTTTGTCGAAAATGATTTTAGATTTTCAAAAGGAACAAAATTTATCATACTTTCGGATAGTGACCACTTAACACTGGCTCAGAAACACGAAATTAAACCACCAGACAGTGTTATATATAATAAAATTTTGGTAAGCTTAGTTGCACCATTCTAAATTCTAATTGATTAAAGTCATGACATTTTAACTGATTAAGTCTATTTGGCAAAATCACCTTATAGGTTTTGGAAAAAAACTCTAAAATTTAGTCCTCATCAGTTCATTGGAAATTTCAAAATTGGTCAAAATCCATCACAATTGACCCAAAAAAATAGCTCAATATATGAGCTTAAAGATTTGAAATAATCAAAAGGTATTATGATATCACTCATGCTTCATTTGGATTGATGGATTTGGAGTTAATGAATTCAAATTCATAATAACAAATTCCATGAAGCTCCATTTGAATGGCGAGAATTTCAACTATAGGGTATTTGGATGCGATCATTCTATAATGAATTTCAAATAATTGGAAATTATATTTGGAGTAATTTTGGAGATTTCAAATCAATGAGTCATTTGAAATATTTTCCAAATCCTATCTCCAAATCCAAGTTATATTATCCAAATGCAACCTCTACAATTTGGATGAAGTCATTCTATAATGGATTTCAAATACTTAGAGGCTATTTTTAAAGTCATTTTGGAAAATTTTAAAGTCATCCTACATGGAGTCATTTGACTTAACCCTTCCCTAAAATCTCTCCTGAAATCCAAACCTTCCCATTTGATGCAACCTCATTTGTTACTCTGTATTTAAAATCTTTAACGTCAAATGGGGCTTTATTCCGATGCAATTTCAATGAATGAAACGTGGATGGAAGTTTAAAAAGAAATAAAATTAATAATTAACAAACTAACCATCCCAACATGAAATCAAGGGCCCTTTTCGCAGACTCTCCGATCGCCCATTTGTATGATGTAATGGCTCGAACGATGGGAAACAAGTGTTATCCCTATATGGCCTTGTTGATATTCCTGAGGCTCAAAAGTTAATTATGTGACAAATATAAAAAGAAAAATTCGTTTAAGTTTATTAATTATTGATAATTACAAAAAAAAAAACCCGTGGTTCGAGACTAATTACAAAAAAACCAGAGATTTTTGTAAATTACAAAAAAAGACCTTTGAGATTTGATTCCGTCTTACATTTCAATCATTCATATGCATATTTTTCAACCCTGGGCGGAACCAGGACCGCTGGTAAGGGGGCCAAAAAGTAGATGTGTCACTTTCGTGTTCGTGGGTCGTGTTCTGGACACGGGTATTAGAGGTCGACACGAATCCGAACATAACTTGTTTAATTATCCGTGTCAAGATACACGACCTATTTATGACACGGGTAACCCGACACTCGCGAAAAACCTATTTAATTTAAATTTGACACGAAAAAAATAAAACAATCGAAAAAAAATTAAAATTACAAAAAAACATTAAATATTAAAAATTTATTAAAAAATGCATCTAATAAATTTTCCATCATCATATAATCAAACCAAAACAAAATATTAAATTAAATCTTTAACTTGTTTAGAGTTTTTTTTGCATATCACGAAAACCATCTACAATTTAATTTATCCTAATTTTTTTGTAATTTTTTTCAATATATATTAACTAATAATTATGAGAAACCCATCTTTAATTTTGATGAATAGAAAATATATTTTTAAGATGATAATAAGATACAATAAGACCCACAAAATCTCAATTTAATTTACTAAAATTCATGTAATAATTTTATCCAACAAAATTATGAGGGGGGCAAAGTACTAAATAATAAAATATAGGTACTAAAATAAAAAAGTTGGGGGAGAGGGCCAGGCCCTCCTAAACATGCATGTGGCTCCGCCACCTGACCCCCTTGCTCATATTCTAAAAATATTACGAGTTGGCCCAAAATTTAAGACCTAATGTTTTTGTAATTTTGAAACATCTCTACAAGTTTTCCTCGTAATTAGACCAAACCTTAGCGAATCTTTTGTAAGGCTACCTGCGCGGCCAGGGGGTCACTGAGGCCCCTAAAATTTTTGGAAAAAATCAAGGGTATTTTGGTAATAACATTAAAAAATGGAAAAAAATGGAAAAAAATAGAACAAAGCTTCTAATTTTTTCGGTCTTCTTGTTAGTTATTACCTCCACATTTATGAATCTTGAATAATCTTTGAGCTTTAATAATTTTTCTACTTTCTCAAAATTTTTGTACATTATCTTTTGCTCAAAGATAAAATTGAACATGAATTTTGGTATTATTCTCTTGTGCCTCTATTCGTCTCTTTTGGGTTTAGATAGGGTTCATTATCAAATACTCATTAAAGAATTCAACATTGGTAGTGAGTTATTGAATATTGTTTGTAACATACATTAAAAAATATGTACATTAGCAATGACGATATTATGCAATGATTTCAAAATATGAGAATAGAAGAGAAATGTTATGATACATGATGTTATTTTA
Organism: Rehmannia glutinosa; assembly: GCA_016081115.2. NCBI lineage: Eukaryota > Viridiplantae > Streptophyta > Magnoliopsida > Lamiales > Orobanchaceae > Rehmannia > Rehmannia glutinosa. The sequence continues at coordinate 72,410,413 of CM071937.1, read as the reverse complement.
TTATCACTACAAGAAAATTTCAGTTTATCGACATAAATGATTTTGTCACTAAATTTACTGATTATGTACAAAATTCTTACCAAATATTTATAAATTTATCAATTATATTGACATATCACCGACAATTTATAAATTTATCATTTAAAATATTGTAGGTATATATCTACCAACAATTTTAGATTTTGTAGGTAAATACTTACATACGGTGATTTTAACTACACTTTATATTTATACTTATCTCAGGCGTAAACTTTTTTTTTTCTTGCGGTGATATGTTATTTATTTTTAATATTAAGATGTAATTGAGTTAATACCACTACAACATAAATGTCATTAGGTAACATAAATTTTGTAGCACTTTTTACATAATGTATATATGCAACACATGTTTGTAACACTTTTTACATTACAATATTTATGTAACACTTTTGTAGCACTTTATCAATATGTAACACTTATATGTAACACCTTTATATAAGTAACACTTTTTAAGTATCAATTTTTTTTTTGTTATTTCTTTTGTAACGCAAATAGGTAACACTTTTATCAATATGTAACGCTTATATATAACACTTTTATATAAGTAACACTTTTTAAGTATCACTTTGTTTTTGTTATTTCTTTTGTAACGCAAATAGGTATCACTTTATTTAAGAAGCACTCTTGGCAACACTATAATTTATTGATTGTAACACTTTTAAGCTATATTTTAGTAACACAAAATTATATAACTATCATTAAATCATGTCAAAGATTTATTTAATTAATTGATGTCACCAAACCTAAAAATTGTAGATATCATGTACTGCTTTTTTTTTAACCGAATTTTTGTTTTCTTTTACAAAGTACTTTAGTTTTGCTTTTATTTTTTATTTTTACGAAGGCAATTAATTTCGTCTTAATACAGACGGAAAATGCACATGTATATATTTTATTATTATTATTTAATTATTTTTAATTGTTACTAATGGAGACCAATTTTATCGTGAAACTTTTTTTTATTTTTTTTTACTTTTTTAAAAAAAATTACCAATGAAAGTTGATGTTGTCGTAATTACTTACTTAATTTTTTTCCGTCGGTAAATTATTTTTCGTTATTTTCTTTATTATTTTAATTTTTTTCTTGTTAGAACTTTTTTATCACAAGTAAATTAATTTTATATTTTTATATATTTTTGTTTTTACCGATTAAATATTTATCATCGTTAAATTTATTTTATATATTTTTGATATTTTTAATTTGTTGTGTCCTTTAATATATAATATAATATAATTTTCAAACTATATACTATACAATATAAAATTTGATATATACAGTAGTATAATATAATTTAATACATATATTATAAAACATAATCTTTATTATATAAAATATATTATATATACATATAATATATATATATATATATGTGTGTGTGTGTGTGTATGTGTATATATAAAATAAAGCAAAAGTTGTAATAAGAATCAACTTAGCTTAGTGGCAAATTGCAAATTCCATACATAGCAGTCGTGGATTGAATCTACTTGGTGGCAAAAATAGTATTTCTACGAAGTGCTACAAAAAAGTGTTACATAAGATTCATATCTATCACTTTAGAAGTATTTTTTTAAAGTGTTACAAATATAAAAATGTTGCAAAAAGTGTTACATAAGATTCATATGTAACACTTTAGAAATATTGTTTCAAAGTGTTACCAATAGAAAACTTAATGTAACATTTAGAAAAAGTGTTACTAAAAGCTAATAAAAGTGATACCTTAGACTAGATAAGACGGGCAAGTGCAAGTGCGCAATAAAGGTGTTACCTATTGTCTATAGTAACATTTTATGGCCATTAGTTAACATTTTTAGTGTTACCTAATATCATTTATGTTGTAGTGTACATTGACAATTATCAAAATTAGTATTTATTTATAGTATGATTCTTAGAGTTAATGTAATTGTATTTCATTTTTATATTAATGTTAGTTGGGTCACCTTACACAAAATTTTAAGCTTCGGTCACCCCTCGGTTATTACATTCTTAATTTAACAAACCCGATATTTGGCCTGTATGATTGAAGCTGGCCGCATGAGAAAGAAGCATGTTTCTTCCGACAGTGTATACATCTTTTTTTGGATTTGAGTGGGTTGAAAATACCTGGGTCGGTTAGAACTCTATAACAGATTGATGACTTTCACAACATTATTTTCATTATCACAAGATTCGTCCTTTGAACCGAACAGAATCGGAATCTTGATTCTTCAAGTTTTTACTAGGTGGAAAAATACAATCCACGTATCCTTGAACACGGTAAGTCCATGGCTCGTTCAATGTGATCCAATATTTCACCTTTTCTCCAAATTGTTCAAAGCATAACTCCGCAAAATCACGAAAATCATTCTTGTTTTAAATAAGAACGTAAAAATTGCAAAATTAGTACTATAATTATATGGCGATAGCAAAAATGTCATATAAAAAAATTGTTTAGCAAAAAGTCCGAAACTATACATATATATCTCTGTTTTGGTCCTACAAATGCACAGTTCATAAAATAGTCCTACAACTATATGAAAATCTCAATTTTGGTTTCAATTTCACTAGAAATTTAGAACTATGTTATGGGTCACGATAAGAAAAACATGGAAATTCCAATGGAATAATCTGTTGGAATTTGGCCAATTACCGTTGGAATAATCAATTCCAATGGAAATTCCAACATAAAATGTATCGTTGGTAAAGCGGCCGTTGGAATGGGAAAATTCCAATGGCAAAATATTCCAATGGTACTTCCAACGGTATTTATCCATTGGAATATACAACCGTTGGAAAAAACTCCAATATTTTTTCCAACATTAATCCAACAGAGTTATACCATTGGAATTTAATTGATGGTATATCCATTGGAATATATGTAATCGTCGGAAAAAAACTCCAACGGTTATTCTAACAGAGTTATACAATTGGAATTTAGTTCAATGGTAATTCCAATGGTATATATCCTTTGGAATATTCTATTATTTTATATCATTATCTAATATCTTTAACTTCCTAGTAGGTCGACATCATCAATTTGTCCCAAGTCAAGCACGTTTAGCTATGTAATTTTAATATGATTGACTCTAGGAGACAAGATATATTTTATCGATATGGATAATACTATTAAATATTTTAATCCCTATTGAAAATTTTCAACGGTATTTGAATCTCAATAGAACTTTCCAACAATATGTTGTACCATTGGAATTTCCGTTGGAATTTTAAAAACTCAAGGAAATTCCAACGATTAATTCCAATATTTTGTTTATCGTTGGATTTTAAAACTCCAACGGAAATTCCAACGATTAATTCTAATATTTTGTTTATCATTGGAATTTTTGTTGGAATTTTCCAATGGTATGTTTTAGCGATGAAATTTCATTGGAATTTTTAAAATTTCAATAGTGTTTCCAATGGTTTATTCCAACGATTTTATTATTGTTGGAATTTTTCAATGGTTTGTTGTGGTGTTGGAATTTCCGTTGAAATTTTAAATTCCAACAGAATTCCAACGGTTTATTCCAATGGTTTTATTTTCTTGTTGGAATCTTTCTTGGAATTTTCCAACGGTATAATGTAGCATTGAAATTTTCATTGGAACTTTAAAAATCCCAAATCTTCTATTTCATTGGAATTATTTTGTTGGAATTTGATTATTTTCTTGTAGTGAGTGTAGCCAGGATTATTAGTCGGTGCAATCAAAAGTAATTTTTTCGTTTTGGCTCGGCGATTATCGAGTCGGATTCTTAAAAGATAGAAAATCAAAAAGACAAATGTAAAGGATGTATCTTTAGCGAGTTCTTTGTCGATTTTCATACTCTCCAATTCGATTTATTGTGAATTAAGTTTTGGAGATGTGACTTATCCAAAAGTCAATTCTAAACCAACACCAAACAATTATTATTGTTATTATTATGGATAATGGACTTCGTATCCAAAATTTCATTTGAAAAGTGTTCCCAATAAATTGTATATTATCAAGTTTGGAGCATATATCTCTAATCTACAATAACAAATAAGGTAATCATTCATCCATCCAATAATTAACTAGATGGGAAATCTTAATTCTTTTGGTCTTTTAAATTTTAACTCAATTTTTTTATTGGTTGAATTTTTAGTGTTGGTCCAAACCATATTTAACATAATCACTCGAAGTTCAAAGACATTTTTGCCATTAACCCTTAATTAAAAGGCAAAATTGAGTGCTTACATTATGTTTTTGCTTAAGAAGCCACGATACTCGTTTTCCAATTCGAAGGAAGATCCCAATGAAAGAGAGTTACATAGGGCTCCATGCCTGCAATGTGAGTTCACATTTGTCCCCTTAATTATGAACTAAACTAAAATGAGAAACATATCAAATTATTAACTCGATAATATATATAGTTCAAGATATGCAAGTACTTCTTGAAAGAAACATAACATAAGCGTGATTAATACAGATTATATAACTGTTATATTCATATGGGCTAATGTAAATGTCAAACGAGATTCTAACAACAATGAAGTTGTCGATTTGAATATTAATTCGAACCGTATTTAGACAGAGTGTCGAGAATATCATTGTAGAAGTTGATTCCTTCCTCGTTGACACCATATCAAATTCTTCCACCTAATAATACATAAAAGAAAAAATTAATTCTACTTGGTTGATACAGTATATTTATAAGTTGTGAAGATTAATAATATAATAATTTTTTTCAGGTTGATACACTTCATATTAAAAATAGAGAAATTACAGAAAGTACCCTTAGTGTTTGGAGTAATTACAAAAAAACCCATATAAATTTCAAAATTACAAAAAAATTATAAAAAGACCCTGATAAAGGCCAAGTAACTTCAAAATTTTTACAAATGTAAAGGGGTGTTTCATGTTTTTGTAATTACCCCTTCAAAACTATTATGATCACAACAAATGTTTGTTGTAGATAAAAATCTTAGCTGTGTAGTGATCTTACGAGGCAAAATTCTTGACCATGAAATCGAAAATCTATAGGCATCAAAGCCCAGTTTCTTCATCATCTTAATATCTTCCTGCAAAACAAGTAGGACAATTTATATTTAAATATAATTATTTTTTTGTTTTACAAAATCATATTGCTTAGGTGGACAATATAAAGATCAGTTATAGGGATAATTACAATAAACTCCCCTGTGGTTCGAGCTAATTACAAAAAAAAAAAAAACCATAGATTTTTGAAAATTACAAAAACCCCATAAAACAAAAAATATTTCAAAAAAAGCCCTGTTGCTTATATAATTATTACAATTACCCCGTTAAATTTAAGACATAAACAAACTTGAGGTTTTTTTTTTTTTTGTAATTTTGAAACATCTCCGGGCTTTTTCGTAATTAGTCCAAACCGCATGGGGGAGGTTTTTGTATTATCCCTCAGTTATATATTACCTTATATTTGTTATACATATCAGCTGCATCGTTTCCATTGATTCATCGGCAATTCTTTCTGTCACCCGGCCAGAATAATGTATATTATTGTAAGCAATATATAATAAGCCGAGAGAGAGAGAGAGAGAGAGAGAGAGAGAGAGAGAGAGAGAGAGAGAGAGAGAGAGAGAGAGAGAGAGAGAGACCAGGATTGTTTAAGGTGAAATCATCCCATATACTAGAGCCTCTACCACCTTCTTCAGCACCTCCTTCATGCTGCAGTAAAAATAACAATTAACATAGAAATTAACCATGAGAACATATACTCTCTGATGCTTAATTTCCCCATTCTGAACATTTGAACAGTTTGATAAATCCATAAATATGAATTTTTCTAATTAATCGACAAATTTCAAACCTGGTAAGCAGAGGTACCAGTTCGAAAACAAAATGATCAGGGAAATCTTTACGACTGATTTTGCCAAAGTCATGGATATGTTGTGCTGGTACTGCTGAGCCGCTGGCCATAATGAATTTCTTTTATCACAGTAGAGCTTTTTTACTTTTAATAATATTGCAAGAGGATTTAATTATGGGTATTGTAACAAAATTAAAGAGCCAGTTCATGTATTTATAGGTTTCAATGTCTTAACACCACGATAATACAAGTGTAGGTAGAATTAATGGTTTTTTAAGTTTTTATTTAGACAAGGACAAATTACAAAACTACCCATGCGGTTTAGACTATTTACATAAAACTAATGTATTTTTATTCCAAAAACGAAAGTTGTATTACTGATAACTCAGAACAAATTACATCCGTGGCACACTTGCCAAATGACCAGCCCAGGAAACATTTCTTCCTCGCTGGGAGCACCAATCCTTCACAGGGATCACAAATGAGAGAAACAAAAATATATGGGAACAGCCCCAAAAAAGATAGTAGTGAAGTATTGTTCAAACAAAACACAACCAAATATATACAGCCCAATAGCCAACAAAACCAAAACAAATTAAAACGCAACACCTCCACTGGGTTAAAAACCCTGAAGAGTATCACATTATAACCTTAAATTACTATTTATAGGCCTCAAATTCATTCCACTCTCTCCAAGCTAAGAAGACCAATTCCAGCTCAGAGATACTCTTCTCTTGAAAGACCCAGAGGTTCCGTGTTTTCCACAACCAGCAAAGGAGATAAGTGGTTAGTTGAATCCGATCAATGAACGTCTGATTCCAGGGCTTAGAGCAGACCTCTTTCCACCAGTTATACATCGAGAAATTCTCACTTTGAAATCCAAACCAATTCACCTGGGAATGCTTCCACACTTTAATGGCTCTGTCACACTGAAAGAGCATGTGCACCAAGTTCTCATTCCCCTCCCACACCACTTACATGTTGTGTCTATATTCATCCCTCTCTTAGCAATTTGAGTCTTCACAGGTATCACATCATTGAGGCATTTCCACAGGAACAGACGAACTTTCCCTTTGATCTTCAATTTCCAGAGTTTCTTCCACATATTCTGACGCCCTGCTGGTTATCACTAGCTTCAGCGTCCCCCTTTGAGTGTCTGTTCGAGTCACAAATCACCTTGTATGCAGATTTAACTGAGTACCGGAGATCGGTTGTGTGCATCCAGCAGATTCTGTCTCTAGGAAGCGCACTGGGGGAAAATAGAACAATTAGCAATGGCTTCCACTTCGTGGGGTTGGAAGAGCCTGTTGATCAAGTCAAGATTCCAGCTTTTCCTTTCCACACTCAACAATTCACTCACCCATGTAACCTCATTTACTGCACCCTGCAAACCACTAGGAATAGCAGAAACAACACCTTGAATCCATGGGTGTTCCCATATTCGAATTGACTTACCATCTGATACTCTGAACCTGATCCCCAACTTCAAGACATAAATAGAGTTAATCAAACTTCTCCAAATAAAAGAATCAGTAGCCTTTGAACCAGCCTGAAGAACCCCCTTTAGGAAAATACTTTGCTTTCAACACTTTGCTGATCAAGCTATTGGGTTGGACAATGATTCTCCACAATTGCTTTGCTAGCAGGGCATCATTGAAGACTTCGATATCCTGAAACCCCAGGCCCCCATCATCTTTTGGTTCTGCCAATTTACTCCACTTCAACCAGTGTATTTTTCCTTACCCCTCCTCACAGGATCCCCACCAGAACTGGGTCAAGACTCTATTAAACTCAGCGCACGTCCCCAGAGGTAATTTATAGCATGCCATTGTGTAGGTCGGCAAAGCACTGAGAATTGATTTGATTATAGTCTCTCTCCCAGCAAGTACCTCCTTAAGGTATTATACAAACACCCCTTAATTTAGGTTTGTAATTATTACTTAACAAATACAGTTCAGTCGGTTTTTTTATAGACATTCTCATTAAATCAAGATGTTTTTAGCCATTTTTTCAAACAAGTATTTTTTAGCTAGTTTGGGGTGTGACAAACCCATTTGCCTTGAGTCAATTTAATCGCACAAAAACACACATCCATGTGACTTGGCATCGAGTTCGTGACTCGACATCGAGTTCTGTAAACTTTAATTCGATGTCGAAGTTATCAGAATTTGCTATCGAAGTTTATCAGAACTTCGATGTCGAAAGTTACAACATCCGATTCTCTCACTTATTATAACTGAGTTAATTTTTTTCAAAAACTTTGAATTCACCTAACGTTTTCGCTTTAAATCCATTTTGCATATATATCAAATTAATCCTCTTTTCGATATCTATAATTCAACACCCATATTGCACATTTAAAAACGAAAAATACAAGTTCGATTTTTAAAAGAGTTTGAAAGAAAGAATAAGAGGATACATAAAGATAAGTGAAAGAGAGAGAAATAATCTAAATATCAAACAAACTTTAGAAGGGTATGAATGTCATTTTACACTCCAAAATGGCTAAAAAAAGATGTGTCTACAAAAATAGCTATTTTTAATCTTTACATTTTGTAAATGACTATTTTGTACCATTTCCACAATTAAATATCCTCATATTGAATGTGTAACTTGTAGAATAGAAACAAATGGCTTTATTTTGAAATATACATGTGGTTTTTATAATTAAACAAAATATCAACGGTGTCTTTTGTAGTTCACTTTTTAAACAATGATAGCTAGCTAATTTGGCCACACAAAGTATATACCTTCTTTTCCAATATTATATTATATTTTAGCTCGTATTTCAAATATCTTAAGTACACTTCAACTCTCGTACATTAAATACATTATCATGCAAAGTACACTTTGCGTGTAGTACTAATAATATTTGGAATATCAAATGATACACTCGATTGGAATAGAACAACTTGCACTACAAGAAAACAAGGAAATTCCAACGAGAAAAATTTGTTGAAATTTGGCCAATTACCATTGGAATTATCGATTCAATGGAAATTCCAACATAAAATGCATCGTTGGTAAAATGACCGTTGGAATGGCAAAATTCCAATGGAAATTCCAATGGAAAATTATTCCAACGGAATTTCCAACATTATTTATCCATTGGAATATATAACCGTTGGAAAGAATTCCAATATTTTTCCAACACTAATTCCAATGAGTTATACCAATGGGATATATTTAATCCTTGGAAAAAACTCCACCCGGTTGTTCCCATTTTAATTATTCTATTGAAATTTAGTCCAATGACATATATCCATTGGAATATTCAATCAATTTATCTCATTATCTAATATCTTTAACTTCCCAAAGAGGTCACACATCATCAAGTTATCCCAAGTCAAGCACATTTAACCATGTAGTTTCAATATGATTGACTCGGAAGAGAAGATATATTTTATTGATATGGATTATACTATCAAATCATTTAACCCCTATTAAAATTTTCCATTGGTATTGGAATTTTCAATGGAATTTTCCAACAACATGTTGTACCATTGAAATTTGTTGGAATTTAAAAACTCCAATGAAATTACAATGATTAATTCCAACATTTGGTTTACCGTTGGAATTTTTGTTGGAATTTTGCAATGATATGTTTTAGCGATGGAATTTTTGTTGGAATTTTAATTCCAATAGTATTTCCAATGGTTTATTATTACGGTTGGAATTATCAGTAGGAATTTTCAAGCGGTTAGTTGTGGTGTTGGAATTTCCGTTGGAATTTTAAATTCCAACATGAATTCCAACATTTTATACCAACGGTTTTGTTTCTTGTTGGAATTTTCATTGGGATTTTCCAACAAGTATAATGTAGCATTGGAATTTCCGTTGAAATTTTAAAAATTCCAATATTTTTCTATTTTGATGGAATTATTTTATTGGAATTTGATTGTTTTCTTGTAGTGTTGTGTGCCACACTTGGAGACTCCTATCCCATTGTATATTCGGTTTCATCGTGTGTTTTGAATGTATAATGAGAGACTTGGAAGAATATATATAGTTAAGTACACTTAAAAATGTCCGAGTAGATGTGGCAATTTGAGGCAAAATGCCATTTGATCAACACAAACACGATACGAAATTATAGGATTTAAGTTGCGGGGGCATATTGAGTTTGGAGTCATTATTTGGTAGGGCAAGATAAGCCCGTTAAAAATCGGCCGATAACTTTTCTCTTGAATGAATTAATACACATGGCCTTGTTGTCGTGATTATAGGGATAATTGCCAATAATAGAATTATAGGAGACAAATTTAGAAAGATTTGTGATTTACTCCTCGATGTAATCCATTAATTTAGGATGCATATCAAATTTATAACTTGTAATACTCTATATATTTTTTCCTCCTTGAGAGAAGAATACACAACAAAACATTATGCCCAAACACAAAGTTTAACATGGTACCGGAGAGACAAACCGATCCATGAATACCATAAAAATCTAATCTTCTTTTTTTTCTTCTTCCTTTGATACTAATCCTTTTTCTCCTTTGATAATCTCGAAACAAGAGATTCACTATGTCGAAGAAAATAAAGCCATCACAATCATAAACCAAAATCCAAACCCAATTGAATTACATAACTCCAACAACTTGCCTATTGGTTTTGATTAAATGATTCAAATTTTAAGATCCGTCACGTATGATAGAAGTTCATCTTTGTAGGATTACACAAACTTGGCTATTTAAATGGTCAAACTCCGAAGGTGGATGAGAGTAAAAGTGAGTACGCGAAATGGTGTACCGAGGATGCAATTGTGCGTGGATGGTTTGAAAACCATGGAACCCCATCTCCTTAGCCTATTCATTGACCTCCCCCAAAGAAAAGATATTTGGGATACTTTCACTCAGACTTTTTATGATGGAGCAGACGATTCACAATATTACGAGTTGCATTGTAAGGCAACAAAACCAAGCAGAATGGCCGACATGTTCACATGTATTACGCGGAGCCGAATAGTGTGTGGAAAGAAATAGATAGGCGGACGTCCCATCAAAATGGTATGTACAATGATTTACGTGTCGACGGAGGAAATTAAAAAAATCGAACATATGACTTCCTTGCGTGTCCTGGATGGGATATTCGATTCTATCATAAGTGACCTTCTTCGGATAAAGCCTATTCCGGTATGGAAGAATGTTTTAATATGGTCCGAAGAGAGACTCAATGACTAGCAACCATGCTTGGGAAAAGAGAACTTGGAGAAGGTTCACACATGGCAATGATCTCCAAAACCTCTAATTCTAAAAGCACTCTTTGAGCTATTGAAGATCTTTGAAAAAGACAAGTTGCGTTGTAGCCATTGTAACGGAACACGTCACACTAAAGAAACTTGCTTTGAAATCCATGGATATCCTGTTGGTTTTTAGAAAAGCGAAAACAAGGCAAGGGGCAAAATAACAAACGACCAGCTCACGCAAAGGTAGCCAACACCACGGTGTATTGAACCGAGTGTAGTTGTTACAACAACAAAAGTTAAACCCATCAATTTGGTGAATTGCTCTCTTTAACCAGCCGCATGTCCTTGGATAATTCGGGTAAAATATAATGTGTTCTTTCAGACCGCAACACAAGATATGGGTTGGATCATTGACTCGGAGCGACATAACACATGACATACGGTAAATCTTTGTTTGATACATGACTCCACCATCCAAGAAAAATGTTATAATCGCTAATGGAGAGACCACCCCATTCTTTGGCGCTTGAGATCAATAACCCTTACTCCCACTATTTCTTTACATAATTGTTTGCTAGTTCCTGCATTATCAAATTATTTGCTATTAGTTGGCCAAATCACGAACAATTAGAATGTGTTGTCCTAATGTTTCCTACTTTTTGCTTGTTTTGGGATATCCGGACTCGGGCAATCATTGGGCGTGGTACTAAGAGGAAAGGGTTGTATTATGTAGATGATATTGCAAGTGGTTATATTAATCAAGTTCAAGTCGCAGTGATGATGATGATTTGAAGAATATTTTGTTGTGGCATAGTCGTCAGGACATGCATTTTTTTGTTATTTGAAAACAATATTCCCATCTTTGTTTGGTAATATTTCAGAATCTTCTCTTCAATGTAATGTGTCACTTTAGCCAAAAGTCACCGCACCTCATATCCTTTAAGTTCAACTAAAAGAACAATGCCATTTGAGTTGATTCACTCGGATGTTTGGGGACCCGCCTGTTAGTTCTCAATCAGAATTCGATGGTTTATTACCTTCGTTGACAATTGCACTCGAATGACCTAGTTATACACTATGAAACATAAAAGTGATGTGCGTGCTTTTTTTTGATCTTTTCAACATGGTTCGAACTCAATATTCTTTTCCAACAAAAATGGTAAGATCGATAATGGTGGAGAGTACCTAAACACCGAACTTAAAAATTCTTTCAACACAATGGTATTCTCCATGAGACTACATTCCCTCACACTCCACAACAAAATGGAGTTGCCGAACGGAAGAATAGACACATACTTGAAACAACAAGAGCACTTCTTATCGGTGCAAATGTTCCACAAACTTATGGGTCGATGTTGTCACTTACACAAAGATATCTCATGAACAGAATGCCATCACGAGTTTTGTCATTTCAAAAACCTCTAGAGGTACTTTGCGCAACATGTTCGATTCCATCTTCATTACTGATTGGACCCACGAGTTTTTGGATGCGTAGCATATGTTCATCTCCACAAGACTCAACGTACTAAATGGACCCATGTGCAAAGTGCAATGTGTCTTTCTCGCTTCCACCCTCAACAAAAAGTCTATAGATGCTACCATCCCTCCACTCGCCACATGTATATTAGCATGGATGTCACATTATCGAAACAAAATATTTTTTCGTAATGATCAAACCACCTTTAGTTCTCGTGGGGAGATATTTCATGATAACTTGGGTTGGATTGATCTTCCGACCCAATGGAGTTTTTGGTCCGGGAGAAACTGTTCAACCAAATGGATAAGATTTTCCTATTATATACAACAATGATATTCTGATGAAGACGCCTTTTTCTCTCCTCGAGTACACGTTCAAGAGCAAACATATATTCCCGAGGTAAGTACTCTCAAAGCTCCAATACTCCATTAATCGTGCCATTTTTTTCCTTTGCCTCCTGCAGAACCAATGGAAAACCACCGATAGGTACTCTCGATGGGAAAGCAAAATATTCAATTAGCAAGTATGTCTCTACTCATAGACTATCATCACAACATCAAGCCTTTGTAAATCAAATGGAGAGCATAAATATACCTACAAAGGTCGAAGAAGCTTTAGAAAATCAAACATGGGTAGAGGCAATGGAAGTTGAAATGGATGCATTATAGAAAAATGGCACGTGGAACATTATGTCACTTCCACAAGGAAAAAAATCGGTCGGATGCAAATGGATATTCACTCCCAAGCATAAAGCGGATGGGACAATTGATTGTTATAAGGCGAGGTTGGTAGCAAAGGTGTATACACAATCATATGGCATTGATTATCGGAAACTTTTGCCCCAAATGCAAACATGAATACGTTTTATTATCATTAGCAACAAATTTCAATTGGCCATCGAGGCAGTTTGATGTAAAAATGCTTTTTTACATGGGGACTTAGAAGAGGAAGTGCACATGCATATTCCTTTTGTCTTTAATACTTCACAATCTAGAGACAAAGTGTGCGAAATGCGAAAAGCATTGTATTGGTTGAAACAATCTCCAAGAGCGTGGTTTGGAAAATTTGCGATGTTATGAAAAGAAATGGGTATCGCCAATCAAACTCAAATCATACTTTGTTCATTAATCGCAAGAATGGCAAAGTTACTCTCTTAATCATCTACGTAGATGATATGGTTGTAACAGTGATGATACGAGAAAAATAAAAAATCAAAAGTAATTATCTTCGAGTTTGAAATGAAAGATTTAGGAGGATCAAATATTTCTTGAGGATTGAAGTTGCAAGATCTAAAGAAGGTATATACTTGTCCAGATAAATATATACTCGATCTCTTGTCCGAAACAGAATGTTAGATTGTAAAACGCTCGGACTCCTATTGTTCGAGAATCATCATCTTGCCATTTACCCGGATCAAGTCCCAACAAACAAGGATCGATATCAAAGGTTGGTGGGAGGTTAATCTACTGTCTCATACACTACCGACATTGCCTATGCCGTTAGTGTCGTAAGTCGCATTTGTGCATGAATCTCGTGAGGATCACATGGCTGCAATTATGAGGATTTTAAGCTATCTAAAAGGGACGCCTGGAGAAGGGTTAACCTTCAAGAAGCATGGACATATGGAAGTAAAAGGGTATCGATGCAGATTAGTAGGAAATATCACGGATCGTCGATAAACTGGGTACTTCACGTTTGTTGGTGGAAATCTTGTTACATGGAGGAGCAAAAACAAAATGTTACGGCAAGGTAATCGGCGTGAGAGTATAGAGGCATGTTTTATGGAGTGTCGAATTATTATGGATTAGATTATTACTTATCGAGATAGGTATTACACCAAAAGAGCCTATGCTTTTGTCTTTGTGACAATAATGCGGCTGAAATAGCAAATAATCCAATTGCAACATGACCGAACCAAACACATTGAAGTAGATAGACACTTCATAAAGGAAAAGCTTAGCCAAAGGTTGGTTGACATTCCCTTTGTTCGCTCTAGTGAGCGGTAGCGAGATGTTTTAACACATGCGTTCATGTTGAAGCCTTTCGGAAATCACTAGACTAGTTGGGCCTAGAAGACATCTTTACACCAACTTGAGGGGAGAGTGTTGACGTGATTATAGGGATAATTGCCAATAACGAGAATTATAGGAAGACAAATTTTGAAAGATTTGTGATTTACTCCTCAATGTAATCCATTAATTTAGGATACGTATCAAATTTGCCACTTGTAATACTCTCATATATTTTTTCCTCTTTGAGAGAAGAATACACAAGAAAAACATTATGCCCAAACACAAAGTTTACGAGGCCTAACCACCGATTTTGTTAATCCATCAAAATCTCATTTTATGTCTACAAGCTTCAACGAGCACTATATGGTTTGAAACAAGTTCCTCGAACTTGGTATCATCAATATGATTCATTAATGTTTGTTTCAATAGTTTCGTATTTGCAATCAATCAAAATATTGTTTTAAGCGGGTTGGATTTGATGTAAATTTAAATTTCAATCTACATACGTTTTGGATTGAGTTAGTCCTAACATAAACCTTATTTGTGCATTGTCATCCACTTATTTAAATTCTATTTTAGCCTGGTCATACGTACGACCAATACAATGTTTTTTCGGCTTAGATTCTTAAATATTTGGTGGATTATGGACAATAAACTCTTACATTATTCATTTCCAACAACCATAATTACCTAAATCATCGGCATGCTCACGTTAGGAGTTGACTTAATTAGTTTTGGTCTTGTTTTTCCAATAATGATGTCCAGGGATCCAGATGGGATATTCTATTTTAGTGTGGTGTTTCATCATCTCATATTCCACCGTACAAATAATTGCCACGTCTATAGAACTTACCATATTAAAATCCCACAATTTAGGCATGATATATGTTCCAAAATTAATATGGTAACTTCTATTGGCCGCCTTATCTAAAGGAGGCTAAGGTTATGAAGTAAATGACCCTTCCATGGCGCGTAAGAAGACAACAACCGATCTCCATGTTTCGTCATCCACTTGACAATCATCCGTGCGATGAAATAAGAAATGAAACACCATCCTAGATTAATAGAAGATCCCATCCGGATCCAAATCAAAAGCCGAAAGCAAGATTTAGTCTTTTATGTCACCTTAATGTTTATCTTTTTAATATGTAGATATAGGTCAAATTGACCATTTACGTAATTAAAAATTAAAAACTAGCCATCTTTTCGAAAGAAATATTTTTAGCCATTTTGATGAAGCCAATGATATTAATACCCTTCTAACATGTGGGTTTGATATTTGGTTTTTCTCTCTTTCACTTTCACTTATCTTTTTGAGTGCCCAGGTTTGTTTGGCCATTCTCTTCACACCAAAATAATTTTTGGCTATCTTTTCGAAAAACACATGTTTTTTAGCCATTTTGATACATGAAATTCCAAAATTACCCTTAAGCCAATTTACACATTTTTGAGTCACACGCACATCCTCATAACTTGACAATCAAAACTTGAGAACAAAATAATATCCGCCGATTTGCAAAAATGGATCCTACGACAATTGTATCTCTCACTTTATTCAATTCCTTTAATTTCATAATTCTTTTTGATTTAGTTAGTTTATAGTTGTTAAGATAATGAGTTGTTTTGTTAGATTTGTAGAATTTTTAGGGTTTAGACAATTTAGACTTGTGTTGAAAAATTTGATGCTTCGCTAATGGTGTTTGGGGTGAATGAATATGACGACGAGGGTTTCAATTATGTAACTCGATATCCAGTTACATGACTCAATATGGGTTATATAATCGGATATCGAGATATAGTAACTCAATTTGAGTTATCGCCGATTTAACCAAAGACCTAGTAAAAGATTAAAAAAATCTCTATTGAGTCACCTCGATATCCGATTATGTAATCGGGTAACAAGTACTCATAATTGAATATCTAGTTATGTAATGGACAACCAATTAAAAAAAAATTTGTTTCAAATCCATTTTTCATGTATAATATATCAAATTAATCCTCTTTTTCGATATTTATAATTCAACACCAATATTGCATATACAAAAATGAAAAATACAGATTCAAGTTTTTAGAAAATTAGAGAGAGAGAGAGAGAGAGAAGTCAAAGATAGAGAAATGACCAAATATCAAACATACATGATAGAAGGGTGTGAATATCTTTTGTTCCGCTAAAATGACTAAAAATATATGTTTTTAATAGATGGCAAGTCTTTATTTTTTTCATTATAGAAGTAATTATTTTGGCGCGCATTACGATTTTTTTCATATCTACCGTCTCACCTGTCTCCTTCAAATATTTTGAAACTTTCCGACCAACATTGACGGTAGTCCTTCCTACGACAGTATCCGGAAAATAGTTTTTAAGCTCTTCCGATATGCTATTTATTTGCCAAAACTTCAATTGGTATTAAGCTTCTCTGTCCCATTTTGCGGTCACCCAATTTCCATTCTCAAACCTCGCAACTATCATGCATGCGATTTGCATAACTCGACATTTTGATGCAAAGTTATGGTAACTCGATGTGAAGTTACTTAACTTCGATGTCGAGTTATGATAACTCGATACCAATGATACAATTGCATAACTCGATACCAAATTATGGTAAATCGATATTGAGTTACCATAATTCAATATCAAGTTATGGGATGAAGACTCGCATCTTCCTCGTTCACCCAAAACCACCATTAATGGTACATCAAGATTTCTACATCAACAATCTCAACCTAAAAATATCTAAACCTAAACAAATTCAACCAATCCAACAACAAATCTTAACCTACAAAACTATAAACTAACTAGTTCAACAAAAACTACAAAATTAATTGAATTGAACTTCGTAGTTGCTACTGATCGCATGATTAGAAGCCAATAATCGATAAGTGCTTGTTCAATAATAGTTATTTTTCTCCCAAGTTATACTTTGCCGAGTTGGAGAGGGGTGTGTGCCTCGGTCTAATTAAATTGATTCAAGTGTAAATTGTGTTTTTCATGTAGGTAAATGGCTAAAAAATGTGTTTCTAAAAAAATGACTAAAGAATATTTTGGCATTAGAGAAAGTGCTAAAAAACTTGGCGCAGTATTAATATTTGCCTTGATTGATGCTTCAGGAAAAAAACTTCAACATAGGGCGACACCTACTCCCGGAGGGAGAGGGGAGAAACATAGACCAACCACGTGGACAAATTGAAAAAATAATACAAGAGAAGAATAATAACAAAAGAAATTATTATCCCATTTCTCCATGATGGGATTATTTTTAAAAGAGCAAGAAGATGATGGAGCACCAAGGGGACAGGCACGACTAAGCTCGTGCTGATTCCACTCATGGTCAATCTTGGGTTCATAAGGTGTATTGTCTAGTGAATGTTCCTACGGATAAGAGAAATGTCATTTTTAACTCAATAAAACAAATGGTTTCTTATGCAGGTTGGTTCACCATCCAGGGCTATGGTTCCAAACTATAATAATGTCATTTTGGGGATTTTTTTGCATGTTGGTTCACCCTATCAGTTCTTGTCAAGATGCGGTGGGCGGACTATGTCGAGGAAGACCACCCTAGTCGAGGACCAACCTCTAGTAGTTCATATGGACGATGACGGATTTGTGGCGATCAATGAAAAATCAGCTAGTAATGGTAAAAATACAAGCCCTACATGCCCTCAACAACACATCTCTACTTAATCCGTTTGATATTCTATAAGAAAAAGATTGCGGCTCGTGTTTCATTTTAGAAGTATGCTAAAACATTTACAAATGATCATACCCTACCAATGATGTAAGATAATCGCTAGCTTTTGTGGTTTATTCCTATGTTGTTTAACCAATGTTGAATCTAACGAGATGATGAAACACCTTTGACTTCAACTCATGATTTAACCAATTTTCATGGTTTATTCTTAACGTTGATTTTCAAGTTGATGTAGATAATTCGAAAACTTTGAAGAACAAGGTAGGTGACTCCTTAACTACTCGATTGTCATTCAATTATGTGCTTTCTCGGAAGCTATGAAAGCTATGAAAATTTTGGCTCGAGGATCCTAGACCGACATTCGACCACAAGTTATATCGGACCATCAAGACGATACTCGAGCACGTGTAAAAAACAAAACAAATGACAATGTCACTCGAAAATTTTTGGTATTTAAGTTATTTGTTCATTTAAACTGCGTCTTTAAGTTATTTTTGGTATTTTTTTGAAGTTTTGCATTATATTCCATTTGCTACATGATCAACTTGGGATTAGGACCTTTTTCTTTCTTTTATATATTTTCATTTGTTTATAATAAAAGCGATCTTTTTTTCTTGTTATATTAAAGGTTTATTCCCAATCTCTCGTGAGCTTAATTTAACTTAATTGCGGTTTTGGTCTTATAAATATAAGGAGGTGGCATATTTAGTCATGCAACTATCGTGTATGGCAACTTTGGTCGTATGTATTAAAAATTGGCATATTTGGTCCACTAAGTATCTATGTAGCAATTTTAGTCTCGCAAATTTTGATTTTTGCGCAACTTTAGTCCGTAAGTTCTAAGTTTGTGCAATTTTAATCCTCAAAAAATGAAATGACTTACCCATTTGGGACCACAATTGCACAAAATAAAACATATGGAACCGAATTGCACAAAAATGAAATTTATTGGACCTAAATTACTACATAGCATAGTTACCAAATATGCCACCCCTTTGAAATTTACAGGACTAAAATTGGTACATAGATACTTAGAGGACCAAATATTCCACCCTTCTACTTATAAGGACCAAAATTATAATTAAACCATTTAATTTAATAGTCACAAGAACCAATGCTTAAGTTGTTACTTTATTCATAAATGGTGACATATGTCGTGTTGAGGTTTTCATTATTATAATATCTAATGATGCATGTGTTATGATGTGTAGTTGACAATCTATTGTTCACAAAAATATAGCTACGATTTGTGAAAAATGTTTTTAGTGTCACTCACAATCAAGAATTTCAAATAGAGACAAATTGAGTTCAAAAAACGAAAAAAAAAGAAAAATAGAGAACTTAAACATATATTTCGTCACTATATATTGAACTAGTAAAAGGTATCATTATGACAAACAAACAAAAAAAGAAACAACTTGCCATTTATATGTATATATATAATGAGTTAGTACTTTCATATAATTCTTTAATTTAAGTTCTTGTCGCTTATAGTTATGCTCATTCTTGTCGCTTAATTTTGTTTCTGTAAGCAAACTCAAGAGAGCCTTCTTACATGTTGGAATAGTACTATTAAATTTTACGCATTACATTAAAAATTACCAGGATGGTATTGGAAATTAAACTTGATTTAGTCCAATTAATATTGGGCTTGAAAATATATATTTAAGTTAAAAGATAAAATAAGAGCCCAAGCCCAAATGACCCAAGTTCTAGAAGTTATCTAGAAAAGTCTTGTGAAAATATCTAAGATATTATTTGTAAGAAAGTTTGTAGAATGTTTAGGAAAGTAGATATTTTGGAGGATGATTAAGTAAATGAATTATAGCCATTAGATCAAATAAATCCTAGCCATTGGTTAGGAAGTTGTACTAGTATAAATAGGGGTGTCTTGATCATTTTGTAACAAGCCAAATTTGAGAAGAATCAATACAAGCAAATATTTCTCCACCAAAAACTCTCTTACATTTCTTAGCATAAATAACCTCCTCCTCCTACAAAGAGAAAATAATCCCTCTTCCAACTCCCAATTTTCTAAATAACCCCTTTTTTTTCTAAACTTGAGATAATCCTCCTCCAACAAAGTGGTATCAGAGCCACAAGATCACTTGTGGTTTACATAAAAATATGGCAAATGGTGTGGCTTCCTTTCAAGTCCCTATGCTCAACACAAGCAACTATGATAATTGGAGTATCAAGATGAAGGCCCTTTTGGGTGCACATGAAGTTTGGGATATTGTAGAAAAAGGTTATGTCGAGCCACAAGACGAGGCTACACTATCCCAAACTCAAAAGGATAATTTAAAAGATTCAAGAAAGAGAGACAAGAAAGCTCTCTATCTCATCTACCAAGCTTTGGATGATGATGGTTTCGAAAAGATCTCAAGTGCAACTACCGCCAAGGTTGCATGGGAGAAGCTTCAAACGTCTCACAAAGGAGCCGAGCAAGTAAAGAAGGTACGTCTCCAAACATTAAGAGGTGAATTTGAAGCTTTACATATGAAAGAGTCTCGAATCTATTTCCGACTATTTTTCAAGAGTTTTAGCGGTTTCTAATCAAATGAAAAGAAATGGTGAAAAATTAAGTGATGTGAGAATTATGGAAAAGATACTCCGTTCTTTAAGTCCTAAATTTGAGCATATTGTCGTAATAATTGAGGAAACAAAAATTTGGAGGAGATGACTATTGATCAATTATTGGGGTCATTACAAGCATATGAAGAAAAACATAAAAAGAAGCAAGATATTGTAGAACAACTTTTTAAAATGCAAGTGAAGGATAAAGAAGAAAGCATGAGCAATGAACGTGGTCAACATGGAAGAGGTCGTTTCAAGGACGAGGCGGACGAGGCCGTGTGATGGCTCAAAAAGTTACTCTAGAAAACCATAGGCAAGTGCACCTATCGTTTTGTAGTATAGATTATTAGTACCGAGTGTCATTCCACGAGGATTGTAAGTACTAATAATTACCGTCTTTTTGTTATTTAATCTAGCAATTTTCGAGTTTTGTTTGTTTAATGAAAATGAAAAAAATAGAGAATTTTAAAATAATTGCAACTTACAAAAGATCAAATAAAAATAGATTGTAGAATTAAGAAATCAAGAGCTAGAAATGTGTTTGAATGTAAATCCCTCTAGAATGTTTTTGTGATTTAACAAGATAAAAATACAACCATAATCCCTTAAGCAAAAACCAACCTCTTTTAGTAAAATCTCATGTTTCATCGACCGTAGAAATTCCCGATGTAAGTTAAACCTCTATCGAGCGAATAACTTCTAATCTCAAGTTGATTAACTGAAATCTCTTTCTAGTTAAAACCCCCAAGACAAAGATTATAACGATTTATGAATTCCCATATTAGGTTTGACCCTAATCCGGAAGATTTATGTCGTCCCATATCTAGGATTGCATGCAACTCTTTTCACTTATATAGGTTCTATTTCACCATGAATCTCTCGATTTCCCGGATGAAAAATAAACTTCAAATCAATATTGCGCATATACCAATTTGAATGAATGAAGCATAATATAAGTGAATCACACAAAACATGAAGATTTTATTAAAAACATACAAACCTTAATCACAAATTCATTCTAGAGTTCATTACATTCAAACACTAGAAATTTAGCTACACATGGCTTTGTCAAAAGAGTATACTACACAAGAAGATATGAATAAAATGAACATGGTGTACTTAGCTCTTATTCAAGACCAATATAAGACTTCCTCCTTGGTTGATTGCAATGATGTTGAGCTCAAGCCTTCTCCTCTATTGCTCTTCAACTTCCAACTCTACCTCTCTTTTATCCTCTCAATGTATTTTGCTTTGAAACTTAGAATATACAATGAATATACAATGAATCTCTTTATCAATGAATACTACATGAATTTTTTTATTTCCAACTCAAACTCTTGGCTTTTATAGGCACCATCTTTGTGAAAGAACACATCAATAATGCTAACAAATGCTCCACTTCCATGGTTGTTGGTTGAATCATTGTGTGCACATTCATTGTTGAGTTGGTTGAATCATTGTGTGCACATTCATTGTTGAGTTGGTTGAATCATTGTGTCCACATGACAATTGAGGGAATAATAGAGCTTGGTGTATCAAAATGAGGTGTAAAAGTTGCTCAAAGGTTGTCAAAAAGCACAAAGGGAAAGTCTCCATAATTTCCGCCAAAGAAAAACCAACTCGACGAAAAGCACGCCGTGCTTTCAAAGCACGCCAGGCCGTGTTCGCGGATTTTCCCGAACACGGCCGTGCTTGAAAAGCACGGCCTGGCCGTGTTTGGTACGTCGGGGTCGAAAAATTTCTCGTTTTTTGACTTTTAAAAAGCACGGCCGTGCTTATAAACACACCCTGCCCGTGTTTGTCTGAAAAGGCCCCGAAATGACGCGTTTAGCTTGGGATTTTGAGTGTTTTTGCATCCAAAAACCCCCGGGTATGTTTTGACATGAAACCATGGCCCAAAATTCACCAAAAACAGCTCCAAATCATCAATCTACATCAATAAAAGCACCTCGGAGTAATGTGAACTATGTACAATCAAAAATTTATGAAACTAACAATAAAATAACTCAAATCATACTCAAATACACACATAAAACATGCATAAAAACACCCTTATCAAACCACCTCCAACTTTGAACTTTGCTTGTCCTCAAGCAAAACATTAAATCAATAAGAATGGTTCAATAAATTACAACACACAAGGATTTTTTTTTTTTTCAACACATTGAACATAAGCAGTCAAGTTCTTAGCCTTCTCAACCCGAATTAACCATTCAAGAAAAAAACACAATTTTTGCAAAACGATCGACTGTCAAGAAAGACTGTAACATCAGCAGGCATTATTCAAACTTGAAATCATCACTCCACAATTATTGATAGTTATGAATAACTTCAATTCAATAATGTCATGAAAATACAAGAATTCAATGGATCATTGTAGTTAGCCTACTAGTCATATAACCAAGCTTCTTGAACTTTTATTGGAATGAGAATTCAAGGAATATACATTCTCCTTTCGATTTTGTTTTTTTTTTTTTTTTTTTTTTTTTTGGTAGGTCCTTTCGAGGCATTCTTCCACTAGGTTTATATTTTGAATTTTCGTTCAAACACTCCTAGGGTGGTTTCCCATACTCATATTTGTGTCGCCGTTTTACGTAAAAGACAAACATGGGGCTCATGAATGCTCCTAGTTACTAAGCAACAACAAATAGAGGAGTATAACCTCGATTGGATTCCCTTTTTTTTTTTTTTTTTTTTTTCATTTGTTTTTTTTTTTTCACAAGCTTGGTATAACAACTAGTTAACCACCACTAAATCATGAATTCTCAAACGTTCATAACACTAAGCTTTGTCGTAAATGCCTTAACAAATCAAGTATTATGGAGTTGGAAATCTCGTCAAAATTTAGCACACATCTACATCAATCTATTCTAGACAATCAATTGCTTCACATTAAAAACATAAACCGAAAAGTTAATTTTGGTGTAATTTGGCTAAGTTATTGACTAGCAAACACTCAATTTGTCAAAAAAAAAAAAAAAAATTACCTCTTGTCGACAACCTAAAAATAAAAGCAAGCACACACAGACTAAGAATGTAATTGCACCCACCTCCAACTTTAAAGGTTCACATTGTCCTCAATGTGAAAGAAAAAGATGAACAAACACAAACAAAACACTCAAAAATCAACCATACTAGAAGAAAATAAAAGAGGTGGAAAAGAAAAATACGACCTTACTAGAAGAGTGAAATCGGTATTGAGCGACCATTGGGTTGTTTAGTACGAGACCTTCATCGGCATCTTCATACCTAATCAAGGATACACAACTCGAATACCGTGAAATCATCAAATATATATATATATATATATATATATAATTTTTTTTTTTTTTTTTTTTTTTTTTTTTTTTTTTTTTTTTTTTTTTTTTTTTTTTTTTAATAAAAACACGGCCGTGCTTTTAAAGCACGGCCGGGGCGTGTTCGGTACGAATTTTTTCGATAATTTTTTTTTTTTTTTTTTTTAAATTTTTTTTTTTTTTTTTTTTTTTTTGAAAAACACGGCCGTGCTTGAAAAGCACGGCCTGGGCGTGTTCGATGCATTTAATTTTTCCTACAAAACCTTGGATTTTTTAAACACGGCCAGGGTGTGTTCGCGAATTGAGTGACGAACACGGCCGTGCTTTTTAAGCACGGCCAGACCGTGTTTTTTTTTTTTTTTTTAATTTTTTTTTCAATTCCCAAGCAATAATAAAAAAAATTAAGTAAAAGAAAATGCACACAAAATGCCGGGTTGCCTCCCGGTTAGCGCTTCTTTAAAGTCGTATAGCTGGACCGTTTACCCAAATGTGGAGATTAGTCGGGTGGAGCTTTGGACTTATGAAAATCCCTTAGGTATTTAGTAGTATTACCTCCAACTTTATGCTTCAAAATGTGCTCTTTGAACTTTCCGGTCCCCTTTTCGGGCATAAGCTTCCAACATGGACTTTGAACAACACTTTTCTCCAAGAGATTTTTAGATTTCTCATCGTGCAACGAAATTGAATCGGCAAAAGAACAAGTAGTATCCTTTTCAATATCAATATGAATTTTAAAAATTACTTGTTCATCCCCACCATCAAAGTTAATTTTCCTCATGCACATCAATGATTGATTTTGCCGTAGCCAAGAAAGAACGCCCAAGAATTAGAGGAACCTCAATATCATCATGCATGTCAAGAATAACAAAATCAATCGGGAATATGAATTTATCGATCTTGACTAACACATCATTAATAATACCTCTAGGATGTTTAATTGATTTATCGGCTAAGTGTATGTCCATCCTAGTAGGTTTCAGTTCACTTAATCCCATATGCTTGAATGTTTCATAAGACATCACATTGATGCTAGCTCCTAAGTCAGCTAGTGCTCTATCAACAGGTAAACCATCAATTGTACAAGGGATAATAAAACTTCCTGGATCATTACATTTTTGTGGTAGATTATTGGAAGAACATTTATCATTCAATTGCACATTTGATAGTTCGTTAAGCTTATTTTCATTAGAAATGATGTCATTTAGATCCTTAGCATGCTTTGAAAGAGGTTGAACAAATGGAATATTAGTATGTAGTTGCTTGAATGACTCAAGGTACTTACCAAATTTGTCCTCCCTTCTATCTTCTTCGGTTAAACTCCGGTAAGGGATCTTGGGTTTGTATTCGGCGACCTCCTTTTTCATGAGCTTTTCTTTGGGTATGTCATCCTCCACGTATTTCTGCATGGCGGTATTGGCATAATCATGCTCATGAGGAAAACTGATGGTAATTGCCTTTACGTGCTCCCTTGGGTTTGGCTCAGTATTACCCGGTAAACTACCTTGTGGCCTTTCAGAAATCATCTTCGCAATCTGGCCTATTTGGTTTTCCAGATTATGGATAGATGCCTCTTGATTTCTCAAGGATGTTTCCACGCTGGAATCGGGTATCGTTGATTGCACAAATTTTGTTATAAGGTCTTCCAAGTTAGGCTTACCTTGATTTGGCTGAAATCCGGGAGACGTGTGTAGATCAGGATTGGGATTAGGTCGTGGTTGGCCTTGGTTTCCCCAACCGAAATTAGGATGTTGTCGCCACCCAGGATTGTATGTGTTGCTGTAAGGATTACTTGGGTAATTTCTGCCTTGATTCCCAACGTAATTAGCCTGTTCAGCGTGAGGTATTGTGTGTGGGCAGTCCTGATGATTATGCAATCCTCCGCAAGTTTCACAAGATAAAACATGCGGTGGTGGTGGTTTAGGAGCCGCTAGATCGTCGATCTTTTGGGTCAAAGCTTCGACTTGTGCGCTAGTGTAACCACCGCACCGCATTATAAACACCCACGTTCGTTAGGTTTACCTCAAATGACGGATTGCCATTGATAGCCATTCATGGCCATTCCTCTATCGGATCTTGGCGCGCTTCGGTGTTTTATTGTTCAAAGTTCCCCCAGCCGCCGCATCAATCATTTGCCTTGTTGACGAGAGTAGCCCATTGTAAAATGTTTGGACTTGCATCCAAATAGGAAGACCATGATGTGGGCATTTTCGCAGCAATTCTTTGAATCTCTCCCAAGTGTCGTACAAGGTCTCGTCGTCTTCTTGAGTGAATGAAGAGATTTCATTCCTCAATCGTGCAGTTTTGGCCGGTGGAAAATATTTCAAAAGGAACTTTTCGGCCATGATGCTCCATGTTGTGATTGTTCCCTTTGGCAAAGTATTTAGCCATTGTTTAGCCCGTCCCCGAAGAGTAAATGGGAATAGCGCAACGGATGGCATCGTCGAGACTCCATTTATTTTGAAGGTATCACAAATTTCAAGGAAATTTGCGATATGATTGTTCGGATCTTCGTCTGGTAGGCCGTCAAATTGAACAAATTGTTGCACCATTTGAATGACATTCGGTTTGATTTCAAAATTATTGGCTGCAACAGCGGGCCTTACGATGCTAGATGACGTGCCGTCCATGGATGGTTTGGCATAATCATACATAGTTCTTTGTTCATCCGCCATATCGGGATCCTTGCTTTCGTTAGTATCCTCCTCGTGGGTCGTACTAGTACTTTCCTCTCGTGTTGCTACCGGCGGTGTCACGCTTCCAAATTCGGCGACGAGTAGGCATACACTGCGGTAAACAAAGAGGATAAGTATAAACCAAGACTTACAAAGATAGATAAAAAGAAAGATAATGGTAAAATAAAAAAATAAAAAAATGATTAAATTAACAAAAATAAAGCGTTCTTAATATTACAATCCCCGACAACGGCGCCAAAAACTTGATGGCTCAAAAGCTACTCTAGAAAACCATAGGCAAGTGCACCTATCGTTTTGTAGTATAGATTATTGAGTACCGAGTGTCATTCCCACGAGGATTGTAAGTACTAATAATTACCGTCTTTTTGTTATTTAATCTAGCAATTTTCGAGTTTTGTTTGTTTAATGAAAATGAAAAAATAGAGAATTTTAAAATAATTGCAACTTACAAAAGATCAAATAAAAATAGATTGTAGAATTAAGAAATCAAGAGCTAGAAATGTGTTTGAATGTAAATCCCTCTAGAATGTTTTTGTGATTTAACAAGATAAAAATACAACCATAATCCCTTAGCAAAAACCAACCTCTTTTAGTAAAATCTCATGTTTCATCGACCGTAGAAATTCCCGATGTAAGTTAAACCTCTATCGAGCGAATAACTTCTAATCTCAAGTTGATTAATCGAAATCTCTTTCTAGTTAAAACCCCCAAGACAAAGATTATAACGATTTATGAATTCCCATATTAGGTTTGACCCTAATCCGGAAGATTTATGTCGCCCCATATCTAGGATTGCATGCAACTCTTTTCACTTATATAGGTTCTATTTCACCATGAATCTCTCGATTTCCGGATGAAAAATAAACTTCAAATCAATATTGCGCATATACCAATTTGAATGAATGAAGCATAATATAAGTGAATCACACAAAACATGAAGATTTTATTAAAAACATACAAACCTTAATCACAAATTCATTCTAGAGTTCATTACATTCAAACACTAGAAATTTAGCTACACATGGCTTTGTCAAAAGAGTATACTACACAAGAAGATATGAATAAAATGAACATGGTGTACTTAGCTCTTATTCAAGACCAATATAAGACTTCCTCCTTGGTTGATTGCAATGATGTTGAGCTCCAAGCCTTCTCCTCTATTGCTCTTCAACTTCCAACTCTACCTCTCTTTTATCCTCTCAATGTATTTTGCTTTGAAACTTAGAATATACAATGAATATACAATGAATCTCTCTATCAATGAATACTACATGAATTTTTTTATTTCCAACTCAAACTCTTGGCTTTTATAGGCACCATCTTTGTGAAAGAACACATCAATAATGCTAACAAATGCTCCACTTCCATGGTTGTTGGTTGAATCATTGTGTGCACATTCATTGTTGAGTTGGTTGAATCATTGTGTGCACATTCATTGTTGAGTTGGTTGAATCATTGTGTCCACATGACAATTGAGGGAATAATAGAGCTTGGTGCATCAAAATGAGGTGTAAAAGTTGCTCAAAGGTTGTCAAAAAGCACAAAGGGAAAGTCTCCATAATTTCCGCCAAAGAAAAACCAGTCCGATTTAAAAGCACGCCGAAGCTTTCAAAGCACGCCAGGCCGTGTTCGCGGATTTTCCCAACACGGCCGTGCTTGAAAAGCACGGCCTGGCCGTGTTTGGTACGCCGGGGTCGAAAAATTTCTCGTTTTTTGACTTTTAAAAAGCACGGCCGTGCTTATAAACACACCCTGCCCGTGTTTGTCTGAAAAGGCCCCGAAATGACGCGTTTAGCTTGGGATTTTGAGTGTTTTTGCATCCAGAAACCCCCGGGTATGTTTTGACATGAAACCATGGCCCAAAATTCACCAAAAAACAGCTCCAAATCATCAATCTACATCAATAAAAGCACTCGGAGTAATGTGAACTATGTACAATCAAAAATTTATGAAACTAACAATAAAATAACTCAAATCATACTCAAATACACACATAAAACATGCATAAAAACACCCTTATCACCGTGGTCGTGGACATGCACGAGGATGTTTCAATAATAATGAAGATAGAAGAGAATACTCAACCGGTGGACGCGAGAGGAGCAATCCAAGAACAAGGTACGAAAAATCACAAACTAAGTGTTATAATTGTCAAAAATTTGGACACTATGCTTCCGAGTGTAGAGCTCCCAAAAACAAGGTGGAAGAAAAGGCCCACTATGTGGAAAATAAAACGAAGAAGATGTCAATTTGTTACTAGCATACAAAGGTGGTGATGGAAGGAAAGACAACACTTGGTACTCGACATCGTGCAAGCAACCATATGTGTGGAAGAAGAAGCATGTTTGTTGAGCTTGATGAATCGGTGAGTGGCAATGTTTCTTTTGGAGATGAATCTAAAGTCCCGGTTAAAGGAAAAGGTAAAATTCTAATCCGCTTGAAGAATGGAAGTCATCAATTTATTTCTAATGTCTATTACGCGTTCCAAATATGAAAAGTAATATCTTGAGTTTGGGACAACTCTTAGAGAAAGGCTATGACATTCACATGAAAGATCGTAGTCTTTCTATAAGAGATGATAGAAATAATTTAATCACCAAAGTGCCAATGTCTAGAAATAGAATGTTCTTATTAAATATCCGAATGATGTAGCAAAATGTCTCAAAGCTTGCTACAAAGATATATCTTGGCTTTGGCATCTACGATTTGGGCACTTAAATTTTGGTGGATTAGAATTACTATCAAAGAAAGAGATGGTAAGAGGATTACCTTCCATCAATCATCCCGATCAACTATGCGAAGGATGTCTATGGGAAAACAATTTGAAAGAGTTTTCCAAAGGAGTCAAGCTCGAGATCACGAAGCCCCCGGAGCTCATACACCGATGTTTGTGGACCAATCAAGCCAAGCTCTCTCGGTAAAAATAATTATTTCCTCCTCTTTATTGATGATTTCTCTAGAAAGACCTGGGGTATATTTTTTGAAATGTAAGTCCAAGTGTTCAAGCATTCAAGAAGTTCAAAGCTATGGTGGAAAATGAAAGTGGATGCAAAATCAAGGCAATGCGATCAGATCGTGGAGGAGAATTCACATCTAAGGAGTTCCAAGAATTTTGCGAAGCAAATGGAATCCGAGCGCCCCTTGACAAAGCCCCAAGATCCCCCAAAGAAATGGCGTAGTGAGAGAAAGAATAGAACAATTCTTGAAATGGCAAGGTGCATGCTCAAAAGCAAAAGGTCGCCAAAGGAGTTCGGGGTTTTGAAAGTGGCGTGTGCGGTGTACTGTCAAATCGTTCACCAACCGAAGTGTTTGGGAAAAACACCACAAGAAGCTTGGAGTGGAAGAAAACCAGGTATCTCTCATCTAAAAGTATTTGGAAGCAAAGCATATGCACATACCCGACGAGAGAAGAAGTAAGCTTGATGACAAAAGCGAGACATTCATCTTCATCGGGTATGACTCAAATTCTAAAGGTTATAAGTTATATAATCCAAATACTAAGAAGCTTGTGATAAGTCGTGATGTAGAGTTTGATGAAGAATCAGATTGGGATTTTGGCTCCCAAAACAACTTCAATTTCTTTCCGGATTTTGAAGAAAAGGAGCCGAGACCGATCGAGCCAACAATAGAAGTTCAAAGAAGAGCCAACTACTCCATCCACTTCACAATCAACGGTGAAGGAGACTCGCCACCATCATTTCTAAATGAAAGAGGCATAACACGTGCAAGGAGTCTAGAAGATCTTTATGAGAACACCGAGAGAATAGATGATATAACACTTTTTCTCGTCTACTTGCAGATTGTGAACCTGTGACTTTTGAAAAAGCAGTCCAAAATAAAAGATGGAGAGATGCTATGGATGAGGAGATACAAGCAATCATGAAGAACGACACGTGGGAGCTGACCTCACTTCCAAAAGGACATAAGGCTATCGGCGTCAAGTGGGTGTACAAAGCAAAGAAGAATGCTAAAGGAGAAATTGAAAGATATAAAGCAAGGCTAGTCGCAAAAGGCTATAGTCAAAGAGCCGAATCGACTATGACGAGGTATTTACTCCGATCGCCGCTTGGAAACAATAAGGCTTATCATTTCTTTAGTACTCAAAAGGTGGAAGATTCACCGGATGGACGTAAAGTCGGCTTTCTTAAATGGAGTTCTCGAGGAAGAAGTCTACATTGAGCAGCCAAAGGGTTATGTGGTGAAGAATGAAGAAGATAAAGTCTTGCTACTTAAGAAGGCTCTATACGGATTAAAGCAAGCACCACGGGCATGGAATAGCAGGATCGATAAATACTTGCAAGAGAATGGGTTCACTAAGTGCCCGCACGAACATGCACTTTATGTCAAGGTCGAAAAAATGATGTTTTGATCATGTGTTTATATGTTGATGACTTGATCTTCACAGAAATAATCCGACATGTTTGAAGAGTTCAAGAAAGCAATGACCAGAGAATTTGAGATGATCGATATCGGGTTTATGGCATATTACCTCGGCGTTGAAGTTAAACAACAAGAAGATGGGATTTTCATCTCGCAAGAAGGCTACGCAAAGGAGATTCTCAAGAGATTCAAGATGGATAATCGCAAGCCTATTAACACACCAGTGGAGTGCGGGATCAAGCTATCAAAGTATGATGGAGAAGAAAAAGTTGACCCGACATTGTACAAAAGTTTGGTTGGAAGTTTGCGTGATTTGACGTGCACAAGACCCGACATTCTCTATGCCACCGGCCTAATAAGTCGATACATGGAAAATCCAACCACTACTCAAATGAAGGGCTGCTAAAAGAATTCTTCGCTATCTCAAAGGTACGATCAATTTCGGCTTATTTTATTCAACAACTAATGATTATAAACTTGTTGGCTATAGTGATAGCGATTGGTCCGGAGATGTGGATGATCGAAAAGTACTATCGGCTTTGTGTTCTTCATGGGAGATACCGCATTCACTTGGATGTCAAAGAAGCGGCCGATAGTCACTCTCTCAACATGTGAAGTCGAGCACGTGAGTCTGCGATGACTTGTGTTTGCCATGCGTTTGGCTAAGAAACTTGTTGAAGGAACGGGAATGACACAAGAAGATCCAACTAAGATTTGTGTCGATAATAAGTCGGCTATGGCATTGGCAAAGAATCCGGTGTTTCATGATCGAAGCAAGCACATTGACACTGCGTTACCACTACATAAGAGAATGCATATCAAGAAAGGACGTACAAGTGGAGTATGTGAAGTCTCTAGATCAAATTGCGGATATCTTCACCAAGCCACTCAAGCATGAAGACTTCATACGACTTAGAAGTTTCCTCGGAATGACAAATCAAGTTTAAGGGGGTGTTGGAAATTAAACTTGATTTAGTCCAATTAATATTGGGCTTGAAAATATATATTTAAGTTTAAAGATAAAATAAGAGCCAAGCCCAAATGGCCCAAGTTCTAGAAGTTATCTAGAAAAGTCTTGTGAAAATATCTAAGATATTATTTGTAAGAAAGTTTGTAGAATGTTCTAGGAAAGTAGATATTTTGGAGGATGATTCTAGTAAATGAATTATAGCCATTAGATCAAATAAATCCTAGCCATTGGTTAGGAAGTTGTACTAGTATAAATAGGGGTGTCTTGATCATTTTGTAACAAGCCAAATTTGAGAAGAATCAATACAAGCAAATATTTCTCCACCAAAAACTCTCTTATATTTCTTAGCATAAATAACCTCCTCCTCCTACAAAGAGAAAATAATCCCTCTTCCAACTCCCAATTTTCTAAATAACCCCTTTTTTCTTCTAAACTTGAGATAATCCTCCTCCAACAGATGGTGCTACGTGCAAGAAGATTCATATGTATAAAATAATAATTTAATTTATTATTAAATCCGAGGTTTGTGTATTAAATAAACAGTTCTTTTTTCTTTCGAATTTATTCCTTTTCGATTGTTTGGAAATTTGAGTAGCGTCAATGAAGCATCAACACTAAACTAAGTGAACCGGAATTGTCATGCCCAAAACTAAATGGTACTTTCGATGACTCGGAGAACCCGAGCTTCCCCTCAGGCCATAATCTCCGACGATTAGTCACCTACAAACACCGGTGGACACAAGGCGGGGTTGTTGCCCCTCAAACTTTTCCAAAAGCTCCCTCCCCAAGTTTTCCAAGAGTTTTTCTAGTTAAGATAAATAAATTAATTTACAATTGACCCCCTAATAAAAATTTTATTTTTTATTTTTGATAAAAACTTCAAATGGTTGTCATTTACAAAATAAAAAGCCATTAGTCATGAACATTTTCTCTCATTGTTTAAATTTATAAATTCGGTCTTTTTTTCGCCCCAAAAATTAGAATCGCATCCGGACCCCACCGCCTTTTAAACAAATAAGGTTAAACCGGCATAAGCACTTCGATGATATTGTCAGCCACTATTTGCGAGTGAGGATATAGCAAAATATATAGGTGTGTATGAAAAACTATCTTTTTTTGAAGAAAAGAAACTTCTTTTGTTAACACCCTTTTTTATACCTCAATGGCCATGCGGAGTAGTTGTCCTAAGTCCACTTTAATATCCCAATGTATGCTAGATTTTCAATAATTGACCCCCGGACCCCATTTACACCCGGAAGCTTAAGTGAAGGCATGCCTACCTGGATTTCTAATTTGTGCTTCAGGATTGGAACTATTTTAAAATAGGCGACTGACATTACAAAGTCTCATGTTGTATTGCAATTTTCTCTAATATATAGACAACTCTTGTTTTAGCATCAAAATGAATGTAATTCATCAGAAGAAATTTTCAACTCGTTACACATCAAGTAGAAGTATTACAAGTCCTACGTCAAGACCTATATAGATCTAAAATAGAATTTTAAAACTAGACATGTCTAACTAATTTGTAGAATAAGAAAATCACAACGAAGACGTTGACGAAAAATATGTATCGAATAAAATTAATCTCGATCGCTTTTCTAAAAAATTATCAGGTACAATGGCTCATCTAAATTTTTTGAACAAAAACGATATATGTAAACAAACTAATTTAACTGAAAACAAAGCTACCTATGGGACAAACTTATTCACAAAAAAAGACTAAAAACGTTAAAAATCACTTTCCTCATCCTCCATGAAAGAAGAAAAAAACGGAGGAAGACAATGGAAAAAGAGAAAGATGATTAGAAACTTTTTTCCTTTCTTGCTTAAGAAAGTCTAGATTAGATAACTCTTTGGTATACATGGAATCTGGTTAATTTGGTGAGGCCACATAAAGTCTCATAATCATAGTTAAAGGAACCCTGCAGCTACGCTTTCTAGAAACATTGCACATATCATTTTGATCCCAATATGTTTCAGAATTTAAAATATTATTTTCGAAATAAATATAATCCTACCTAATCCCAATAAAACGTATAGTTTTTGCAACATCTACCTCAATTTTGAGATATATCATATATGTTGTCAAATTCATCCAACTAGTTCATCTAACCAACCGAAAAAGGTCAAAGAGAAATGGCTATAAGTGATCGACTATTTAATGTTTTGATCCTCGATCTATATGAACTTATGATTTATTGGCTCAATTTAGTCCTAAGATTAGTTTTATTTGGTACTAGTTATTAATTATTTGAATTGTATTTTAAGCCTTGGTCTTCTATGAACATATAAACAAAGAAATGGCCGGCTCAAGTAATCCTGAGGTATACTTTTATTTGGTATATATGTAGCTGTCAACTTATGTAAATTATATTTCAAATATAAAAACATTATGCTCGTTTTAGTCCTAGGCTTAATTTTTGTTGGTACATAGTCATCAACTTATTTAAATTATATTTAAAGTCTTGGTCTGGTTTAGCCATATAAAGAAAAGCTAGGGTTGGTACTTGGTAGTGAAATCAATTTTATATATTTTTCTGCACGGCCATTTTATAAGAGTGGATATATCAAGACTGTCACAACTAAAGTTGTAATGCCCATCTTCAAACTAAATGTTTAGGTATATATAAACTCTTTAACGTATATTATAAGATGCCTTACAATGTTCAGAAAAAATTATAACCTTATGAATTTTAGAGTTTTAAAATATATAGTAAGGAGTCGGTAATTTGATTAGAATATTTATGTTGTTGGAAAAAATGGTGGTGTATATCGAATGGCTGAAAAAATCGAGCAGAGTTTCGATACGAAAATAAATGTCGAGGCAACAGTTGGACTCTTTTTCTTTAAGACAAGATCGCCCGCTCACGGTGCGTAGGGGATGCGGCAATTGTCTCACAAGATACAACGACATACGACTTGCGATAGTTACACTACAAAACGCAAGTACAACGAACCTTGTTTGAACTCTCTTTTATGGAATTATGCGAGAATGAAGCAAGTTAATTCGAAATTTTCTCGATGTATTGAAATGAATTCGGGGGCGATTTATATAGAACTTCAGTGCCTTTTCAGATGGGTGCAACCCTGGTCCGGATCGATCTTGACCGCCGATCGCGCCCGTGGTTAAGTTGCGCGATCGATGGTCTGATCGATATCGATGAAGCGAACACACCCATTGTCATACACTCTCGCACACTCGATGGGCCGTCGTGTCGCCACGGTGCCCCATCAACAAACAGATGCATCCAATCGCGCCACGTGTCACCACTCGGACGATTCTCGCCAAGTAATCGCCATCCGAGAGTTGCCCGCCACATCACCGAGCCACGGATCAACCCTGGTTTGATTTTCCAAAATTTTAAGGATCCTCAAAGCTCCTCGCGATGATGCGAAGTGCAAAGTGCGCCTAAAGCACCCAACGCGACTATGTATGATGTGTGCGGGCCCGGCTCTAGCTCGGCTCGGACGGACGGTGCTTCGCACCATCCTTGGTGCTTTTTGAGTTAGCCAAAGGCTAGTCAAAATTGACTTGGTCCACTAGCGTGTATCATAAGGAGTTCCACATGATTACTCCTTATTAGTGGTGAAGCTCTTTATTAACTAGTCAAACATTTAATATTTTCTATGTGGAATATGGCTTTCCATATTCCCACCCTTTATATTCTATATATAAAATTATTTTAAGTGGCCAATTTCATGCATTTATTTCTCATTCACCCGACATTAGTTTTGAGAAATTCAAAAAGCTAAAATCATCTACCGGCGTAGATGTCGTTTATCTCATTTATTTCACACATTGAATAAATGAACCCACTTAAATAATTAGTCAAAATTGGGTCAAAACCCAATTTATTTAAAACCAATTCCAACAATCCCCACATTAATGAAAATAAATGCATATGAGTATGCAGACACTAAAGAGAGTTCAAGCGAATATCTATTGATCGGAGATGTAGCTTCTTTAGAGGAATACTATCGAATTTACTAGTCAGCCGCATGCTGACGCGATGTCTTGAATGCTCATTTGTTTATGTAAACCAAAACAACAATATCCACACAATATCTTTCCTAACACCATTTGGTTCTCATGGTTGTGCCCATTTTGGCCTTGGACAACATCTTGGATTCATAAGTGTTTCGTTTAAGCGGCACTGTCTTCACACTTATATAGGTGATCTCCTATTAAGAGTATGCTCCCATACTCCACTTCTTTAAAGTATATGAATCATTAAAAGTTTATAACTTAACCTCACCATATTCAACATGTTTCTCCACTTGACAGAATGAGTGTAATATGTTCCAAGTGTTTATCCTCAATATTCATAACTTAGTTGTCCGATTGAACCAAGGTCTTAGGATCTCCAAATCACAAGGTTGGATTACCGCTATGAACACTCTTATTTTGTGGATTTTAAGCATATTCCTTTCGATAAGCAAGATACTTGATCTCTATTCAAACCTTTAATTAATGGATCCACTAGGTTTTCTTTCGATTTCACGTAATTGATTGTAATAACCCCATTTGAGATCATATGCCTAATAGTGTTATGTCTTCAACGTATATGTCGAGACTTCTTGTTGTACATACTATTTTGAGCCCTTCCTATAGCCGACCGACTATCACAATGTATCATGATTGCAGCCACCGGCTTAGGCCAACAAGGAATATCCTCTAAAAAGTTGTGAAACCATTCTCGCTTCTTCACCGACTTTATCCAAAGCAATAAACTACGATTCCATCGTGGGTCGAGCTATACATGTTTGTTTAGAGGATTTCCATGTCATCGCTCCACCACCAATGGTAAAAATATAACCACTAGTGGACTTGGAATCTTTTGTGTCGATATCCAATTAGCATCACGTATCCTTCTAATATAGTGGATATCTTGAGTAATATAATCCATAATTTAAGGTGAGTCTTAGATACCTAAGAACCCTTATCAATGCCTTTCGGTGGTCATTTCCAGGATTATTCATAAATCTACATCATTTATTAATCTGCGTAGGCAATATCCCGGACGTGTGCGTTTGTTACATACATTAGACTACCAATAATTCGAGAATATTCTAGTTGAGATACAAGCTCACCATGATTTTTAGCTACGTGTAAGCTTAAATCGACATGCGTTTTAGCTTGTAGGTCCCAAGGGGTGTGAGTAAGGTTTAGAAGGAGGGGTTGAATAAACTTTACCAACTTTTCGATTTTAGTTCTTTTAAAATATTACGAGTTAATTACGGCTAAGTCATTGATGGATGACTAAGTTAGTTAATCGTGAGTTAGCCACTCAACAGTAATCGAAAGAGTCGTTGATAGAATAACTCAACTGTTTAGACTAAACTTTAACTTGGTCGTGATGAGATTTTTTGGAAGACTTAACACCCTTGAATTTTATTTATGGTTGTTTTAACACTTGATTTTAGCACTTTGTTAATTATCGGTTGGATAGCAAATTATCAATGATATAAAGTGATATGTAGAAATAAAATGCTGAAATGTAAATGACACAATAATTTTTATAGAGGTTCAAGATGGGGTAATTCTTCTACTCCTCTCTTCTCCAACTCCCCGGAGGAATTCACTAAGTAATGATCGGTTTACAAAGTGGTTATCATCCGGATACAAGTCTTGATCACACGGTGACTTGCTCCTTTGGGACTCGATCTGGAGATGCCTTGATCACTCGGTGGCTTCTCGTCCGACTCCTTCTTCACGGGGTTTGCTTTGTTACTTGACTTACTTTCTCAAGCTTCTTAGATTTGATCACGAAGCCCTCCAATAACTTGAGATTGGTTCGACCTTGAACCTTCCTACAATCTTCCTTGGCAAGTAGACCCCTTTTGATTCTTCAAAAGTTTCCTCTTCAACAGTTTGAAGTTGCCTTTCCTTCACGGACTTAGTGTTAGATCGATTTTCTTGAGATTTTGGCTTGAGGATTTTGCTTGAATAACTTGAGAATATTTTGCAGGTTACAATATGAATAATGCTCGTTATCTCGGGTATGCAAGCTAACCTTTTCTCAAAGTGATTCCTCATCTTTTTATAGTGAACTTTTCAAAAATCGCCCGTTGAAGATATAGGCTGATTTTCAAAAGTCACTTGTGTTCGTTGACTTTTCTTTTCTTGGTCTTCAATCTTGAGATGTAGACCTTTCATCGTATTAAATGAATGTCGGCTTTTCCGGCTCGACACGAGGTGCAGTGCTTCCCATTGGTTTATTCTTTTTGCACGCTTCGGGATCGAGCACTTTAAGACATGGCAAAGCATGGAAGTATTACTTATTTAAGTAATGTTCTTGACTTTTGTGCAAATGATTCTTTTCGATTAACTCCTCTTTGCACCGCCTTTTCCCCAGGTGACTTGAGTCGCTCCAATGATTGAAAGACTCATCTGTCACTTCAACTTGACTTGGCTTCTTGGGTTGACTTAATCGACTCTTCTCACAACCGTCTCACAGCCGATACTTCTTGATCGAGTCCTTGGTCTTCTTTCTTGGCCATACTCATTGTTCCTCGGTGAGTCTTCACTTCACATCTTGATTGACTTCTTGTATTTCCAAGTCATAGTGACTTGACTCAGCTTATACAACCCTATCTATTACAATAAGAATTACAAAGAAAATGGGGTGCCGACTTTCTAGTCTAAGTTTTACATGGCATTCATCAAAATCTAAACAATAAATTTCCCAACAATTTTCCCTTTTTGATGATGCCAAAACTTAACAAGATTAAGTAAAATGTAAACAAAGGATACATACGGACAATGCGAGAAACAAAGAATGTATGTGTTGAATAGATCGCTTTATTGATCATATCATTCTTGTTTTTTACGCAAATTGTTTACAATGTGTATCGAGAGCAATCGAGCATATACTATATCTACGCAAAAATGATTTTTCATTAAATGTAGAAGACTTACATACATATGTATTTACAAAAGTAAAATACATGAAGGGTTGGCAAAGAACACTTCATCGCCTTCGCCGCCTCCTTCTTTCTTCTTGACTCTGTCTTCGTCGGCTCTCTTTATCTTTTTCTCATCTTGACTAATTTCTTTCTCTTCGTAGCTCTTTTGGCAGCTTCGTCTTTTCTTTTTCTTTCTGTCTTTTTCGCCACAAATGTGAGTTTGTCTCTTATTTTCTTCTTCGATTCTCTTGACATACTCGGTGTTTTCCTTTCTACTTCTAGATTGGCTATGACATCATATCGGCCCAAAGAGATCCTTCCTTCTTGCCACGGATCTACATATTCAATATTTTTGGGTAGAGGTCGGGTATAAAACCTCCACCTCCACCACTTCTTCCTTCTTTTCGGGTGTATCTTTGTCACGGAGTCTTCTTCTTACCCAGAGTGTTGCTAGTAGTCTCAGATATCGCCTTCTTCGCACGACTTGGACCTTTCTCCCAAAGACAAGTCCCAGGACTTAGGCTATGGACATGTTTTTGAAATATCCTTCGGACTCGAGCGTTTTGAATTCTTCAACGGATCTTGGCTCTTGTCCGTCATCCGGAATGGCATCTCGATCTTTTCTCGTGGGAATGCCTCCAAATTGTTCCAACATTTCTTCAACACGGACATCCGTTCTCTTGTCGAAATCCTCCATCTCGGCTTCTACAATCTTTTTCTTATGAGACATGGGCACAAAGAGAGTGATAAAGCGGCAGAGTTACGGGGAAGTTTGTTGATTATCTTTGTTGTGACATGACCTTCTTTGAGGGTTTCAGCAAGCATTAAGGTCACATCCTTTGACCTTTCCCTTTCAATGACTTTTCCTTTTTCTTTCCTCTTCTCAACAAATGTTGATCTTTCTTTCTACAACAGCTTGTCTCCTTCAAACTCTTGGTATTCCTCTTTCCCCTTTTTGGCATCATCAAAGGAGAGAGAAACCCCGGAAACATCCAAAGCAAACATGAAGTCCGGTCGATGATCATTTGAATTCTCGTTTTGAGTCGGCTGCGGCATAAAGTGTCGAAATTGCAATGGTGGCCTTCGACTCACCAGAATCATTTCATTTCAGCCATGAGGAGGCTGAATTTGGCATTCATAGTCTCTTCAAGTCGCAGAATTTCTTTCTTCAAACTCCCCGTAGCAGCTCCATTTCGGTTTTGTGAGAGGCATGCAACCTCTCAATGTACTCCCGCATTCTCTCGCTTCATGTCGGCATTGTATCCGCGCTCCAATCAAGCATCTGTTGTAGAGTGCCTTGAAGTAACGAACTTGTTCGAGACGCATTGCAAATTGTTCCGACACCACTCCCCGATTCTTATCATTATCCCTCTCAAGTCGGTGTGGGGGTAGCATCTCGATTGTTCACCGTATGTCCAATGAGGCCCGATGTCGTTCGATCCTCTTAATCTCTCTCATGATTTTCTTGAAGACTTCACGGATTTCACCTGTCACTTGATTGGTGGCGGCCATTCAACGCCGAAATCGAATTCACTGCGGCACAAATGGAGTCGATAGGGATGATGGGTTCTTCGCGTGCAGATATTTCTCTGTTCTTTTGCGCTTTCTTCTTCTAGTGCATGTAGCTCGATTGAAAATGGGAAGGTCTCTTCAAATGCATCGTCTCGTACATGTGAAATCGCACGAGAGGTCATTTTTGCCGCAGACTACGGAAACCTCGCTTAGCTGATTCGTGCGGATTGGGGGGCCTTTGATGGTATTGACCCGGTGGTGAGCCTCGGTGTCTTAATGTGCCTTCTTTGGTCTCGGCTAGTTTGTCTTTTGAGTTTGATGTTCCTCGGCCGTATCAAGTGTCATCGGAAGATGATGAGACTTGAGGGCTTGGCTCATCATCAAAATTGAATGTTTGACGAGCAACATTGAAATCGGCTTACTCGTACTTGGAAGAACATCCTCGGTGAGTCTTTTTGATGTGCGCGAGGGTGGACTCGGCTTCATCTTGGATCCCATAAATGATATATCGGGGTTGTCTTGGGAATCATGAAGAGCATTAATCTCCTTCTCAGATTCTTCAATATGAATGAAGGGATGTTCGCATTTTGTCTCTTTACCCAGGGAAGTCTCAACCTCCTCGGGCATTCATTACCTTTAGCAGTCTCAGCTGCAGAAAGGCCTTCTACATTCCCTTCGATAGACACAGCTGTCTTAGGGTCTTCTGCAGTAGCATCCACAGGAGTCTCAACTCCCTGGATTGCACTTTCATTGCCCAAAGTGTTAACTCCGGGCGAGATCCATCATGTGCCTCAATCGCATCAGCGGTGTCCTCAACTGCGCAGTTGTTGGCACTTGAGTGGGGACAGACTGTTGTTGTCCGAGCCGTCAAGTGACAACTTGATGTTGTTCTTTTTCTTTCTTTTCTCCACTTCGCCTCATTCCTTCATAGTGAAGTCATCTCGCAACATCCTCCGACCTAGCTGCGGTGGAGTGAGTTTCCCCCCATTTGGCGCACCAACCGAGTGATCGATGGTGGGGTCACTCTACCTCGGACTCCCGACGTGGTGCCATTGAGTGTTCGACAAGGGGGCGGTGGTAAGACACCTTCAACAGGGGTTGGTTCAACTTGGGTGCACAAGTTCCCGGT
Source organism: Rehmannia glutinosa (assembly GCA_016081115.2). NCBI lineage: Eukaryota > Viridiplantae > Streptophyta > Magnoliopsida > Lamiales > Orobanchaceae > Rehmannia > Rehmannia glutinosa. The sequence continues at coordinate 72,368,758 of CM071937.1, read as the reverse complement.
GTCATCGCCATGTCCCTTAGATCTGTCCTCTCCGAGTGAATCTGGAGAAGTGGTTGCGGCAATAACTTTGACAATCTGTTGTACCACCACCCCAACGGATCAATTTCGATTGAGATTTGGAAGACTCTCCATTCCTTCCCCTCATTTTGTTGCTCATGCATCAACTGATTCCCGCATGGCTTTCTGATATACAACTTCTTCTTTGCAAAGAAGAGGATCCATGTCCTCATCACTTCCTAAGATCATATCAATGTGAGGATGAGTGTGGTCGTTGGTTCCAGTGAGAGGACAAATCTTTGGCTTTCTCACGAGCTTCGCCTTCCTCACTTGCTCTCGGCTTTTTCTTGCTCCTTACGAATTTGCAAAGCATATTTATGCGTTATCCTAGTCCAGGGCCTGCAAAGATGCAGTGTCAATCTCAAGAAGCCTCGAAAAGCTCCTCTTCTTCCTCAATATACTCGGTGGTGTTCAAACCGCACCCTTGAGTGACTCACTTCCATTTCCTCCATGCTCTCAGACGATTCTCGGATGTCCCGGGTATAATGGAGAGTACATGAATATATCATCATCTTCATCCTCTCCTTGTTGCCCTTCCTTTTCGGAATGGAAGGCAACATACTACGATGCTCTTCACCTTGGAAGATCGGGAGCGGTGGAGACACAATTCGTTCAGCAGGAGATTCTCTGTCTCGCTACCTCTTTTTCCTTAGCTGTTCTATCCACGGTGGGTCTTCTATTTGCCTCCGCTGATCGTCCTCGATAGACTTGGCTTTTTCAACGACAACTCTCGAGATCGCACTTCTTCAAATATCTCGAGAGATTTTTCTCGGTGAGTGGCGGGACTCGGTTGTCTTCTCAAGCTCCGAGAACTTGGTGATTCTTCTTCTTCTTTTTGTCTTTACCAGAGCAAGTTATGGTTCGGATACTTCTTTCTCGCTTCCTTGGCGGTGGGGTCGGTGCATCTTTCTTTGGACCGAGGAGCCGCCTTTCTTGTCTTGCGATCCTCTTCTTTTTGATGGTCGGAGAAGGTATTAGGGCTTCCTTCTCCACCTCGGCTGCGTGGGCGGGAGACACGTCTGCTCGGCGGGTGACTCTATTTGTTAGAGGCAGTGCATCTTTTGTCTTTCTTTGTAGGGGCAACTTTCTTCTTTTGCGTGGGGCAACTTTTCTTCTTCGGAGGGGAGACAATAGTTTGTTTCCTCGGGTCGGTGATTTCCCATCACTGGTGTCCGCCCTCTTCGCATGGGCTCTCTTCGGGCTCTGAAAGGTTAGCCCTAAACATCTTCTTGTTTACATGGAAGGACTTCCATGCTTAAGGGAATGCCCTTCACTTCCATCAAGCGGCCAATAACTAGGCCATAGCCGAGTGATCCTCTAAAAGATCCATCTTCCTTGAAGGACTTGTTCGCAACGTTGACAGAGTCCGCTATATACGAACTTAGCCCTTGATTAACTTGCTTCCCTTGCATGATCGCAGCCCATGACGATCGGCTTAGTCTTTGATTGATTGAAAGCGCAAATTTCATATGCACGCATTTTGAGATGACATTCATCAACTTGTGATAGTCGTCCTTTAGCAATTTCTTTTCAATTTGTGTAGACTACTTTCGCAAGACACACTCGGGTTTGGCTACTTCTTTCCATGCGGCCAGACCAAGTCCACATCACCAGTATATATCTCCGTCATACCCTCCCGACGGTAAGAAGCGAGTGCTCGCAAGGTCTTTAGCGATGATCATGATGTCCTTGCGGTCGACGGAGGACTTAATCCCTTTGTCCTACACCTCGGCCTTCACATAGAACTGCGCCACCTCTTCCGGTAGATGTGCGAGTATTCTATCGTCAGAAAGGCCTTAAGCCCCAGATATTTTCAACATATCTGTTATTTTCTTCAAAGGGTTGCATTCGAACCCTGTTTAATCATGCCTTCGAAATTCACCGAGGAGCCTGTGTGGATTTGCTTTGATAACTTAACGAAATCAGTCTTTGGTGCCATTTCTAGAGGATTTTACCGATTAAATCTTGATGAACTTGCTTTGAGAACAGGTAGGGTTTTCGAGAGAGAAAATTGGCTTTTGTATGCTAGAAGATGAACAGGTTTAAGTGTGAGAGAGAAAGTTGAAGGAATGAGTATATAAGGGTTATGAAAGGACGTGTTTTTGGTTTTTTTTTTTGAATTTTGATCGAGATCAACGGCTCAGATTTAGCACGTCTCATTGCATTTAATTGCTCGCATTTAATGCGGCAGCATTTATATCCAATCATATGCTTAATGTGCAGCTTTTGACTGTACCCATCATAATTACTCTGACGTCATCCTTAAAAACATTCCCGCTTATTAAAAACGACTGCGTTTTTGTCACTTAGCTTATAAATGACTCAACTTACTACACAAATGACTCAACTCTTCTTCTCTCCTTTCGTATAGTGACTCAGTTGTCGCCTAACTTGATACAACCGACTTCCCGTCTGGTGATTCACTTTTTGATTCATGTGACTTGTTCTATTTTCATCTTTTCACATTTCATCTCTTCTTATTGAGTCTTCGAGTATCAACTCAAAGTCAATTAACCCTAGCTCATTCTTAAGCTATTCAAATCTTGATTCACATAAGGGCTTGGTGAATATGTCACTAACTTGTTTATCGTTGAGATGTATTCCAATGTTATGTCTTTTTTTCAACATGATCTCGTATAAAATGATATCTCGACATCAATGTGCTTTGTTCTCGATGCAACACAGGATTTCGAGTGATTGCAATAGCACTTGTGTAATCACACATAATTGGAATCTCTTTTTCTTCAATTTCATAATCTTTCGCTTGTTGTCTCATCCATAAGACTTGGGCACAAAAAGCGCCGCAGCCTATGTACTGCGCTTGGTGTGGATGTGGCTATTGAGTTTTGCTTCTTGCTAAACAAGGAAACCAATCTGTTTCCAAGCATTTGACATGTGCATGAAGTACTTTTCTGTCAACTCTACATCCAAAGATAGTCGAGTTTGAATAACCAATAAGCTTGAATCCACCTTCCTTTGGATACCATAAGCCAACTTCTTGGCATCCCGTCAAATATATTAGGATTCTCTTAGCTGCGATCATATGGATTTCTTTTGGAGCAGATTGGAATCTTGCACATACACCTACCGCAAAGGTGATATCGGCCCGCTTCTTTGTTAAATAGAAGCGTTGATCCAATAAGTGCTCGTATCTTGTTTGATCTCTGACTTTACCATCCGCATCCATGTCCATCTTGACCGATGTGTTCATTGGTATTTTCACACAAGACTTCTCTTCCATACCAAATTTCTTCATTAAATCTCTGGTGTACTTTGTTTGACTTATGAAAGTTCCATCCTTGCTTGTTTAACTTGAAGTCCTAGAAAGAAAGTCACTTTCTCATCATGCTCATTTCAAATTTGCCTTGCATGAGATTTGAGAACTTATCACACAGACTCTTTGTTTGTGGATCCCAAAATAATATCATCCACATATATTTGAACAAGCAAAGATACTCTCCCCATCTTGAATTCAAGGGTGTTCTCATGTCCACTTTGCCTTTGGTGAATCCATTATCTCGTCGAAATTGAGATAATGTATCATACCAAGCTCTTGGTGCTTGTTTCAATCCATATAAAGCTTTCTTGAGTTTGTACACCTTATCTCCAATGGTCTTCTCGCTCAAAACCTGGGGTTGCTCAACATAGACTTCTTCTTCCAATAATCCATGTAAAAATGCACTTTTCACATCCATTTGATATACAATGAAGTTTTTTGTGCAAAGCATAGGCAAGATACATCCTTATTGCTTCTAATCTTGACAATACCCTTTGGCTACCAATCTTGCTTTTTTCTTACCACGTAACCTTCTTCATTCATCTTTTTTCAAAACCCATTTTGTGCCAATAACATTTTGATGGGTTGGTCTCTGCACCAATTCCCATACTTTGTTCCTTTTAAATAGATTTAGCTCTTCCTTCATGGCTTGAATCAATGTGTGTCATCCAAAGCTTGTGACACATCTTTTGGCTCTATCTGGGAAATAAAACAAGTGAACATTGCTTCTTGTTGAGCTGTGGATTTGGTTCTTACACCATCTCTCACATCTCCAATGACTAGCTCGTGGATGGTCTCTCAACCATCTCACATCGGGTTGAAGTAAATCAAATTGGATTGATCGTCTGCACTTTGTGTTGTCTTGAGCAGACTCTTTCATTTTCATTCAGTGCAGATTTTCCATTGTCTTTGAGAATCAGCCGTCTCATCTTCATCTTGATTGATTACACCACTTGACTTCAACATAGGGACTCTTCGCATAGTTGGTGATTCACTTATCGCCTAACTCTTCAAAGTCTTCTCCATTTATATTAGGTTCATAAAAACCACATGAATAGACTCTTACGTGACCATAGTCCTCTTGTTCAAGACTGTAGGCTTTACTTTCATTTGAGTATCCCAAAAAGATACCTTCATCACTTTAGCATCAAAAGCCTTTAGATTGTCGTTGCCATTGTGGTGGATAAAGCATTTACATCCAAATATTCTCAAATATTCAACATTTGGCTTTCTCCCTATCCGATTTCATAGGGAGTCTTTGTCGATTGTCCATTGATCATGCATCTATTTTGAGTATAGCATGCGTGTTGATGGCTTGACCCAAAATCGTTTAGCAGCCTTGACTTTAGCTAACACGGTCCTTGCAGCCTTCCTTGAGAGTTTTTCTTCTTTTCGCTACTCCATTCTCGCTATGGAGTCCTTGCTGCAGATAATTCATGAGCAATACCATTTTCAACACAATACTAAGTTATTATCCCATTGACAAACTCGGTTCCTCTATCATACCTTATCTTTATAATGGTTTGAATCTTCTCATTTTGAACTCTTCTCATCACCTTAGGTAACTTCGCAAGGTTTCCTTCTTTTTGCACATGAAGATTGTCCATGTATATCTTGAGTAATCGTCCACAACCACTAAGGTGTATTTCTTTCCACTTATACTAGTTGGCTCAATGGACCAAATAAATCCATATGCAATAAATGCAATATTCTTGTTGAAGATGGATTAGACTTCTCCTTGGATGATGATTTGATCTCGCTTTCCCATCGGCATGCATCACAAACACTTTTCTTCTTGTACACCGAGTCGCAGTCCTTCTACAAGATGACTCCTTGCAAGCTTGTTAATTGTCTTGAAAATGACTCACTTCTTGTGCCACCAACTTGATTCGGTTGTGCTCTTTGCTAATAGATAAGTGCTTGGTGTGGCGATCGACCAATCTACCACATACATGTTCTTCTTTCGGATCCTTGCAACATTATTTCATTTGATTCGATTGTCTTTAATTTGGCACACTCCCATCTTGAATCCAACATTATATCCCTTGTCACGAGTTGGTGATGCTTAAGAGGTTGAAGTTGAGACCTTCAACATATGCAACATCTGTGATTTCTAAACCATTTTTCTTGATGGATCCAGGCCTCTTATTTCTCCGGAGCTTCATTTCCTCCAAATATGACTTTTGCGCCTCTAATCTCCTTGAATTTTGACAGATTATTCTTGTTTCATGTCATGTATCCGGAACAACCACTATCCATGTACCAAGTTCCTTGGCACTCACTATTCCTTGAACCCGCAATCAAGGAAATTAGTTTTTAGGTACCCATACTTGCCGGGGTCCCGAGGGGTTAGTGTTGTAAGATGATCCAACCAACCTATAGCCAAATGATCGACTCTAAGAGGTTGCCATCTATCCGTGCCATAATCATAGCTCACTTTGGCAAATTGCTTGGGGGCTTTAGGTTCATACTTGTCTCTTTTGTATGCACGTATGCTGTGTGTGTGTGTTTTAGCGATTTGCCTTCTTTGGATAGTTGTGATATTTCGAGTGTAGTGCCTAGGTGCATTTGTGTGCTTATGATATTCTTTTGCCTTTGGAATAGCCTTTGATGAGTTCTAGGCCTTTGCCATTTGGGCTTATATTCCATAGGTCTTTTTGATATTTCACATAATTCCAATCAGCTTGACTTGGGTAGTTTCTACCATTCCCATCATATGTGTCTCTTTGACAAAACTTTGGGGTTTTGGTAGCTCTGTTTCTTCTTTCTGAGTACTTCCTATTTGGAGTTTTTGAGGAACTCTCTTTGGATTTCTTCTCAATCTGTCCTCTCAAAGATACTCAATTGGTTGTTTTCCTTTTCCTTTATATACAATGCCAGTTTGTTTATGATTGTGCTTTGGAGTGAATGTGGGTGCAACATTTGGTGTCTTGGATTTTTGAGATGCTTCATTACTTGAAGATCCTTTTTCCAAAATCACTGGGAGGTTATTTGTGCACAAAGGAATTGAATCCTATGCCGATCTTATCTCCACACTCTTTTTGGCTCATAATAAGGTCATCCAATGATTTAGGTGCCTTTGTAAATGATGTAATCACATTTTTGAGATCATTTTCCCTCTTTTCTATAGCAGACTATCTCTGCTTTATTAGTTTAGTAATCGACCTTGACTCTTTGTTCTCATCGGCTATTTGACTTAGAGTACTCGGCTCCTTAGTCACCATTTTGTGAGTTATGGCTTTTGATTTGCCTTTTTTCCTCGTTTAATAGTGTGTGTGAGGATTTAATGTGCTCAAAATCTTTCATCATTTTGCCTAATGAATCATAAAGATCAGTGGGTGATGAAGTGTGTGTGTCACAATCACTATCACTAGAATCCGAGTGAGATGAGTTAGAGTGTATCTCATCTTCTTGGTCGGAGGTTGATCTTGTTCTTTAGCCATTAGACAGATCATTCCGCTTCTGAGAATCACTTGAGTAGTCAGCTTCACTACTCTACGAGTCATTGCTTCTTTAGACGTAGTTGTCTCGGTGATCTCCGGCCTAACATGGCCTTTTTCTTTTCCTGTCTTCTTTCTCTCAAGACTTTTCTTTCTTCTTCATTCCTGTATTTATTGACTACAGGATATGGACGATCAATGGCAAAGTGTCCTGGTTGTCTACGAGTTCCAAACACGGGTTCTCGACTCTTTGATCGAGTTCTTTCCGTTCTTGGGTTATCGGCTCTACGATATTCAACCTTTGATGCTCGACTCTCTTGGGTGGCCTATCTTCCCTTGACTTGGGGGGAGTGAATGTCTCTGGAGGATTCACCCTTGTTTCTTTTATAGTTCTTGTTGAAGAACTTGTTGAATCTTTTAACCATCAAGGAAATTTCCTCCTGGTCAATGACTTCCTCGACCTCATCTCTCTTCCCATCTTTGACTATAAGTGCAATTTGTTTTGGGTACAAATTGTCTCATCTTGATCTTTTCTTCTCAGCTCAAATTCATAAGCTTTGAGGTCCGAGAATAGCTCATGATTGTATGTTTTTGATAGGTCCATCGAGTGCTTAGAGCCATGGTCTTCATTTCCCATTCATTTTGGGAGGCTCCTTAGAATCTTCATACACATCTCCTTTTGTGTGTATTCCTTTCCAAGTCTTTGAGAGCTCATTTGTAATTTCAAGTAAATCTAGCATCCATTTGATCGATTGTCTCACTGCAAGCATTTTTAAGTTTTCAAATTTTTGAACAACAACAGATAATTTATTTTCTTTAATTTGCTCCGATCCTTCACAAATTAAAGTGAATTTATCCCACATTTCTTTTCTTTGTTTTGTTCGACTTGACTTTATGGAACATTGCTTTGTCAGTCTTGTAGAGAATATCCTTGGCCACATTATCCAAGTTGTATCTCTTTCTGTCATCATTGGTCCATTGGTCATTGGTTTTTCAACTAAGGCTGGTCTTGCTTGACCCACGGCTTTTTCTCCTTGCATTCGCGCAGCTTGCTCTCCTCTCGTTCTGTTGTGTTCACTTTCAATATTTGTAGTGGCCCATCCTTTACACTAGCCACATTTCGTCATGTAAAGCAGATAGATGAGCTCGCATACGAATTTTCCATTCATCAAACTCCTCAATAGTGAACATAGGAATGCGTGTCAAATTTGCTTCCATGATAATAACTTTCTTTGAATAAAAATAGCTTTTGAAGGAACAAGTGTTAAAAATTTCTTTGAAAGATTGGAGATCTAGTTCAAGAACGGTCGGTCGGAAGGCTCAATGAACCAACCGCTCGATACCACTTGTAGGTTCCAAGGGGTGTGAGTAAGGTTTAGAAGGGGGTTGAATAAACCTTACCAACTTTTCAATTTTAGTCCTTTTAAAATATTACGAGTTAATTACACGGCCTAAGTCCTTGATGGGGACTAAGTTAGTTAATCAACAGAGTTAGCCACTCAACGGACTCGAAAGAAATTTGTTCATAGAATAACTCAATTTGTTTAGACCAAACCTTAACTTGGTTGTGATGAGATTTTCAACGGAAGACTTAACACCCTTGAATTTGATTTAAGGTTATTTTAACACTTGATTTTAACACTTTGTTAATTATCGGTTGGATAGCAAATTATCAGCAGATATAAAGTGATATGCGAAATAAAATCTTTGAAATGTAAATGACACAATAATTTTTATAGAGGTTCGAAGATGGGGTAATTCTTCTACTCCTCTCTTCTCCAACTCCTGAAGGAATCCACTAAGTAATGATCGGTTTACAAAGTGGTTATCACCCAGATACAAGTCTTGATCACGGTGACTTGCTCCTTTGGGACTCGGTCTGGAGATGCCTTGATCACTCGGTGGCTTCTCGTCCGACTCGCCTTCTTCCAGGGCGGCTGTCTTATTCTTGATTAGTGTGAGTTTCGCATGTATTTTAGGGCATATTTATGGACATAATTATTTATAAACATGCAATAACGCATATGAAATGGTATATATTCGCTCTTTGTGGAAAATGTATTACGCTTTGCTTGTTTTGTAGGAATTTAACGATATTTGGAGTGATTTTGTGACAAATACGAGCATTGCTACCTAGAATCATCAAGAACCGAGCGATTACACCCAATTGAGAAATATATTTAGTTTAGAGTCATAGTGACGAGTCGTGTGTCAAAAGAAGCATGGATGATCAAACAACAATGAGATTTATCTCAAGGAACGCCCAAACGCGTATGGAATTTCCAAAGACCTTTGGCGGGTTTAGTATTTTGGCCATAACATTCTCCACAAAATTTATATTGAACTGATTCAAGTGGCTATGGAAAGCTAAGAGAGGGCTACAACTCTTATGAAGACCCTGAAAGCAAATTCGAAATTTTTGTGGCACACGGGCAACCCTTGCGTGGACGCATGACCCGTGCTTTGAAGGCTTGGAGCTTGTCTACGGCTTCGAGCACGGGTTGTGTGGGAGCATGGCCCGTGCGTGCCAAGACCTTGAGCCTGCCTACGGCATCACACACGACCTGGTCGTGCGTGGGGCGCACGACCCGTGCGTTTGTGCGGAAATGTCCAATTTTGAAAGACATTGACCTAGTTTTGGCCCAAAGACTATATAAACACATCTTGGGGTGCGCACACAAGGGGGGAAAGGCTGGGAATACACCCAAGAAACAAGAAACACATCAATTTCAACAAGGAAGAATCAAGGAAAGAATCAGGTCGAATCGGAGCTTGAGGATTGAAGGTTAATCGAGAGATTATCCATTTTCCTAAGTTTTCTCATTCTTTGTGCTTTAATCCTTCATTGTAGCTTATCATGAATATGAACAATTTGTCTATGAGTTTTTTATTTGTAATGAGTAGCTAAACATCTTGTGATTTCCGGGTTTTGGAAGTAGATTAATTGAACTCTTGTTGATTGTATTAATCTTAGTTGAAGTTATTGTCTTGAAGCCTATTTGAGTACTTTATGCTTATTCTTGTTTTATCATTTGGTCTATAGTTGGCATGTTTGATGTATTGATTCATAATTCGAGAGATAAGCTTCAATATTTGATTCTTGAGCACTTTGGCCAATGATTTAGCATGACTTGATATATTGATTCATAATTCGAGAGATGAGCTTCAATATTAGATCTTGAGTACTTGACATGAATATTTGCATGAATCGATAGGTTTGTAGATATTTGTGAGGATATTTGATCTTTGGTGCATTTGGGAGTTGTATATCTATTGTTGAGTAGAGATGCTAGCATAGATATTTCAATCTACGTTTTATATACATCTCGAGAGGGGATAAAACATATGTGTGATCGTCTTATAGGTATAGTGATAATAACATTGGCTTGGATTAATTTAGACAAAGAAGAGGGATATTAATTGAAACCATAACCCGGGAATCCATTTCATTCTCTTGATAATTGCATTATTATTTTCATCTTGTGTTTTTGTGGTTATTCTTGTCTTTACCTCCACAACAATTATCCAACTTTCGATCGTCTAAATAAAAATAAGGCTATCTTAGTTCAATACTTAGCACATTAATTTATTAGTCTCCGTGGATACGACCTTGCTTACCCTATTCTATAAACTACACAAAGTACACTTGCGGTGAAGCTAAAAATAAGGCGAACAAGTTTTGGCTCCGTTGTTGAGGGGACTAATACAATTTTTGGTGCTAATATTGCGATAGATAGAATTATTTTTCATTTAGACATTTTTTATTTTATTTCATTTTTATTTTGTAAATTCTATCTCTACAATGTTTGATTTGTTTCTTTGAGTTGGTGCGCAGTAGTACTTAACACTCGCTCGAATGGAGAAAGTCAATTACTTCAATAATCGGAATTCTTACGATTATTGGAATAATCCTACTCATACGTGCTATTATCCGCATTGGGGGAATCACGAAGATTTTTATATGCTAACATGGAGAATGTGATTCAACCGCCATCAAGCTTCAATTTAACGAATGGATTTACTAATGTGGAAGGTAAACCATCTTTATAAGAAGCCCTCACCTCGTTAATGAGTGAAACAAGTTTGTTCATGAGCGAGTCAAGGACCACTTTACTCGCGATGAAGCAAATAAGCCATCTTTAGAAGAAGCCCTAACCTCATTCATAAATCAATCCAATACATTCATGAGTGATACTAGGAGCCGCTTCACAATGCAAGACGCGAGGATGGACAAGATGGAGCTACAATTGACACGGTTAGCAAAGACGATGAAAAATCTTGAGACTCAAATGGGCAATTAGTTACAATTGTTGGTGGGCAACAACAAAAGAGCCAATTTTCAAGCACCACCAAGCCAACTCAAAGGAACAATGTAGTGCCATTCATCAAAGGGGTGGTACGAATACGAGGTGCGAAGATCTTGGACAATCAAGCAAGTTCGGAACCAAACACGGATCGTGTGTCTTTGCACTTTCAGCCCGTGTGTGGTGTCGAAAAAGAAGCGAGTAAAGCAGGACAAGGAACACATGAACCGTGCGTGGATGCCCTGGGACAGTTCGTGCGTGATATCATAAGAAAGCTATTCCACAACAAAATGAACACTGGTGGTACATACGCGCACGGACAACATGAGCATAATTCAAAAGTGTTCCAACATCGGACTCCAATACTTGCTTGGAAATCCCAATTATGCATTACTAGATGTAAACAATGCAAAAACAGTTCTCGATCACGACCCAAAGCAACTAATATATGCATTCAAAGGTGGTACGAATCAAAATTAACAGCGTCAAGCTAAAGACGTTAAATATAGCGCTTGTTGGGAGGTAACCCAACGGTTTGTGGTGTGATTTTTGCTTTTGTTTTTTTTTTTGCAAAAAAACTGAGTGTTCAGACGGCATCACGCACGGGTGATCCGTGCGCTAGCGCACGCCCGTGCGTGCTGTAAGGGAGGAATAATGTGGCTTCGGTATGAATCACGGGCAGCCGTGCGCAAGCGCCACGACCGTGCGTCCTTCACTGAGACAATATTAAGGTACAAAACTTGAAGTGATGGTTGAAAGAATAAGTCCTAGCGATAGGAGGAGATGCCAAGGAGGGCCATTATCCACCACCACCCATACAAATGAATCGGGTAAATCCCATATTGAGTTTTATATTGAAATTTTATCTTCTCTTGCGTGCGATATAATTTCATTAAAGTTTGGGGAGATAGTTATCTATACTATTATAAAAAGTGTGAATGTATTTGAAGGTTTCTTGAAAAAATTGATTTGCCAAAAATATCCTTATAGTAAAGTTAGCTTAAGGGCAATTAAGCAGTTTTCTACAATGAATTTTATTTTTTATTTGTTAATAATATGATTAATGTCTTTTTGTATTCTAAAATATTCTCATGAGCTTTGTTTCAATTGTAATTCTGATAGTATTTTGATTTTTTAAATAATATTCATTTCATATTAAATTTGATATCAAGAGCTTTCAAACCATATGTCATAAGCATATATAAAGGACTTCATATGAGAGAAATTTAGCCGTTTAAAGTTGAGTGTTATGTAAAAATGTACATTTATAATATTTTTCTTTAATTTTCTTAATAACTAAATGTACCTACAAAAAGAAAAAAGATTATGAATTTATAACAGAATGAAGAGTAAAATTAAATGAATAAAGTTAATCCACTTAGTTTGATTCAAATAAATAGGAGGACAATTCACTTTTGGTTGCAAATATACCATAAAATAATAAATTATCATCTATAGCCCCCCCTAAATTGTGAGATAATTTTTTCTTTGAAGTTGAGTAAATGACCCATTTTGTAGGGAAGTATATGCATTCCCAATAAAAAATAATTATCACTTTTAAGATTAGTGAGACATAAGTTATTACTAAACTTTTGAATAAAATTTTTTTTTTGTTATTTTATTCATTAAATATCTATTTTTTTGTAATTATGGATATACGATTTAGCATTATTTAGATTCAATTATTTTTTTATAAATGCAAAAATATATGATTTATCAAATTTTAGCATGTAAATTACTCAATTAATTATTTGTAATGCATTTAACTCAAACAAATCTTAAAAATAATTTAACAAAGACATCTCCAACCACCAAAACTAAATAAGAGAAAAAATAATTGTAAACTAAACATAAATTATCTATTTACTATTATATTATTTTTAAAATTTTCTAGAATTGAGTTGTATAATACAATTAGTTAATAATCCATTCCGATCTATACTTACTGAAGATAAATTATATATTGAAATAATATTGAAAATTTACAAACATATCAACAATGTTACGTATGTACTCACAATATATAGTTAACTTATGTAGTATACTAAGTAATATCTATTTACATGATATGTATTATTGTTTCAAATGAATTGTTGGTAAAGCGGAAAACAAATCATACATCTTCATGTATTTGCATCACTTCTGGAAAATAAAGAAAATATCACTTACAATAAATATAATGAGGAAGATATTGAAACAACACCAATGTATTAATAATATTTGAAGTACTTAAATATTTTATTCATCTATCAAATACTAATCATTATTTCATGAATTTTAAATATGAAATATAATTTACTAAATGTCATACAAAGTGCTTTCATTATGTTTCAGGAGGCAATAACTATGTATATCGGATGTCCAATAAGTGAATACTCAACGTTGATTAAATATGTGACAATATTATGTTATAGATTACTCTTTCTTCATATTTTAATTTCATCTTTTTTCTTTGATATATAGTTTGCGTGGTAGTTGAAAATGCATGGTGGTTTAATAATTTATATGATATAAAACATGTGGCTTTCCTTTCAATTTGAATTCATTATTATTGATCATTTTCAATCATAATTGATTAATTTATTTTATCTTCATTTCTAATATATAAATATTTAATTTAATCAGAGAGAACATGAGTCAAAATATTAAATGGAGACACTATTGAGAATTTTCATTTTCGCTATGTCATTGAGTGGGTGTTGATTCTCGCACGAGAAATGAAAATATTTTTGGTTGAATGTAATCTAAGAAAAATATGTGTTTAGAAATGAATTGATTTTTAATAAGTATTTTTAAGACTTTTTTACACGCAAATACCGATACAAATAATTATATTTTTATGTATTTGAAATAAATTTTGAAAACTTTTTATTATTTAAAATTATTATTGGTAAGTTAGTGGTGGACCTAACAATTAGTTTATTCAGTAAGAGTGGGAGATAGTGATATAAGTTTTATAGATGTGATTGAATGATAAGGTTGGAGAATATGTAACAAAAGTAGCTTTGAATATTAGATGAAAATCAAATATTTTCAATAAAACACTTATACGAAACTTTTCGATTTTATGAATAGTATAAAACTAAATATACGTATTTGGAAATGAGAACATATGAAAAAGAAATTCACTTTCTCATCACTCTTAATAAAAAGACAGTTAATGAAAATCCAAATATTGTAGCAAGTCGATTCAAGAGATAATACTCATTCCGGAGATGGAGAAAAGGAGTAAGACATCCGGACATCAATCAATCATGATTGCGCTAAGAATATATTAAAAAAGTTGCAAAAAAGTGTCAAAGTCAAACATGAAGAAGAAGACACTCAAAAAGTTAAACAAGGTTAAATTAATGCCAAAAAGAGGTCTTTGGAATACCTTTTTTTTTCTAAATAGTCTTTAGTTAGTTGATATAGATTGTACTTTGTTCAAAGATAATATCATCTAAGTATAGTGTTTTTTAGTTAAAATGTCGACCATAGTTCACCGACTAAAAATTTAATTTTAATCCTCAAATTTCATTTTAGAATCAAATATACGAGTCACATTTACTATATATACAAAATAATTTAATAAAAATTTATTTGAATTTTAAGATTTAATTTAATTTAATTAATAAATTATCTAGATTATGTGCAACGACGTGCACCTTACTAGTTTTGATATGAAATGTGTGGATAAAAAAATTGCATTAATTTTGTGTATTTTCATATAGTTGCATGTAGAGCATTTTAGGTTGTATTTGCATTAGAAACATGTTTATTGTTTTAGCACATTTATTGCTTTCATAGATTTTAGGGAGTGAGTTGATCTCTTGATTGTAACTTGTGCTTGATTTTGAAAAATTTGTATTGTTTGGATTGGGTGCTGAACATGAGTTGATTGAGCCATGAATAGATAACATGAGCATGTTGATATGGAAAACTTGGTTTGATGCTTTGAATTACATATTTACAAGCCTGTGAGCTTTTGAGCCTTTACTGTTGTCATCATATGCAATCTTGTTTGTGATTTGAGTATATCATTTATGTTGTTAGAATTCTAGAACTTGCTCTGGTATCTCTATCAAAGTCACATGTTGTATGCGAAGTGTGAAAATGATTAAAGGCCATTTTTGTTAGCCCTTAAAGCTTTTTTGCTTACCTTACGATGATGTTGAAATCCCTGGTTAGCCAATTTGAGCCTATTGCCTAATCTTTTGTGATAGCCAAAATTCAAGCCTTATCATTGATATATATATTACCCTGCACTTGAGCGTATAACATTCGAGTAAAGGGAATGAATGAGGGTGAATGGGTGAAAT
Organism: Rehmannia glutinosa; assembly: GCA_016081115.2. Taxonomy (NCBI): domain Eukaryota; kingdom Viridiplantae; phylum Streptophyta; class Magnoliopsida; order Lamiales; family Orobanchaceae; genus Rehmannia; species Rehmannia glutinosa. The sequence continues at coordinate 72,353,379 of CM071937.1, read as the reverse complement.
CAAAATTTTAGAAGGTGGTGTTAAAAAAATTGGTTGATGGAAAAAGGAGAAGAAAAGAATGTTGAAAACTCACAAAAGAGTCAAAAAACAAAAAAGCTTTATGAATGAGTTTTCTTTGAATGGACTTGGAGGTTAAGAATTGTAATGTGAATGGTTGAGTTTAAAAAGAAAGGGGATGTAGATAAGAAGAGTTGGTGAAAATGAGAGATGATTTGAGTAGCATATTGAGCTTTAATGTAGATGATTTATATGATCATCGGTCTATACGCTCGAGTTTGAGTCACTCTTTCTATATTTTCCTACCCTAACCAAAAAGCCTTCATTACAACCAAAGAGAGAAAGTCTTTTTGATTCACAAATTGCATACATTCTAGTGGTAGAGATATGAGACGATTTGAAAGCCTATGGTAATTCTACAATATTGAATTGAATTGAGCGTAAACACGTCCTATATTCATTCGAGATGAGAGTTTACACTTGATCTTTGAGAGGCGTGATTCGTAACATTTACCATGGTTTCTTTGATGTATGCTCTATGTTAGATGTTTGAGGTTTGGTTGATTCGTTGCTTGACACCTATGATGAACAATGCGAATTTTACGGAGTTGTTGTGTGCGTTCTACTTTTCATTACTCCCAATCATATTTTGTCTTGTTTTTAAAAGTGTTGTGGATGACGGCCATGATTTAAGTTGGGGGTTTGATTAGTGTGAGTTTTGCATGTATATTAGGGCATATTTATGGCCATAATTGTTTATAAACATGCAATAACGCATATGAAATGGTATATATTCGCTCTTTGTTGAAAAGGTATTACGCTTTGCTTGTTTTGTAGGAATTTAACGATATTTGGAGTGATTTTGTGACAAATACGAGCATTGCTACCTTAATCATCACGAATCGGCGATTACACCCAATTGAGAGCCAACTATATTGAGTCTAGAGTCATAGTGACGAGTCGTGTGTCAAAAGAAGCATGGATGAACAAACAACAAGGAGATTTATCTCGAGGAACGCCCAAACGCGTATGAAATTTCCAAAGCCTTTGGCGGGGTTTAGTATTTTGGCCATAACACTCTCTACTATATTGATATTGAGCTGATTCAAGTGGCTATGGAAAGCTAAGAGATAGGGCTACAACTCTTATGAAGACCCCACAAGCAAATTCGGAAGTTTGGTTGGCGCACGGGCAACCCGTGCGTGGACGCATGACCCGTGCGCATCTGAAGGCACCTGAAGGTTTTGAGCATGTCTACGGCTTCGAGCATGGGTATCCCGTGCGTGGGAGCACGGCTCATGCGTGCTGAAGACTTTGAGCCTGCCTACGGCACCCACACGACCTGGTCGTGCGTGCGGGGCGCACGACCGTGCGTGTCGTGCGGAAATGTCCAATTTTGACAGCACATTGACCTAGTTTTGGCCCAAACACTATATAAACACATCTTGGGGTGCGCACACAAGGGGGAAAGGCTGGGAATACACCCAAGAACACAAGAAACACATCAATTTCATCAAGGAAGAATCAAGGGAAGAATCGGGTCGAATCGGAGCTTGAGGATTGAAGATTAAACGAGAGATTATCCATTTCCTATGTTTTCTCATTCTTTGTGCTTTAATCTTTCATTTTAGCTTATCATGAATATGAACAATTTGTCTATGAGTTGTTTATTTGTAATGAGTAGCTAAACATCTTGTGATTTCCGGGTTTTGAAAGTAGATTAATTGAACTCTTGTTGAATATATTAATCTTAGTTGAAGTTATTGTCTTGAAGCCTATTTGAGTACTTTATGCTTATTCTTGTTTTATCATTTGGTCTATAGTTGGCATGTTTGATGTATTGATTAATAATTCGAGAGATGAGCTTCAATATTTGATTCTTGAGCACTTTGGCCAATGATTTAGCATGACTTGATATATTGATTCATAATTCGAGAGATGAGCTTCAATATTAGATCTTGAGTACTTGACATGAATATTTGCATGAATCGAGAGGTTTGTAGATATTTGTGAGGATATTTGATCTTTGGTGCATTTGGGAGTTGTATATCTATTGTTGAGTAGAGATGCTAGCATAGATATTTCAATCTACGTTTTATATACATCTTGAGAGGGGGATAAAACATACGTGTGATCGTCTTATAGGTATAGTGATAATAACTTTGGCCTGGATTAATTTAGACAGCAAGAGGATATTAATTGAAACCATAACCCGGGAATCCATTTCATTCTCTTGATAATTCCATTATTATTTTCATCTTGTGTTTTTGTGGTTATTCTTGTCTTTACCTCCACAACAATCATCCAACTTTCGATCGTCTAAATAAAAATAAGGCTATCTTAGTTCAATAATTAGCACATTAATTTTTAGTCTCCGTGGATACGACCTTGCTTACCCTATTCTATAAACTACACCGTACACTTTGCGGTGAAGCTAAAAATAAGGCGAACAAGTTTTTGGCGCCATTACAAGTTTTTAATTTAGGAATTTTTATTTTATTTCATTTTTCTTTTGTAAATTCTATCTCTACAATGTTTGATTTGTTTCTTTGAGTTGGTGCGGGTAGTACACGAACACTCGCTCGAATGGAGAAAGTCAATTACTTCAATAAGCGGAATTCTTACGTTATTGGAATAATCCTACTCCTACGTGCTATTATCCGTTGGGGAATCACGAAGATTTTTATATGCTAACATGGAGAATGTGATTTAACCGCCATCAAGCTTCAATTTAACGAATGGATTTACTAATGTGGAAGGTAAACCATCTTTATAAGAAGCCCTCACCTCGTTAATGAGTGAAACAAGTTTGTTCATGAGTGAGTCGAGGGACCGCTTTACTCGCGATGAAGCAAATAAGCCATCTTTAGAAGAAGCCCTCACCTCATTCATAAATCAATCCAATGCATTCATGAGTGATACTAGAGCCGCTTCACAATGCAAGACGCGAGAATGGACAAGATGGAGCTACAATTGACACGGTTGGCGGCCAAAGACGATGAAAACTCTTGAGACTCAAATGGGCCAATTAGTTACAATTGTTGGTGGGCAACAACAAAAGAGCCAATTTTCAAGCACCACTAAAGCCAACTCAAAGGAACAATGTAGTGCCATTCATCAAAGAGGTGGTACCAAATACGAGGAGCGAAGATCCTGGAAAATCAAGAAATTCGGAACCAAATACGGATGTGTGTCTTTGCACTTTCGGCCGTGCGTGGTATCGAAAAGGAGCGAGAAACATGACAAGGAACACATGAACGGAGCGTGGATGCCCGGACGGTTCGTGCGTGATATCATAAGAAAGCTATTCGACAACGAAATGAACACGGTGGTACATACGTGCACGGACAACATGAGCATAATTCAAATCAAAGTGTTCCAACATCAGGACTCCAATACTTGCTTGGAAATCCCAATTATGCATTATTAGATGCAAACAATGCAAAAGCAGGTTCTCGATCACGACCCAAAGCAACTAATATATGCATTCAAAGGTGGTACGAATCGAAATTAACAGGTGTCAAGCTAAAGACATTAAATATAACGCTTGTTGGGAGGCAACCCAACGGTTTGTGGTGTGATTTTTTTGTTTATTTGTTTTTGCAAAAAAAAAAATGAGTGTTTCTTTAGACGGCATCACGCACGGGTGATCCGTCGTGCGCTAGGCGCACGCCCGTGTGTGCCTGGAGGGATGAATAATGTAGCCGGTATAAAAGCACGGGCAGCCCGTGCGTCCTTCACTGAGACAATATTAAGGTACAAAACTTGAAGTGATGGTTGAAACAATAAGTCCTAGCGATAGGAGGAGATGCGAGGAGGGCCATTATCCACCATCACCCGATGAATTAGCTAAATCCACAGTTTTATATTGAAATTTTATCTTCTCTTACGTGCGATATAATTTCATTAAAGTGTGGGGAGAGGCATAGTTATTTTTATATGAAATGTGTGGATAAAAAAATTGCATTAATTTTGTGTGTTTTCATATAGTTTCATGTAGAGCATTTTAGGTTGCATTTGCATTAGAAACACGTTCTTGTTTTTAGCACGTTTATTGCTTTCATAGATTTTAGGGAGTGAGTTGATCTCTTGATTGTAACTTGTGCTTGATTTTGAAAATTTTGTATTGTTTGGATTGGGTGTTGAGCATGAGTTAATTGATCCATGAATAGATAACATTGAGCATGTTGATATGGAAAACATGGTTTGATGATTTGAATTACATATTTACTAGCTTGTGAGCTTTTGAGCCTTTACTGTTGTCATCATATGCAGTCTTGTTTGTGATTTGAGTATATCATTTATGTTGTTAGAATTCTAGAACTTGCTCTGGTATCTCTATCAAAGTCACATGTTGTATGCGAATTGTGAAAATGATTAAAGGTCATTTTTGTTAGCCCTTCAAGCCTTTTTGCTTACCTTACGACGATGTTGAAATCCCTAGTTAGCCAATTTGAGCCTATTGCCTAATCTTTTGTGATTGCCAAAATTCAAGCCTTATCATTGATATATATGTTACCCTACACTTGAGCATATAACATTCGAGTAAAGGGAATGAATGAAGGTGAATGGGTGAAATCAAAATTTTAGAAGGTGGTGTTAAAAAAATTGGTTGATGGAAAAAAGGAGAAGAAAAGAATGTTGAAAACTCACAAAAGAGTCAAAAAACAAAAAAGCTTTATGAATGAGTTTTCTTTGAATGAACTTGGAGGTTAAGAATTGCAATGTGAATGGTTGAGTTTAAAAAGAAAGGGGTGTAGATAAGAAGAGTTGGTGAAAATGGGAGATGATTTGAGTAGCATATTGAGCTTTAATGTAGATGATTTATATGATCATCGGTCTATACACTCGAGGATTGAAGATTAATCGAGAGATTATCCATTTCCTAAGTTTTCTCATTCTTTGTGCTTTAATCTTTCATTTTAGCTTATCATGAATATGAACAATTTGTCTATGAGTTGTTTATTTGTAATGAGTAGCTAAACATCTTGTGATTTCGGGTTTTGGAAGTAGATTAATTGAACTCTTGTTGAATGTATTAATCTTAGTTGAAGTTATTGTCTTGAAGCCTATTTGAGTACTTTATGCTTATTCTTGTTTTATCATTTGGTCTATAGTTGGCATGTTTTATGTATTGATTCATAATTCGAGGGATGAGCTTCAATATTTGATTCTTGAGCACTTTGGCCAATGATTTCGCATGACTTGATATATTGATTCATAATTCGAGAGATGAGCTTCAATATTAGATCTTGAGTACTTGACATGAATATTTGCATGAATCGAGAGGTTTGTAGATATTTGTGAGGATATTTGATCGTTGGTGCATTTGGGAGTTGTATATCTATTGTTGAGTAGAGATGCTAGCATAGATATTTCAATCTATGTTTTATATACATCTCGAGAGGGGGATAAAACATATGTGTGATCGTCTTATAGGTATAGTGATAATAACTTTGGGTTGGATTAATTTAGACAACAAGAGGGATATTAATTGAAACCATAACCGGGAATCCATTTCATTCTCTTGATAATTCCATTATTATTTTCATCTTGTGTTTTTGTGGTTATTCTTGTCTTTACCTCCACAACAATCATCCAACTTTCGATCGTCTAAATAAAAATAAGGCTATCTTAGTTCAATACTTAGCACATTAATTTATTAGTCTCGTGGATACGACCTTGCTTACCCTATTCTATAAACTACACCGTACACTTGCGGTGAAGCTAAAAATAAGGCGAACAGCATTACTTCATCTTACTTTCTCAAGCTTCTTAGATTTGATCACGAAGTACTCAATAACTTGAGATTGGTTCGACCTTGAACCTTCCTACAATCGTCATTGTAAAGTAGACCCCTTTTGATTCTTCAAAAGTTTCCTCTTCAACAGTTTGAAGTTGTCTTTCCTTCACACTTGTGTTGGATCGATTTCTTCGATATTTTGGCTTGAGGATTTTGCTTGAATAACTTGAGAATATTTTGCGAGGGTTAAGTATGAATAATTCTCGTTATCTCGTGTATGCAAGCTAACCTTTTCTCAAAGTGATTCCTCAGCCTTTTTATAGTGAACTTTTCAAAAATCGTCCGTTGAAGAGATAGGATGATTTTCAAAAGTGACTTGTGTTCGTTGGCTTGTCTTTTCTTGGTCTTCAATCTTGAGATGTAGACCTTTCCTCGTATTAAATGAATGTCCAGCTTTTCAGGCTCTGACACGAGGTGCAGTGCTTCCCATTGGTTTATTCTTTTTGCACGCTTCTGGGACTGAGCACTTTAAGACATGGCAAAGCATGGAAGTATTACTTATTTAAGTAATGTTCTTGACTTTTGTGCAACGGATTCTTTTCGATTAACTCCTCTTTGCGCTTGCCTTTTCCCAGGTGACTTGAGTCCGCTCCAATGATTGAAAGACTCATCGTCACTTCAACTTGACTTGGCTTCTTGGGTTGACTTAATCGACTCTTCTCTCATTTTGTCTCACACCGATACTTCTTGATCGAGTCCTTGGTCTTCTTTCTTGGCCATACTTAGTTGTTCCTCGTGAGTCTTCACTTCACATCTTGATTGACTTCTTGTATTTCAGGCATAGTGACTTGACTCGGCTTATACAACCCTATCTATTACAATAAGAATTACAAAAAAAAAATGGGGTGCCAACTTTCTAGTCTAAGTTTTACATGGCATTCATCAAAATCTAAATAATAAATTTCCCAACATAGCTTTGGAGGATGTCATAAGCATTGAACTTCAAGTCCCGTCTCAATATAATGAGATGTGACAAAATAAGTCCATCGATGTTTTAGAGATCTTAATTCCTAGAATAACATCTGCTACACCCATATCTTTCATTTTAAAATGTTTGGTCAACATTTTCTTAATATTCATGATTATATCATGATTACTACCCATAATCAACATGTCATCAACGTAAAGACAGACAATCACATAAGCTTTAGGTGTGTCTTTAATGTAAACGCATTTATCACACTCGTTAATTTTGAAACCATTTGATAGCATAGTTCTCACAAATTTCTTCATCAAATTTTCGTGCCATTGTTTCGGAGCTTGCTTAAGGCCATATAATGAGTTAACGAGTTTGCACACCTTCTTCTCCTACCCAGAGCAGCAAACCCTTCGGGTTGTTCCATACTGATTTTCTCTTCTAATTCACCATTTAGAAAAGCCGTTTTCACATCCATTTGGTGTATCTCAAGGTTATGCAATGCATCAATAGCAATGACAACTCTAATAGATGTGATTCTTGTCACGGTGAATACGTATCAAAGAAATCAAGGTATTCTCTTTGTTTAAATTCTTTAGCTATTAATCCGGCCATGTATTTATCAATAGTTCCATCACTTTATATTCCCTTTTAAGGATCCATTTGTATCCTAAAGGTTTATTTCCGTGGGAGATCTACCAACTCCCAAGTATGATTTTGCATAATGGAATCTATCTCACTATTAATAGCTTCTTTCCGAATGGAGCTTCGGATCGACAATGACTTCACCAATTGTCTTTGGTTCATTTTCTAACACATAAGTTAGAAAAACGGACCAAAAGACTTAGTTATTTTGGCCCTTTTATTGCGTCTCGAGTTCTTCATCACTTTGATGATCACCATCGCCAGATATCACGTGTTCTTTTGCCGAATTAGCTTCTTTCCTTTCTTGAATGGAAACACGTCTTCAAAAAATACAACATTCCTTGACTCAATAATTGTACCTTCTTGTACATCTGGCTCGCGATTTGTGCACTAAAAATCGATATGCACTCTTGTTATTTGCATATCCAATGAAAATGCAATCGATTGTTTTAGGCCCCTATCTTGACTTGTTTTGGCTTAGATATTTCTACTTTAGCCAAACACCCCAACACTCGGTATTTGTAGGAAGGTTTTCAACCTTTCCATAACTCAAACGGAGTTTTATCTTGTTAAGAATGTGGTCACCGAGAGAGTTTCTTCCCCCAAAAATTAAGGAGGTAAACCCGAATTTATCAACAAAGCATTCATCATCTCTTTCGAGTTTGGTTTTGCGTTCAAAGCAATATCGTTTGATTGTGGTGAATAAGGAGTGTCGTTTGATGAATAATACGAATCCGAGCAAAATTCATCAAAAGGAACTCCATATTCTCCACCTCTATCACTTGAATTATTTTAGTTTGTTTGCTAAGTTGATTTTCAACCTCATTCTTATAGCCTTTAAGAGCTTCTAAGGCCTCATTTTTACTTCTCAAAAGATATACATAACAAAATATTTTGTGCAATCATCGATAAAAGTTTTTTCCACCTCTAGTTTGCACAAACTTTAAATCACATATATCACTTTGTGAATTAACTCTAGAGGTTCTGTTTCTCTTTCCATTGAGTGGAATGGTGTTTTGGCCATTTTTGCGTTAAAACACGATTTCACACTTGTGATGTGAATCTATTTTAAAGTTAGGTAGTAATTCCAAGTTTACTAACCTTTTCAAAGTGTTAAAATTCACATGTCCTAAACTAACGTGCCATAAATTTGAACACTCAAGCAAATAAAAAGAAGCATTAATTTTATTGCTTTCAAAGTTTCGGAGTATATTCATTACATTCTTCTTGAGCAGTCCATTATCTAAGTACCCCTTCCCTATGAACTGTCCATTTTTCATTAGTACAAACTTTTGAGCCTCAAATACTAATCTAAACCCCGCTTGACCAACAATGATTAGACACTAAATTCTTCCGAATGTCCGGAACATGAAGGACATCAATGAGGGTCGACTCCTTGCTCGAGGTCATCTTGACCACCTTGCCAAGACCGACAATTTCGGAGGTTGAATGATTTCCCATGTATAACTTCCTTCCGTTGATAGGAGTATACATTAAGAACATATCTTTGTCGAGCATCTCGCAGGCGTGTAGAACCCGTGTCCCCCATCATTCTCTCGGGTTATCCACCATGTAGCACTTTGTTGACTTCAAACACAATAGCCGAGAGATTAAGCTCGGACATATCAATTGATACTCGATTTGTCCTCGGTCACATGCACCTAGTTCCGATTGGCTTTCTTAGGAAACGAAAATCTTTAGCCTTGTGATTCGGCTTTCCACAGTTGAAGCACTTCCCTTTGAACTTTTTAGCCTCCCTTGTTTCGACTATCCCCCGGATGCTTTCTCTTCTTGCTAGCATTGGGCTCCACGAAGTTTGTCTTTGCCTACATTGGAAGCTTGTCGACTTAATTTACGAATTGCAATTGTCTTCTTCAATTCACAATCCGACAATTAAGTCTTCAAGCCCCATCTCACCGCTTATGCTTCGAGGTAATTTTAAAATCCTTACACGAGAGGTGGTAGCTTCTCTATTATAGCGGCTACTTGAAAGGATTCACTCGGCGCCATTCCTTCGCAATTATATCGTGCGAATGAGTTGAATCTCTTGAACCTTGCGATCACCGCCTTGGTGTCAACCATCTTAAATTCAAGGAATTTGCCGACAACAAATTTCTCTGTCGGCATCTTCCGTTTTATACTTCTTTTCTAAGGAGCTCCACAACTCCTTAGCGAGTTTTTATCGAACAATACACATTATACAATATGTTGTCCATCCATTGAGAATGTAGTTCATGCATAGGAAGTCGCTTTGACTCCAAGCATCGAACGCCATTCTCTTCTCCTTATCGAGTCTCCTCTTCCCCTACGGTTGGGGCATCTTCGTCAAGAAACAAGCAAGGTTGATTCGTAAGATAGAACAAAGATCTTCATTGCCATCTTTTGAAATTTGAACCCTAAACTTCTCCCGGTTTCTCTCCGGTGTTGGTGCTAGTACGGATGGTGCGGAACCGATGATGATGAAGCCATTTGTTATACACGAAAATCTTGTCTTAAAGATAAAGAGTCCAACTCTTGCCTCGATATTTTTTTTTATCGAAACTATGCTCGATTTTTTTTTCAGCCTATTCGATATACACCACCATATTTTCTAACAATGCTTTCGAGCTAGACAAAGGCTAGTCAAAATTGACTTGTACGCTAGGGTGTACCATAAGGAGTTGCACATGATTACTCTTTATTAGTGGTGAAGCTCTTTATTAACTAGTCAAACATTTAATATGTTTCCTATGTGGGATATGGCTTTCCATATTCCACCCTCTTATATTCCATATATACAAGCATTTTAAGTGGCCAACTTCATGCATTTATTTCTCATTCACCTAACATTGGTTTTGAAAAATTCAAAATACTAAACTCATCTACTCATGGCGTAGATGATGTTTATCTCATTTATTTCACACATCAAATAAATGAATCCACTTAAATAATTACTTTCAATAGTTACAAAACTAAATTTGCCAAAGTTAAATCTTTGTAGGACTATTTTTGTAACACCGAAATAGTTATAGGACTAGTTTTACATATGTTCGAATAAAAATGTATCAAACTCGTCATTCTCTCATTCAAACCCGCCATATGATCAACATGTGCAATGAGAATTAAAACAATCCTCACATTATAGCAATGTTTTTTAAATACAAGGTGTAAATTGCAAATCAAAATCAAAAGCCAAAAATACGGGCGAGAACATGTTTGCAGCAATAGATACCAACACTAACCCCTACGCCGCCCTAGGCCACACTCGTAATCCCGATGGATCCATCACACGCACCTTTGAGGCCCCCATAACTCCACCCTCAAGCAACCTCCGTGACCCACTCCAATCCTCTCCAAGGATGTCCCTCTCAACCCCTCCACCAACACCTCCATCCGCTCTACCTTCCCCGAACAGCCCTCGACGACGCCGCCTCCAAACGCCGCCACTCATAATCTACGTCCACGGCGGTGGCATCGTTATCCTACGTGATGCCTCCACCATTTTCCACCATTTATGCGCCACCATCGCCTCCAAAATCCCACCATCATCGAGTCGATCGACTACCGTCTCACCTAAGAACACCACCTCCCCTCCGTCTACATGACGACACGTGGAGGCATTTCATTGGGTTAAAACCACCAACGACGAGTGGGTCACCAAATACGTTGATTTATCAAATTGCTACCTCATGGGCACCAGCGCCGGTGGCAATATAGCATACCACGTAGCCTATGTGCCTCTTGTCGACAAACTCGGGCCCGTATAAGTCAATAGCCCGATTCTTCACCAGCCATTTTTGGTGGGGTCAAAAGGACAATGTCGGAGATTCGATCAACAACATATATGATTCTTCCGGTCGCGGTCGAGATATAACGATACAACCATCCATCCCAATAAAGATGCAACCCATAATGTTACAATCAAGTACAAGAGAAGCCCAATGAGAAAAACCCACAAGGGAGGCCCTAACGCAACATTAAGAATCCTGGTGGCTTGAACACTATGAATGTTAGGATAAGCAAGAAAAGTTTTGTCACTATTGATTATACCTATTTTATGCTATTGTGGAATGTAGTGGTCCCAAGAGTTAGTTAGAGGTGCGGGAATATAATGATGAGTAGAATGGCATTGTAATTTTCATGAATTAACTTAACAAACTTTCAATTCTCTTTCTCTCTTCTTCTCTGTTTTCTACCGAGCTTACAATTTGCTTTCGAAATGTGCCGTTTATTTTAAATTGTATCAATTGGTGCTTTCATTGCTTCTTCCTCTTGTCTCCCCGATGAATCCCCCATCTCTAAACGCCACCTCGATGCACTTTCGATTCTATTCACTCCGCCTCACAACAATTCATGTTGGCCGTCGATTCCAAACTCGCCGCACTTCGCTCCGAATTCCAAACTTTTCCGTTCCACGATTGTTTCTCTTCCTCCAAAGACGCCATTTCCAGGCTCGGATCACCCTGGTCACCACTTGGATGCTCTATCTCTCTGTTCCATGAAGTTAGATATTCCGTGATTTGACGGTTCGACCATTCGATTAGCTCTTTTGCATTGAAGCATCTTTTTGATTTCCATCACACGCCGGTGGACACTCGTTTCTGATTCGGAATTTCACTTAAATGGGTGTGTCGCCTAGTTTCAATGGGCCCACCTTAATGGCCTTATCTCTATTTGGCCAACGTTCATTACTGCGATAGCCCATTGTTTTAGACTCCGCCCCATTTGAAGATCCTGAAGGCCTTCTTTCCAAACTCATTAAATCCACTTTTGTCGCCGACTTTTAGGCCCAATTTGAGGCTTTGCTGAATCACGTCATGGGCATCTACGAACCTCTATTGATAAGCTTCTTCATCACCGGCTTACACATCGAGATCCGCCATGACTGCAATTCAACCGCCCCAAAACATTGATGAAAGCATTTGCTATGGCTCGGGCTTTTGAGACCTATTTTGAGGACTCTTGTTATTGGTGACCCACTTTTTGAAACCTTACTCCTATGCGTCCTTCCTTATTGGGCCATCCCCAACCCAACATTCCCCTGGCCCATCTCTAAAACACAGCTCCACACCACATTTCTCCCAACCTCCTTTTCCCAACCCGAGCTAATCGACACCTCCCTATCCCAAATTACCTCCTCTGTTACCATCTCCCGTCTTCCGATTCGTCGTTTATCGCCAGCGGAACTTCACGATAAATGTGATCGCGGGCTATGCTACAATTATGATGAAAAATTCGGCCCTCACTCACCGTAGTAAGAGAAAAATTTTGCTCCCGGGTAATGATTATGACAACCTGCTAGTCGACGCCCGCCAGATGCGGTCTCTCTCATAGGAGGTTCTTAATGCATTTTTGGGTCTCATAGGCCTCATTGATTTCAAGTCCTCATTGTGAGTTGGAGCACACATAATTTTATCAAGCCTTCCCTCATCGAAAAAATAGGTCTCTCGGTGGAGTCTATTCCTCCTTTTCGTGTTTCAACGAGGCGGGGACGCTTTTTGGGTTTGTCATCACAAATGCCCAACCACCACTATCCTTATTCAGGGTTTTTTTTATGGTGGACGTGCATGTACTTTCCATTGAGGGCCGGATCTTGTTCTTGGGTTTCCGTGGATTCAACTTTTGGGTCGAGTGGCTCATGATTATTCTTCTCTCATTTTGGAATTTTTGTTGGCAAGGGCAACACGCCATTCTCAAAGGGAAGACATTTTCGTCGCCTACTCCGGTGTCCTTTGATGCCGTGAGTGCCCTACTTCATCAACCAGATCCACCGTAGTTGTTTCTCCTTTACCATTATGCCACCGACAACCAAAACAAGCCTCTTATCGACATCGTGTTTCCAATGGATATCCCTCCCGAGCCCATCGCTTTGTTACATAAATTTTAGGATCGTATTCGGACACTTAGGGGCTTTACCCCATCGGTCGGTGGACCATCATATCCACCTTTTTCCCGACTCTAAGCCCATCAACGTTCACCCATATCGTTATCCTCATTTTCAAAAGGCCAAAATGGAAAGATTAATTCAAGAGATGTTAGCTTAGGGCATCATTAAATCCAAAGACCTGACTCTTTCTCATCCCCTATTATTCTTTTGGTCCGTAAGAAAGATGATTCGTGGTGATTTTGTGTGGACTATCAGGGTCTCAATGTCAGTAACTATTCGGGATAATTTTCCTATTCCCACGATTGATGAACTCCTTGATGAATTGGGCGGTGCGACAATTTTAAAGCAAATTAGATCTTCGTGTTGGGTATCACCAAATACAAATGCACACGAAAGACACTTATAAAATAGCTTTCCGCACACATGATGGTCATTTGGAATTCTGGTAATGCCTTTTGGCCTTACTAATGCGCCATCCACGTTTGTGCACGATAAATCGTCTATTTGCCTCATACCTTCATAAGTTTGTTATCGTTTTTTTAAGACATCTTGATTTACAGCTCCCCTGTATGAATTCCCATATGGAACATTTATGTGTGTTTTTCGGTTCTGTTGTCTAACCAATTCTATGTGAAGCTTTGAAGTTTTTGTTTTGTAAAGATTCAATTGATTATTGGGTCACGTCGTCTTTGCTAGAAGAGTTAAGGCCGATCCGAAAAAAAAATTGAGTCCATGCTTGGAATGTTCTAACAAATATCAAGCAATTGCGGGGTTTTTAGGCCTTACAGGCCATTATCGCCGTTTTATTAAGGGTTATACGACCATTCTTCGCCCCCTTAAAAGATTTGCTCCAAAGAGATTCTTTTGCTTGGGCACCAACCACCGACAAAGCCTTTGCTCTACTCAAACGGCGATGGTTGAGGCCCCAATATTACGCCTTCCCAATGTCTCTCAAGAATTTATTGTAGAAACAGACGCTTCAAATGATGGCATTGGGGTTGTTTTTATGCAACAAGGCCATCCTATCGCCTATTTTAGCCGCAAGCTTGGCTCTCGTCTTGAACTTCCTCTGTTTATGATAAGGAGCTTTATGCTATAAGCGAGGCGATCCTTAAGTGGTGACAATATATCCTAGGTCAATATTTTGTCATCCGAACAGCAGGATCACTGAGTCTTAAAGAACTTCTCCAAAGATGTCACTCAAACTCCAAGCACAGAGTCTTATGTCCGCAAACTTATGGGTTTCCACTTTCGCATTGAATACAAACCCGGTTCTTCGAATCGTGTGGCTAATGCCCTATCTCACGGTCTGCATGCAGTTGCGAAGACAATCCCACAGCCTCATTAGCTGTTTTTTCGCACTCATTTCAAATAGGTTTTTAATCATATGGACAAATTGCACCAGGATAATTTTGAGGACCCATCTCTTCAATATCTACACAATAAGTTCAAGCAAGGTATACTCCCCGCCGCTTATTCGTTTCCAATGGGTTGCTCTTGTTTTGGGGTTGTTACATTATTGGGCCGATTTTGTTAGATAAATGTTTTTATCATGATTTTGATGATTATGTTCGATTTTGTTCAAATATGTTTTCAAACCAAAACTATGTCCCTAAATGTTGTCTAAATATTTCCGATCAACTTAAAATGTTTTTACTATTTTTCGGAGTATTTCTTGAAGTTTATATTCGATTTAAAATTGGACAACACATTTGTTTCAGGCTCGACCGGTCGCCCTATAGGGCAACCCGTACCTGAGTTGAGCTAAGAAACAGAAAATGGGACGTAAGAAAAATAGGGCGGGCGACCGGTCGACCAGGTGGGCGACCGGTGTGTGGTCGGCCGATCGGCGCGCGATTGCACTGCAAGTTGGATTTTTGTTCCGACTTCTGTTTAAAAACGCAAGGGCAACCGGTCGCACCCCCTTCGACCGGTCCCCCTGTGTAAAAATTCGCAGAATTCAATTTCAATCTTATCTCTGCGCGACCGGTCGAACCCTTGTTTATCAAAGAAACTATCCGTTGCATTTTTGAATGACTTTTCCCTATTTTGTGGGATTGATTTCTAACAGCTATATTGATGTTTTTAAATGGTTTTTTTTGCAGCAAATCACTCCCCAAGGAGGAGCCTATGTCCGGAAATCAAAGCCAAGACCTCTCCTATAAATAGAGGCTTCATTCAAACAACAGGAGAAAACACACAATATACAAGCAAAAGAGCAATTGAGCAAACACTTTCATATATCTTGTTGTATTAGCCTAAGCACTTTCACTTGCACTTTTTTGAGGTCTAGGCTTTCAATTCTTGATTACACTTGAACTCGTATTGTATCAATCATTATAGAGTTGTAATCTTGATTTTTGGTCATCATTCAACACAAGACATCCTTGTGAGTATTCTTGTGGTAAGAATACACTTGGGTGATCTAGGTGATAGGTGTTTGAAGGTTGTGGTAATCTTCAAAGGTGTTGTAAGAGGGTTGTGGTAATCCTCGAGGTGGTGTAAGAGGATTGTGGTAATCCTCAAAGTGGTGAAAGAGGGTTGTGGTAATCCTCAGGTGTTGTATTAATTTTTGGTAAATTAATAAAATCTTTTTTCTTTTTGAAATCCATCCCGGAGATCTTTGGGGTGGTAGAGGATTAGGCCCTAGGTGGGTTGAACCTCTTTAAATCAACGAGTGTTGTTTATTTTCCGCATTTACATTTTTGTTATTTACTCGTTGTTTCGAAAAAGAGGGTGATTTGCGAAAAATCGGAATAATCTATTCACCCCCTCTAGATTATTGTAGCCTCTTGGACTAACAAGTGGTATCAAAGCCAAACTCTTTGGCTAGCTCGTTCCGAGTAAAGAGGAAAGATCCATGGCTACAAATGATGCTCATCTCACCACCGGTGCCTCTACCAATAAGCCACCACTATTCGACGCCAACAACTACGCATTTTGGAAAGACCGTATGGAGTGCTTCCCTACAAGGGTGCGGGTTCGACATTTGGAATGTGGTCATTGAAGGAGTTGATCAACCAACAAAGAAATCGGAGGATGGCACCTTGGCTCCTAAACCTTTCAAGGAGTTTGATGAAAACGACAAAAAGGCTTTTTTCTCTAAACGGTAAGTGCCTTAAATATTTTGCATTGTTCTCTTACCGCCACCGAGTACAATCGCATAAGAGGCATAAGGTCGGCACATGAGGTTTGGGAAAAATTGGAGACAATCTATGAAGGGACTAAGAAAGTCAAGCAAGCAATAAAGACCATGCTTGTTAAAGACTTGAAAACTTTAACATGTATGATGGCGAAAGCATCTCCAAAATGGTGGAAAGGCTTGACAACATTGTCAATCCTCTTGTGGCCCTCGGCAAAGTCATCTCCGAAGAAGACAAGGTGACCAAGGTACTAAATGCACTTCGGCTCATGGTCCGAAAAAGTAACGGCAATCACGGAGGCACAAAATCTTGAGACACTCAAGTTTGATGAGCTTATTGGAAACCTACTCATCTATGAAGTCTATCTCAAGGAGAGAAAAATTCCTAACCATCCACAAATCAATCGGGTATGCAAATTATTCCTAAAGGTCTTGCTTCTTCTTCTAATAATGCATACTATGATAATGATGATGATGATGAGGAGACGGTCGCACTTGTTCAAAAATTTGCAAAATTTGTGAATAAAAATAAAGCAAGAAAACCAAGAGATAATGCTTGCTTTAAATGCGGAAAACCCGGGCACTTCATTGCCGATTGCCCAAAGCTCGATGAAGAGGAGCAAAAGAAAAGGAAGCCTTTCACAAAAAAGAAGGCTCTAAATGCGGAAGTCAAAACATGGGATGAACTACTCGAAACAACCGATGAGGAAGGAGAAACCGAACACGGTCTCATGGCTATAGACGATGAAAACAATGAGGTACACTCAAATTCTTCTACTTCTTCCATAGTTGATGACTTGCAATGTGATTTTGATGAATTGCAAATTACAAAATTTAATCGTTAAATACAAAAATTTGAAAAAGGAGCATAAGGAGACTAAGGTTGAAAAGGAAAAATTATTTACCTCTTATGAATCTCTAGACAAAGCTCATGCTCTTACTCTTACTAGAATTCATTCTCATGAAACCGAAAAGGAATTGCTCACAAAAGATATTGAATGTTTGAAAAATGATGTGCATCGTTTCAACATAAGTACGGATAAAGTCACAAAAATTTTAGATGCACAAAGAGGTGAGCATTCCAAATCGGGACTTGGTTATAAGCCATTTCAAAGTGTTTTTAAGAAAAATAACCAAGGTCCGACTTTTGTACGTGCTAATAATTATAATACTCCTACTTGTTTTTATTGTGGCAAAGTTGGACATTATGCTAATAATTGCAAATTGAGAAATAGCTCAAGACATGTTTGGAGACCCAAAGGTCTCAAGGCTAACCCCATGGACCCCAAAACTATAGGGTACCTAAAAATGGTTCGTTTGTAGGTAATAGGCGCTATAACAACCATGGAGGATTCGAAATGGCTCGTGGACAGCGGATGTTCACGCCATATGACCGGGAGGAGAGAACTTTTTACCAACATCAAGCTCCAAGAAGAGGGTATGGTCATGTTCGGCAATGGCAAAGGAAAAATTCTTAGAAATGGAGAAATTGGTAACTCTTCTTTCTCTCTTAGTAATGTTCTATTAGTTGAAGGGCTTAAGTTTAATTTGATAAGTGTTAGCCAACTTTGTGATTCAAAATATGATGTTTCCTTTAATAAAGAAAATGCATTATTCTTAAAAATGGTGAAATTATTTGTGAAGCAAATAGAAAAGGCAATCTTTACAAAATTTGTACAAGTGATTTGGTTAGTCAAAATGTTTCTTGTTTAGTCGCCAATAATGATTTAACTAGTTTATGGCATAGGCGACTTGGACATGTTGGATACAAGAATTTGAAAAATATTTACAAAACCAACATGTGAAAGGACTACCCAAATTGAATTTTGAAAATCTTGGCTTATGTGACACTTGTCAAAAGAACAAATTAGTTAAAAGTAGTTTTAAGCCAAAAATGAAATTTCCACAACCAAACCCCTACAAATGCTTCACCTTGATTTGTAGGGGGATATTGGTACGGCTAGTCTAAGTGGAAAACATTACACTTTTGTTATAGTCGATGATTATTCGAGATATACTTGGGCTCTTTTTCTTACCAATAAAAACGATGCCGTTAATGAGTTTGTTAAGTTGTGTAGACTTATTCGAGAATGAAAAAGAAGATACTATCAAGTCTATTCAAGCGATCGAGGTGGAGAATTTGACGGTGAATTTAGAGTATTTTGTGAAACCAAAGGATATGCTCATAATTTCTCGGCTCCAAGGACACCTCAACAAAATGGAGTAGCCGAACGGAAAAATCGAACATTACAAGAAATGAGTCGGTCCATGCTCAATGAATTTTCACTTCCAAAGTATTTTTGGGCCAAGCCGTAAGTACCGCTTGCTATGTCATTAACCGAGTTTATATTCGTCCTAAAATGAATAAAACTCCATATGAGCTTTGGAAAGGTAGAACTCCAAATATTAGTTATTTCAAAATATTTGGTTGTAAATGCTTTATTTTGAATACCAAGGATCAATTGGACAAACTTGATCCTAAGGCCGATGAAGGGATATTTATGGGATATTCAACAAAAAGCAAAGCATATCGGGTTTACAATAAGACTAGTGGAGTTGTTGAAGAATCCATCCATGTTAAATTCAATGAAGCTTCGGGAGTTGAAAGAATTCCTAATGATGAAAGTGATGAGGAAGATATTATTGAACAAATTGTTCAAATTGATAATCAACCGTCTACATCAAATGATCAACCGTCCACTTCAAATGGTCCTCAAGAAGATAGAGGTGATATCTCGGATCTTCCGTTGCATTGAAATTTAAGGAGATCACCCAAAAGATCTTATTATTGGTGATCCCCTTGATAAAGTAATGACTCAAGAAACTTTGCCGAGAAAGCTCTTATTTCTCAAAAAGAGCCTAAAAATGCTAAAGAAGCTATTGAGGATGAGGATTGGTTTCTAGAGATGCAAGAGGAGTTGAATCAATTTGAAAGAAATGATGTATGGGAATTAGTACCTTGTCCTCCTTCTCAAACCATTATTGGCACAAAATGGGTTTTCGGAACAAACTTGATGATCAAGGCAACATTGTTCGAAATAAGGCAAGGTTAGTAGCTCAAGGGTATTGTCAAGAAGAAGGTATTGACTATGATAAAACTTTTGCACCGTAGCACGTTTAGAAGCTATTCGTATTTTGCTTGCCTATTCTTGCTTTAAAAATTTCAAACTTTACCAAATGGATGTTAAATCCGCCTTCTTAAATGGTATTATTCAAGAAGAAGTCTATGTAAAACAACCTCCGGGGTTTGAAAATTTTTCTAGGCCTAATGATGTTTATAAACTTA
This sequence comes from Rehmannia glutinosa, assembly GCA_016081115.2. NCBI lineage: Eukaryota > Viridiplantae > Streptophyta > Magnoliopsida > Lamiales > Orobanchaceae > Rehmannia > Rehmannia glutinosa. The sequence goes on along the minus strand of CM071937.1, from coordinate 72,333,724 downwards.
AAAAGGCCTTGTATGGTTTAAAACAAGCACCCCGTGCATGGTATGATAGACTTAGTTCGTTTCTTTTACAAAATGGTTTTATAAGAGGTAAAGTCGATACAACTCTATTTGTTTTTGAAAAAGGGCAAGATTGTTTACTTGTGCAAATATATGTTGATGATATTATCTTTGGTGCCACTAATGATTCTTTGTGCAAGAAATTCTCCAAGTTAATGCAAGGTGAATTCGAGATGAGTATGATGGGGGAGCTAAATTTCTTCCTTGGACTTCAAATTAAGCAATGCCAAGAAGGTATTTATATTTCGCAATCAAAGTATACAAAAGAACTTTTGAAGAAGTTCGGCATTGAAGAAGGAAGAACCGTCTCGACTTATGGCAACCAATGTCAAAATTGACAAAGATGAAAAAGGCAAGACGGTTGATGAATCCAAATATCGAGGTATGATTGGTAGTTTACTTAATTTAACCGCTAGTAGACCGGACATTCTTCATGCCGTATGCCTATGTGCTCGTTTTCAAAGCAATCCAAAAGAATCTCATATGAGTGCCGTTAAACGGATTTTTCGATATTTGAAAGGCACTATTCAATATGGTTTATTTTATCCAAAGAATGAAAATTTTTCTCTTAAAGGTTATAGTGATTCGGACTATGCGGGTAATATTGATGATCGGAAAAGTACTTCCGGATCATGTCAATTTTTAGGCGATTGCCTAGTTTCATGGTTTTCAAAGAAGCAAAACTGTGTTTCTCTTTCAACGGCCGGTTTAATATATTTCCGCCGCATTTTGTTGTACTCAACTTCTTTGGATGAAACAAACCTTAGCGGATTACAAATGCTCTTTTGAAAACGTACCTATCTTTTGTGATAATATATCCGCTATAAATATTGCTCAAAACCCGGTTCATCATAATCATTTAAACATATTGAGATTCGACATCATTTTCTAAGGGATTGTGTTTCAAAACGAAAAATTGAGATATCGTTTGTACCATCTCAAGATCAATTAGCGGACATTTTTACAAAACCGCTAACTTCCGAGTCTTTTGCGTCAATACGAGCTCGGTTAGGCATAATGCATATTGAATGAGGTCTACGTTTGCATTTTACATGTTTTTAAAACTTAGGGGCGAAAAATCGGATTTTTGGTTGAAAATTCGGATTTTGAAAATTTTGACAAAACAAGTGGTTGAAGAGGTTGAGGCAACCGTCGTCGCCCTCAACGCCGACCGTCGCCCCTCAACCACGACCGGTCGCCCTAGGCAAAATTTTGGTTTAAGTTCGATTCTGTCTTCAAAGACATTTGTTATTTTCACTTCTTTTTGCCATTTTTCGTCCCCTTCGCCAAATGCACACAATTTTCACTCAAAATTGATTTTCATGCATTCAATTCATATCTTGGACCTTATATAGCATGTTTATCATCATCATTGCTCATCTTTTCCGATCAAATGGTAAGAATTTTCCTTACTTTGCTCAAATGGGTTGAACCCTTGAGTTTATGGCTTTCTTATATATTTCTTGATATTTTTGCTTATGATCTTGATGAGCTTAGTTATTATGTTGTATTGTATGATGTTTGATGTGAATTGGTGATGCAATTTTTTGGCTTGGATCATTTACAAGGGCTATATACAACTCTTTTTATTTTTCACGCCCACAAGGTGTTCGATGAAATGTCGCAATGAAAATTTCAACTTATACATGATTCTCTTGCTTCCAAAAGTTTTCTATACTTATTGGGATCATGTTTTGCTCATCAAAACAAGTGTATAACTTCTTTATATTGCATTTCTCCCATTTTTCTTGGATTATGATGCTTTAATTGATCAACGGTTAATAAACCGTCCCTTTGGCGCACTTTGATATTATTGTATGGTGTTATCACCATTCTAACATTCTTTTTATGATTCCAAAGGGGGAGAAACAGGATATTGGCTCGTTAGCTCAAGAGAAGCTAATAAAAGCTCGTAATAAGTATTGTGGACTCTAATACCTAGTCCATGGCTTGAACCTTGGACTCGCATGACATTGATTATAAGTCTTGTGATAGGGGAGCTTCTTAGCTCATGATGCAATCTATATAAGCTTGTTATAGCTTGTGCTTCTTACTTATAATTATCGTTTGTTGATATGCTCATAAATAGGGGAGCTTTGTATGAAATACTTCTAACGGATAGTTTACTTGTAAAACCGAAAATTTTATTTGGTTTTAAAATCGTCCTCAAGAAAATTGTTTTGGTTTGTAATCATCAAAAAGGGGGAGTTTGTTAGATAAATGTTTTTATCATGATTTTGATGATTATGTTCGATTTTGTTCAAATATGTTTTCAAACCAAAACTATGTCCCTAAATGTTGTCTAAATATTTCCGATCAACTTAAAATGTTTTTACTATTTTTCGGAGTATTTCTTGAAGTTTATATTCGATTTAAAATTGGACAACACATTTGTTTCAGGCTCGACCGGTCGCCCTATAGGGCAACCCGTACCTGAGTTGAGCTAAGAAACAGAAAATGGGACGTAAGAAAAACAGGGCAGGGCGACCGGTCGACCAGGTGGGCGACCGGTGTGGTCGACCGGTCGGCCGTGGCGCTTAATTGCACCGCAAGTTCGATTTTTGTTCCGACTTCTCTGTTTCGAAAAACGCAAGGGCAACCGGTCGCACCCTTCGACCGGTCCCCCTGTGTAAAAATTCGCAGAATTCAATTTCAATCTTATCTCCGCGCTGACGGGTCGAACCCCTTGTTTATCAAAGCCAAACTATCCGTTGCATTTTGCATGACTTTTCCCTATTTTGTGGGATTGATTTCTAACAGCTATATTGATGTTTTTAAATGGTTTCTTTTGCAGCAAATCACTCCCCAAGGAGGAGCCTATGTCTGGAAATCAAAGCCAAGACCTCTCCTATAAATAGAGGCTTCATTCAAACAACAAGAGAAAACACACAATATACAAGCAAAAGAGCAATTGAGCAAACACTTTCATATATCTTGTTGTATTAGCCTAAGCACTTTCACTTGCACTTTTTTGAGGTCTAGGCTTTCAATTCTTGATTACACTTGAACTCATATTGTATCAATCATTATAGAGTTGTAATCTTGATTTTTGGTCATCATTCAACACAAGACATCCTTGTGAGTATTCTTGTGGTAAGAATACACTGGGTGATCTAGGTGATAGGTGTTTGAAGGTTGTGGTAATCTTCAAAGGTGTTGTAAGAGGGTTGTGGTAATCCTCAAGGTGGTGTAAGAGGATTGTGGTAATCCTCAAAGTGGTGAAAGAGGGTTGTGGTAATCCTCAAGGTGTTGTATTAATTTTTGGTAAATTAATAAAATCTTTTTTTCTTTTTGAAATCCATCCCGGAGATACTGGGGTGGTAGAGGATTAGGCCCTAGGTGGGTTGAACCTCTTTAAATCAACGAGTGTTGTTTATTTTCCGCATTTACATTTTTGTTATTTACTCGTTGTTTCGAAAAAGAGGGTGATTTGCGAAAATCGGAATAATCTATTCACCCCCTCTAGATTATTGTAGCCTCTTGGACTAACAGATTTGTCATTGGTTGACACCCTCCTTTGCGAATTTCATGATACGCCCGGTGGCGGTCTTGCGGGCGTCAAGCGTACCTTTGTACGGCTAGCTTCTATTGGACTCATGCGGACATTAGTTGTAAACTACATTACCAATTGTTTATTATGCCAGCAAATTAAATATTCCACTCAAGCTCAAGCCGGCTTATTGCAACCTTACCTATTCTCGGTAGTGGTTTGGGATGATATGACAATGGATTTCATTACGGGACTTCCTCATTCGAAAGGTTTTTCGGTGATTTTGGTAATCGTGGATCGTCTATCTAAATATGCCCACTTTGGCCCCTTACCCACTTCATTTATTGTTGGCAAAATGGCCACTTTGTTCGTTGATTTGGTGGTTAATTAAACATCATGGTTTTCCCTGTTCTATTATCGAGGGATCCTATTTTCCTTAGTTAATTTTGGCAACAACGCCTTAAGTGGTACAACTTTATCAATGAGTAGTGCTTACTATCCACAACCGATGGACAAACAGAGGTTGTCAACCGTTTGGAGCAAAAGATCTATGCACATTTACACGGGAAAAACCAACCAGTTGGGTTTCTTTGTTAAATTGGGTGAGTTTCATTACAACACAAGTTTTCATAGTAGCCTCAAGATGTCCCCTTTTCAGCGCTTTATTGTCGTGTTCCACCAACAATTCCTCACTATACTAAAGGCTCTTCCCCAATCCAAGCCTTCGACGACACTCTCACAGATCGAAATGAGCTTTTACACACTCTTCACGAAAGTTTGTAGGCTGCTCAAAATTGAATGACTATCCGGGCCAATTTACACCGCAGGAGGTTAACTTCGCCATTGGGGATATGGTTTCATCCATCTCCAACCTTATCGTCAACTTTCGTCGCTTTGTAATAATCATCACAAACTCTCAAAGAAATACTATGGACCATTTCCATTTACTAAACGCATTGGTCCCGTGGTTTATCGACTTGATTGCGAGAGCATAGCCGCAATCATCAAGTTTTCCATATTTCAGTTCTTAAACTTTACAAAGGATCTCTTCCATCACATGTCCATGATTTACCTATCGACAATTGTGCTAATGTTATAATCGAAGTACCACGAAGCCCAAGGAGAAAGAGCCACAAGGAAGGCCCAAACGCAACATTAAGAAACCCGGTGGCTTGAAGATTATGAATGTTAGGATAAGCAAGAATAATTTTTGTCACTATTTATTATACCTATTTTATGCTATTATGGAATGAAGTGGTCCCAAGAGTTAGTTAGAGGTGCAGGAATATAATGATGAGCATAATGGCATTGTAATTTTCATGAATGAAATTAACAAACTTTCAATTCTCTCTTTCTCTCTTTTTTCTTTTTTTTTTGCCGGAGCTTACACTAGGGGTGCTTGATTCGGTCAAACCGAATCAATCAAACCGATATTTTGGTTAACCGAAAATTTGGTTGGTCGAAATGCAAAACCAAAATCGAACCATCTTTACATAGTTTGGTTCTGTCAAACCGAATAACTAAGAAAAATAAGTAAGAAGCACAAGTTTAGAATGGTTTGATAATGGAAAAAGAAGGAAAATTTGAAATTGCAGAGTATATGTGAGTGTACTTCCTTGAGAATGCATCTTTTGGCGTTTTGATCGTAGTTTTAATTCACCGTATTACTGTAATGCTGTTTTGTGTTGGGTTGTAGTTAAGATTTACTAGGTAAAACAACTAAAAATCCTTATCATAATTGTATTATTACTATAGTAGCAATATACAATAAATCAATGAATTAATGAAGCCAATAGAAATATATCATTTTTTGTTTGATTGTTGATGAGCTTTTGACTGATTTTAATATATGAATATGGTTAATAATGTTAAAAAATTAACTATATATGAACCGATAGTATAAAACAGTTTAGAAGTGGTTTCATTCTAGGTATTTTTATCGATAGAATAATTCAATTATGCTTATTCATCCTTTTAGTTTGCAACATTTGTCCTTTAAATAATGTGAAATAAATTGAGATTTATAATCAAGAGTAGTCATTGTGTTAGTTTTTATATTTCTTAGAGTGGAGTAGGCTTTATTGTTTGCTTTGCAGGAGAACATTGGGTGCTTAGATATTTAATTTTGCAAATTTATTTGTTGGATGTTGTGACGATTTGGTTTACATGTCTGTATTCTTATTGCAAAATCAAGGATTTAATTTGATCCATGTAAATTATTTGTCTAATTAATTTATTATTTTGATAGTTTATTGCTTACTACTTAGTTTCACTTGATTGATATTTCTATGTTTAAATTATTGAAGTTTAGATTCATTCTATTGTTGATAGTTTTGAGACTGTGTTCTGATAATAAGAAGATGTTACTTTTACCCTTAACGTAGAATCCTATTGCGACGCGTCTCATGTGACGCATCCGTTCGTCTCAAATACATTTTTGACGTTTTTGGGACTTTTAGTGACGATTTATTTTCGTCCCAAATTTCCGATTTTCTTGTAGTGATGCTCAACTTAATATATGCCTAAACATAAAAAAAAAAAAAAATCACACACAAAAAGTGGTAAGTCTGCAACAATGGATATAGGTTCAAATGTCGTCACATTTTGAGTCACACTTGTGTCTTGATTGATTCAATGAATTGCAATCAAATCCCAATTTTTCAAATTCTTCGAGTTTTCTACAATTTTACAAGTCTCATGAGGGAGTTAACTAGAAGGGAGTTTTCACTCAAATGCCGTAGGTATCTCTTTTTCACATGATCATGCCTTTTAGACAAAGAATAAACTTGAAGAAATTAGTCACAAGGAATAGCCGCACATAATGGGTTGATAGTTTTTTTTCCTTTAAGGCCTCCAAGCATGATTAAAACTTTATTTATAACTCAACCATCGGGAAAAGTATCATTTTTTTTTTGTAATTTGGAGAGATCAACTCACACCATTTTCCAAGTGAAAAATATATGTGACTAGTTCGAACCATCAACCCACTTTTTGCGTAAATGAATTATGAGCTTAATATGCAGCGATGTCTACAAAAAAGAAAAATAGAAATAGAGGAGAGAAGAGACATGCGGTGTTTGGATGTTACAAACAGATGTGATGTGCAATGTTGTAACATCTCGTGTAATATTTCGAGAACACACAAACCGAGAGATTTCCTTAAATTGGAGAATCTCTCAAAATCCAAAGCCTTGGTGAAGATGTTCGCAAGCTAATTTTTAGTAGCAATATCCTCAATGCGAATAATATTTGTCTTAACTAAATCTCGAATAAAGTGATGCCTAATATATATGTGTTTAGTACGAGAATGTTGGACAGATTTGTCGAGATATCAATCGCACTTAAGTTATCCCGATAAATGGTTAAAATATCACAACAAAAATCATTTTCTTTTCTATTGAATCGATCAAAATCTTTGTGCAAAGCATTATTCCAAAAATCATCTTTCAAAGCTTCAAACACATTTTTAGGCTCGTAAAAAGCGACACAACAGAAGTTCTTACCATTAAACAAGTAGAAGACAAAACCACTATCTTACCATATCTCAATAGTTTACCCTTTCTTTTCTTCTAATTCTTATGCCTCGGATACATCACCTATGACTTGAGAGATTGGATGATTCTCTTGAATTCTCGCTTGGGGATCTCGTCTTTCATTGATGATTAAATCATGTTCTTCCAAGTTTGCTTCAATACAAGGGTCGAATTAGTTCCATTCTCTCGCAGATCCAGGATGTCGTAGAAGATGTTATGACATCCGGGGCAATATCTTTACGACATCCGGGACAACATCTTTTACGACATCTCTATTAGTAGACGATTCATGTTGCGAAGATATGGTTGCGGATGATTTATCATTTTGTATAACATCTCGCTCTGATCGCGACTATTGAGCCCATGACATTTCCATCAAGCCATCAAATGGGTGTTCTTCCATGGTTTTCGCAAGACTAGAAAGCTCATCGAATATAATATTTATATATTCCATTATCGTCTTTTTCCGAAGATTATAAACTCAATATGCATGGCTATTTGAAGAGTAACCTAAGAAAAGACTTTTGTCACCCTTAGAACCAAATTGAGCAATGTTATCACGATCATTAGGGATATAGAACATACAACCAAAGGCATGAAAATATTTGAGGTTCAGCTTCTTTCCTAAAAGTATTTCATAAGGGGTCATGAAACTTCTAGGCCTCAAATATACACGATTGGCAATATGACATGCGTATTTAGAGCTTCGCCCAAAAACGTTTTGAAAGTCTTTTAGAACTCAACATGACACGGAATGTCTCATGCAATGTACGGTTTTTCCTCTCTCGCCACTCCAATATGTTGTGGAGTTTTAGGAACGAAAATTCATGAGAAATCCTGTCTATAACAAAAAGACGAGAAAAAAAGAGTTCGCAAATTCTCGTTCCATGGTCCGACCTAATTCTAACAATCGACAACTCTTCTATGCCAACTTCTAAATATTTCAAATGTTTCATACTTCTCACGTAAAAATTAGATCCAAGTAAAATGTGAAAAATCATCAACAATCACAAAACAATATTTCCTTCCCCAATACTTTCAACTTCAACTAGACACATAATGTCTATATGAAGCAATTCACAATACCGTGTGGTATTGAAATGTGATAACATTTGGTGTGACACTCTTCTTTGTTTATTCTTTTGACAACTTCCACACACATTAGCATTCTTCATGCAAAATCTCGGTAAACCACGAACAACCTCAAATTTTACAAGATCTCTCAATTTCTTAAAACTTAGATGACCTAATTTTTGGTGGCATAGGTCGATTCGTCTGTGTGTGCAAAGTGTGACACATTTGTCTATTAACATACGATAGATTTATCGATGATCTTAAACCAAAGCAAGAATACACATGTTAGATTAATTAAAAACCTCACAAGCAATACATTCTCAGAGCTTTCTAGGTAGGCCATCAATATTCAAAGTCCCATTTCCAACAATTTTTCCTTTACCTCCACCTCCATAAGTCACATTACCACCATCATGCTTCACATAGTCGGTCAAATACTCCAAAGTACATGTCTTGTGTCATGAACACCCGCTATCAAAGTACCAAGATCCGCAATATTATATCTCAAAGAAGTATAGATAACATGACCTTTAACATAAGATTTCTTAACCAGGCATGATTTTGAAATGTGATTACGAGGATGTCGTAATATTTCTGGATGACATCCGACACGCAATTTCTGTTCGCCAAATCTGATTTTATTTTGTAACAAAATGGCCTAATGTGTCCAGGAGCATGACAATAGTGACAAATAAAGTGGCGTTACGAGGTTTAGACTTCTTTGAAAAACTCTTTTTATTGTTGGGGAATCTAAGGATTCTCCATGCTCTTTTGCTTTAACAAACATATGAGTTTTATAACCAATACCAGTTTATCATCACTACCCAAAGAAATAATATCATCTAGTTTTGCTTTCCCATAATTAAACTTCTTCATGGTTTCAAGGGAGTCTTCAAGTTTCAAATTTACCTTTTTCAAATTCAAGATCCCTCTTGGTAAGGACAATCTCTAACCTGGTAATTACTTCCTTTTGTTCATTATTTTCCTTCGTGAGTTGATCATTCTCCTTCCCGAGGAGTTCATTGATTGAATCCTCTTGAGCCAATCCTTACATAATTTTGTGTACGTCTCTTCCAAGCTTTCACCATCCGAATCGTCATCTTGTTTAACATCACCAAAACAGTCAAGAGTGATTAAGGTATCATATTCTTCAGATGTGAGTTCGGATGTGATCAACGAAGGTGTGATCACATCTAGGGACACATATGGGGCCACAATCAAGGATTTATTTGGAAAGATTTCCTATCTTTCACAAAGGTTGACAGAACCTTGTGATCTTCTTTCTCGGACAACATTCTCATCGTCCGATTCATTGTCACTAAAGGTGACACTCAAACTCATCCCTTTTTCAAAAAAATATTTGCACATTTTTCAACATAATGACCATATCTAGAACAAGCCCTACGCCTAACAGAATCAACAGATTTTCTTATCAAACTTTTTCTCATTTTCAAATGAGGAACGAAAAGTAGGGACACTAGGAATATTCATGCTAACATACATAGTAAAACCGGCTTGCAAGAAACAAGATGTAAAATTTATCTACAAGCAAACTAGCTTGTAGAAGTGCCAATATGGCGAAACTTTCCACTAGTAAAACTGTTTGATTCCGTGTACATAGAATACTAGCTTGTAGAAGTCCCAATATCGCAGGATGTAATCACATCCGAGATCACATTCAAGACAAAGTGAAGCTCGTTGTGTATGAATGACTCTAAACTCTTTCCAATCTCTTGTGTCTCTTGTATATCTCGTGTATGGATGGAGCACGTGCATCTCTCTTTTGTAGGCCCCGAGACCTTCCAAAGAGTCCTAATAAACATGGAAATAAGATATATACAAATATATGACAAGTATATCACTTTTGTTAGGAAACAAGATAAATGTCAAAGAGTCCTAATATATATATATATATCATATCAATATGAAATCTTTCCTAATCTATTTACAACTTAATCTTACCATAAGTATAGAAAGGCAAAACAAATCAAAACACAATCCTATATTTTAGGAAATTATTTAGATGTATAAATTACGCCCTAACATTATACACAAAGAGTTATATCATAATTAATCTATGTTATGTTTGAATAACAAACGGGAGCCGAAACTTAATCGTAAGATGGGTGTAGATCAAGATAAGGTGAATGAAGGAAGACAAGTTTGTTATGGGGAAAATTTTCCGGTACAACATATCACATTTTTCAATACTATGTGGGTTTGACTAAATAGGGTCTAAGTATTGAAGCACACAAAAGGATCAAAGTATATGTCTAACTTGGGAATGTTCGTTCAATGAATATCTTGCATCACAGAGTTACTTGAGGAAACAAACTAGCTATGTACAATGTTGCTCCATCTTCGCTCGTTTACTAGAAAAACAATGGCTATTCTCATTAAAGGATTCATTTCAAGTTCTAAAACGCGACATTTATTGAATCAAACTATCGATGTCATTTAAATGAGTTGAAAGGTCTATTCAATAAGACATCTATGCTCCAAACACCACATCACCTTCATTTTCTCTCTCTGTTGTGAGCATGGAAACAATATCTTTGCATGAGGTTTGGTATTTGCGGCGTTTGGCAGTTGAGCACATTTCCTTATTCAAGCAACAACTAGCCCTAGAAGTAATCCACATGCTAAGGTGGTGATGAAGAACAAGAAAAAGCATCAAACCTATCAAAACAGAGACAATCAAAATTGAATGAGAGAGAATTTTCGTTTGGAAGTTAAACCAGGAGAAACTTGGAGATAATGGAACAAATAATGTAAAAATGAATTTCGGTTCATTTTGGTGTATTGAGACAATGTTGACGAAAATGTATGGTGGATTGTTATTGAACAGGAGAGATGTAATCAGGGCAAAACCACATCAATTAGTTTTCATGCTTTTCCGATCAATCAGGAATGCAAAAAATACATAATATTGTAGTCATTTTTTTTGCAGATTATAGAAGTATTAGGGGAGATGGTCACACTCACCATCAAGTTGAACCTCAAAAACAAAATTCTAAGATTGCTTCCATCTGCTCAATAAGATCACACACATTTCTAAAGCGTTAGACCCAGCCATGAAGAGAAACAGACGCGTAACATATCAGCTCAGTCGAGTCATCAAAATACCAAACCGTATGGCAGAAGCAATGCCAAATATCCGTTTATCAGATGTTCACTTTTAAGAGTTAAAACGTCAAACTAAATGAATAGAGTTTGGCAAATGATGCTTAAGCATACCGCATATAGAATGTCAGGTCAAGAATCCCAAATAAGCCAAAAAATAGACAAATGTACAGACAAATAATCAATCTATTGATCAAAATCGAATCTATTTCTATTACATAACTGAGTATAGCCAGTCAATGAGCAGTTGAACCTACAAGCAAGGAAAATCAACTCTATTTCTCACTACCTAAATTGACTTCGTAACCTCAACAAAATACATAGCTAGATTACTGCAGAAATGATAAAATTAACTAGACAATGTTGTCTTCTTTTGATATACTTTGTGATAAAATTCATTTCGACATATCATTTGATTGATCGTGATAACACCTTCACTTTCAACCACTTCAGATTCTTTTTCTTCAGCCAAATTAGACAGAGGTTCATCACCCACATTTTCTTCAGACCAATAAGAAGATGAATCGTTCTCAGATGCATCGTCCCACTCATCTTGAAACAATTCATCATCACTAAACTCATCACCATTTTCCGTTGCCAACGCCATATATTCTATCCCATTCAAATGCTCAAAGTCCTTTGATTCTTCAACATCATCATCATCGCTATCCAAACTTTCAACAAATGGACGATTCAACAGCATTTCACAAGTCAATCTAAACATGGACGTCCTCACAAAACAACCCTTTAGAAAATCCCTTGCGTCCTTTGATATCTCATTTGGAATTTTAGGCAATTCATTAACTTGCCCTTATCTTTGCAAGAATATCCCCTGCCTTTTTCCCATCCCATGCAGGTTGCCCTATTAACATCTCAAGCACAATGCACCCGCCCAAACATCGGATGGTGCCTCTTGCACGCTATCGATCACCGCCTCTGGTGATAAGTAGATAGGGGTAACCCTCCAATAGGGTTCCAGTTTTCTATTCTTAGACTATTTTTCCCTCTTTGCCAAACCAAAATCCCTAAGGAAGTTGAGTTTGAGGGGAGAATAAGGTTACAAACATTATCATGAAAGAGGAGTTTATTTTTCTCCTACGATTTGCAATTGACAATGATTATGTGTTCATTCCTAACATTGTTCAAGATGCAAATTCGGATTATCAAGATAATGTTAAGGAACTCCTTGTCTGGATAAGATAATGTTTCTAAAGAGCAAACTCAACAACCTCAAGAATGGAAGCCATGAAAAATTGGATGAAATTCATGATGCCAATGACACTTCGGATCTCATCAAATTGCCTAAAGGTGTGAAAGCTCTTTGATCATTGATGAACATCAAGATCAAAGAGGTTCAAAGGTAATGTTGAGAGATATACGATTTGTCATATTGTCATGAATTTCATCAAAAGGTAGATATTGATTATAAAGAAACTTTTATTTTAGATTTATCGAAAGATTCTTTAAAATCATTGTGGTACTCATGGCTCATTTTAAATTTTTGGCATGTTTCTCGTTTATGGTAAATAATCATCGTTAAGTTTATCTCGTTTAGTTTTGAGATATATAAAGTTGATGATTGTATATACCGTAGGTTTAGTGGGACAGTAATCCCATTCTTGAGGAACTTAAGTTTGATTCATTCGAGTGCCCCAAGAACGAGTCTAAAGTTATATATATACAAAAGACAATTTATGCATCAACTATAAGAGGTTTTTGTATTTTCAAGTATGTACACATCCGGATATAGTGTGCATAGTAGGATTATTAGACAGATATTAACCCCAAGTAAATCATTTGGAAAGCAGCCAATAAAGGGGTTATAAAGTATTTACATAGAACAAAGGTTTATATGCTCACTTATCGGAAATTAGATCTTTAGGAGATCATTTGGTATTTCGATTCCGATTTTATTTGATGCCAATAAAGTAAAGAGATTCAGTTTGAGCTATACTTAATTGTTAGTTGGATGAGCTATTTTGGGAAAGTGCCAAGCGGACACTTATAGCTCATTCCACAATGACAACTAAGTTTTGGCTTGTTAAGGGCATCTTATCAAGGGATATGGTAGATATTGCCATTAGGTGCATGTCAAACCGGTATTAACATACCATTAGGATAATGTGACAATAGCTTGGTCTTATCATATTCCAACAAAGAAATTCTTGAAGTTGAGGTGCACATAGACTTCAAGTTTCTTGTTGTTATAAAGAAAATTTTGGAGTCATTAATTGTCTCTGAGAACACATTCGGACAAACTCCAAATTGTGGCCACTCACCAAGGTTTTGCCACGAAGTGTTTTACGAGTGTCTTGCTCATATGGGTGTTGTGTACGGTTTAAAGATGTGCATGTTCAGTGGGAGTTTGTAATTTGGTGTTCTTGAGGTTTAGACGCATTTTGAAATTATCTTCGAGAATAAAGAATAAAGTTTTGGTTTTGGACTCGAATCAATTGCATTTTCGCATGATCTCATAAGGAATAAAGTAGGGCCGAGTTGGAAATAGGCATGTTAGAGATCACATTACATGTAATTTCCATGCTACACATCCATACTTGATCTATGTCATTTAATATATTGGTGTGGTGACCATTGATGGGTCTAGTTACCATTTAAGTGTAACGAAAGCCGCTTTGATCTCACACCGATGTAGGAGATGGACAGATTGTATCTAAGGGGATATCTCACGGATAGCTAGCATTTTCAGCGCACAAGACTTTCAGGATTTTACAATATAATTGTCTCTGGCGACATATGTAGTCCAAGTGGGAGATTGTTGGAATTTTTATAGATTTCTCATATGGACTTATATATGTAATTACAATTATATTATGGACTATCTAATTTAATGGAGCTAATTAAGTGGTCTAATTTAATAGGGCTCCGGGGGATATCTATTGGGTATGGGCTTTGTAATGTGTAGAGACCCAATACTAGTTAATTAGGATTGATGGGCTTCTAATTAACCTAGTATATAAAGAACTCTCATTAGGATTATGGTCCCCAAGTCAAATCCGTCGTCACTCTTCTCCTCTTCCCCATCTTAGAGAGAGACCAATGGAGTACCTAAAGGATTTGATGTGGGAAGACGCTAACCCGATCAAGGATTTACACGCGTCGTGCACGGATCCGAGGTATCTATTTGTGTCTATGGATTTAAGGTACGCTCCGATTTAGATTGAGTTTTATATTTGTTTCTTGAAAATTCACGTGATGATTCGGGGTATGAATTAATTCTATTAATTCTAATGACCATCGCATATTATTGCAAAATTAGCCCTCCGAGTCTCAAGGACCCTGTATTAGATGTATAAAACTAGCACTTTCATTGAGCACAAGGCATCTTCAAGAAGTCCCTAATTAAGAGGAATACATTACCTGTTAAGCTTTGTAAGGATTGCTCAATCTCCCAGCAGGCCATAACTGCTTCCATTGCATGAACACACACATGCAACGGCAGTTGCTCTTTAAATGAACATGGCAACATCATGTAATGTGTCTGCATATAAAGAAGAGAAGGCAACAATAAGTTCACAAGATTTTTTTAAATTGAAAAATGATTATTCATCAGCAACAAGAACATTGTACAACTGTGTAACTGTATGGGGGATTTAATTTTGAATAAATAGCCAACATATCTCTGCAAGTTAAATTCTAACCTGGTTCATCCCATTGCTCCCATTATTACTAGTAATACTTTATTGAATGAAGCTCTTGATGCTAATAATGATCTTTCTCTCGCACTCTGCTATGCCAAATTCTATAGTATGTTGGCTGGAAATCTAAGAAGCAGATTAGATTATAACTTTCAACTATTTATCTATTAAAGAAAAAGAAAACATATATCTCCAAGCAATAACCTTTTCTTTTCAGAGCATGCCCAAAGTTAGTGATGATTCTTTGTCAGCCAGAAAAAGAAAGCAATCATCTTGAAGTTTGACATACCAAAAATGTTAAATTTCAACAATTCAAGAACCCAAGAAAATAAAAAATAAAATTATGAAACACTACCCACTAAATAAATGTAAATCTCTCCCCTTATTTTCAAGTCCCTCAAAACTCTGTCATCAAATCAAAACCTTCTTAAGAGCAGATCAAAGAAGACAGAAGATGGGCAAAATAAAAAATAAATGCAGATTCTTTACATATTTCTGAGGAGGAAAGAGGAAAATCAACCTTATGATTCGGAGTTAAGGGATGATTTCAAGATTTGATGAGACAAAGAGGTGGGGAAGACAGAAAAAGCCCTTCCAAATAGTTTACACCTCAAGACTACTTGGACATTCACTCCTCCACTCAATGATGTAATCAGAACATGAACGATGCTCGAACACAATAGATATCTTAAAACTTTCAACTTTTAAATATGCACCTTGCCTTAACAATAAATATGAAGATGGCCTTTCCAGTCAAAATTTGAGAAGACATTTTTTTTCGGAAAACATTGTTAATACTATGTAAATTTCATCCAGGAGCAACGGACAATCATGTATACAACCCTAAATTGCAGCTTTATTAGAACACAAACACACACACACACAAAAAGGGGTTGATGGACCGAAAGTGCTTACCGGATTTGACGATCGCCCCATAAACCAATACGAGTCTTTTCTAGCGCTTTGTCCTCACTCACGCGCTCCCGAAAATTGTTTCACAGGGGTCACCTATCCCATGTCTACTCCGAGGCCAAGCACGCTTAACCTCGTAGTTTCTATGTAATGGACACCAAAAAAGAAGATGCACCTTGTTGGTATAGGTAGTACATATCTAATCCTTTAAGCTCTACTTTTAATGTGTGCAACCAAGGTTGATTCTTGTAGGGCACCCCCTACAATTCAACGGCAATGGGCAGAGCCCCACACTAAGCGGTGGACGGACATGAGGGGCTTCGCAATAATCCGTATAGATCCTCGGCAAGTTCACGCCACGGCCTCGATGTAGCAAATAATCATCATGCAAAGACAAATCCTAAAGGTGATCTGGGACCCCATAATCCCAACGGGGTGAATTATAATTACTACCTAAAAATTATTATACATGTCTAACATATCAACTTTGTCATATGAATTACATAATTTTACACCATGCCGATTTGGTTAATGTATCCAAAGAATAAGTAATCAAAAAGAATTTTCGCCCAGTTGAAACATCCAATTTCGACCAAGTATTTGTCAATGTTCTCCTTCATCAAGGTGTTCTCAATTAAACGAAACCGGGTACAAAATCAATAAAGTCAATTTCAAACCCTAGATAACAACAAGCAACGAACTAAATAAATTGATTTAAAACTATGAATTAAATCATTTCATTGGTACTAAGATCTCATAACCAAGTGGACAAACTACGGGGGTTAAGGCTACAAGTGGATGGCGGACTTTGGTTTTGGGATGAAGGGCAAAGGGCCGAGTTTTATGGAGTGCGGTGTTTGGGATGAGCTACTAACGCGGGAACAGAGGCGCGGCGGTGGGTATGAAACTCCGACGATGGTCGAAGTTTAATGGGGCATTGATGGAACACCAACGACGGATGAAGTTTTACGTATGGGTTCAATTTTATGGGTTCAATTTCACAAAGAACGGATCAATTTTATGGGTTCAATTTCACCGTTTTACCGAGAAGGGTTTGAGGAAGAAAGGGCTTTTTGCTGAGTTCTTAAGTGTCGAATGTGAGTGCGTGAAGGCGGGGTTCATATGGGGGAAATACTCTCAAAAAAATATTAATTTGAGAAAAATAATTTATTTTTTATTTTAAAGTGATAAATATTAAGTAATAACATCTAATTTAAACAAATGATGTTAATAGTGATGTTATAAACCAATAAAGGGTGGACAAAGACATTTGTTGGAATAACCAATTTTAAAATTTATGTTATAAAGTAAGAAAGGGTGGCCAAAGACATCAGCTCATAAAAGCGATGTGTAATAGCAAACAAATCCACTTATACACATCGCTTCACTTAAAACATGATGTTGTATAGTATAAGACATCATCAAATTCGTGAAATGTAAGTCTTTTAAGCGATGTGTTTGAGCGTTTTTCTTGTAGTGTCTAAAAGTAGAAACGTATGCTAAACACTCACGGCCAATAGTCTCTTTGATGATATAGGTTAATGCTCATGCCTTTTTATGCTTGTAGGGTCCCGAGTTTGCCACCATTGTTAACTCCGTAGCTTCCAAGTGTTAGATTAATTGGTACACATGAACATGATAGAAAAATGGAGAAGAAGAATTGAAGAACACTTGAGAAGTTCAACAAATATTAATGAAAACAATACAATACAAATGGGAAGGAGGCTACTAATATATAGATAAAACCCTAGCTATCAACTAAGAAGGAAAATACAAAAATACCCCATAGAAATATAACTCTAACATCCCCCACAAACTCATGATGATGTAGTAGAAATCATCGAGAGTTTGCCAACTAAAAACGAAAAGCGCGGAAGCGGATGCGACTTGGTGAAAAGATCCACAATCAGTAAAGATGATGAGATGAATGGTAAGTCGAGGGTCCCATGTTGCAAGTGATGACGAGTGACATGACAATCAATCTCAATATGCTTTGTTCTTTCGTGGAAAAGCGAGTTGTGAGCAATCGAATAGCACTTTGGTTATCACAATGCATGGGAGTAGGTGAGGACAAATGAACACCCATATCGCAAGAAGCCAACGTAACCAAACTATTTTAGTTGTAGTAGAAGCCATTGCCCGATACTGCCTCTGTGGAGGATCGAGACACAACATTTTGTTTCTTACTCTTCCAAGAAATAAGTGAGTCTCCAAGAAAAATACAAAAACCAAGAGTGGATTTTCGATCAAGAGGATCACCGCCCAATCGCATCGAATATGCCCTCAACTCTAATGAAGATGTAGATGGAAATAAAAACTCTCGAAAAGAGTGCCACGGAGGTATCGCAAGATACGAGTAATCGCTATGACCCAATGAATGAGTGGGGCAAGTGACAAACCGACTCACAATATGAACAAAGATATGCAAGATCCGGACGCGTAATGGTTAGATAAACCAAACTTCCAACAATAGTGCGATATAAGGTATGATCGGACAATGGGGTGCCATCGAAGGAGAATATCGAACATTAAGTTCAAGAGGCGTATCAAGCGTCCGAGTATCGCATCGTAAAGACGAGCTCGATCAAGTATGTCAAACAATGTACTTAGACTATGAAAGAAGATAACCTCGAGGGGAGCGGGCTACCTCAATACCCAAGAAATATCGCAAAGGTCCCAAATCTTTCATTTCAAAGCGAGAAGCTAACTCGATTTCAACAATGCAATCCCATCAACATCATCACCGGTGATGATCATGTCATCAACATATAAGGAAAGAAGAATAATACCAGCACATGTACGCTTGAAGAAAAGGGCAGAATCATGGTTACTGGAACTAAAACCAAGTGAAGTAAGCACGACAGAGAATTTTTCGAACCAAGCCCGTGGAGCCTGTTTGAGACCATACAATGCTTTCTTAAGCTTGCAAACTTCGCCCCGATTATGAGGAACTCCAGGTGGTGGGATCATGTAAACTTCTTCTTGAAGATCACCATTCAAGAAGGCATTTTTGACATCCAATTGAGATATGTGCGATTTCGGACAAGAAAAAAAAGAATAAGAGTACGAAGCGGTAGTCATCTTTGCAACAGGGGCAAATGTTTCCTCATAATCCATACCATCTTTGTTGTGAATAACCTTTAGCAACCAATCGTGCTTTATATCGCTCAATCGAACCATCGATTTGGTTTTAATTTTATAAACCCAACGCGAACCAATTGCTCGTTTACCAGGTGGTAAAGATACCAAATCCCAAGTGTTTGTTTTATGCAAAGAAAAGTTCCTCGTCATAGCATCTTTGCCATAAAGGATCGAATCGCCTCTTTATAGGAGCGTGGTTGTAAATTTGGTGAATAGAGGACAAAAATGAAGCAAGGCGGGAGAATAAGAAGAATAAACAAAGTCGTAATCGAGTGGACTTACGTGTACGTTGGGGATATCGAGGAGGCAAACGATCCACAATTTCGGGAAGCGATTGGGGTGCCGTAGGCGTAGACGGAGCAAGCAGATTCGATGAGTCTCTCTATACGTGTTATCCGAGAATGGATCAATATGAACAATATCAGTTTTTGGAGATGCTATGAGGACTAGAGGGAATAGAGAAGAATGGAATATGCTCAACAAAAAATACATGACGAGACACATATAATTTTTTGAGCAACAGGATCAAAGCAACGGTATCCCTTCCGACCTTCTCCATATCCTAAGAAAACACAAATAGCGAACGAGAAGATAATTTGCTGCGTTCCACATGGGGACGAAGGACAAAACATGCACAACCAAAGACTCGTAAAGACGAATAACTAGGGGTGGAACCATAAAGTCTCGAAATGGTGATAAATTAGATGTAATGGATGAAGGAATCCTATTTATACAATGGATGAGTGGTAAGAACGGCTTCCCTAATTCACTTGGAACTGAACTAGATAGTAAAAGTGAGCGAGCAGTTTCAATGATATGCCTATGTTTTCTTTCAGCAATACCATTTTGTTCAGGAGTATCCGTGCAAGAAGTTTGATGTAAAGTCCCATCCAAAGCAAGCAATTCACGAAAATTATTAGATGTGTATTCCCTACCCAAGTCACATCTAAAGCATTTTATGATAGCAGAGAATTGAGTTTTTACAAAAGCTCGAAAGGAAGTATATATACTCAGAAAATCAGAACGATGCTTCATAAAATAAACCCAACAATAACGAGAATAATCATCAATAAAAGAGACATAATATCGAGAACCCCCCTTTGTGGAAATGGGAGCGGTCCCCACACATCGAGAATGAACCAAATCAAATGGTGCAAAGAAGAAGAAACACTCTATTAAAAGGTAAAGAGAAAAATTTTGCAAGTTTACAACCACTACAATCAGAAATATCATGAGATGACAATTTTCCTAATGAACCTGTAGAAACCAAAAATCTTAAACGTGAAGACGAAACATGACCCAAACGAGAATGCCACAAATAAAAGCTAGACGATGAAGGACTCAAACGAAAAGAAGACAAATCAACAAAGTAGAAGGCTGCGATAGAGGGTACTCGAGCTCATCCAAAATGTATAACTCTCCGTGCCTACGGCCTATCCCAATCGCCCCGGCTTTGGAATTTGCACACACAACAAGAAGTAGGAGAGAATGATACTAAGTAACTTTGAATCACACAATTGGCTAACATAAACAAGATTTAATGCAAGTTTGGGAATATGGTAGACATGTGGAAGAGACAATTGAGGTGTGGCTACAGATCAATTCCGCTAAGGGTAACAAAGTACCATCGGCAGAATAACAGTCTAGCATATGTGGGTGAAATGGAAGTAAAACATGATATATCGGGGGACATATGATGAAAAGCTCCGAATCTAATACCCAAATAGAGGAAGATATACCTGGACGAGCTCGGAGTTGACAAACCCGAGGCGGACAAAGCATGAGATGAGGCAAGAAATTTCAAATTGTTCGGCAATTGTATCCATAGAAGGCCGATTTGGAGGTAAGAGTTCCGCACATCACGAGAATCGATGAGGGTGCAGTGCAAAGAACACGAGTCGGGGGCGCCTAAAACCACGTTGATTTGGATGGACAAAGCGATGTTGGGAGGTCGTGGATTTTTTCGTTGAAAACGTTGTTGGCCACCTTTATTCAACTGAGGACATTGAGCCTTCCAATGTCCTGGTTGTTTCTGATAACTACACTCATTATCGCAACCTTTGGGTGAGGTCCGGAAGAAAGAAAGAAGGTGGACAATGGGGCACAAAGAAGAACGGATGAAGGAGGAACATGAAGAACTCCTTTCCCCGCCTGAGACTTGAGGCGTAATTCCTCTGCTAACAATTCACTTACAACAGAATCAACCGATGGTAGAGGAAGACGGTGCAATATATTCCCACGAAGGGGACTCAAAATCATCCCGAAGAGCCATCAAAATCAACCAATCGTTACTCCTCTCTACGAGCAATATAGGGGGCAAATGCGCCGAAGTTCACTAGATTCGATGAAAGGGCTAATTGATCCCAAAGATCGTCATAGCGAGAATAAAATTCTTGGAAATCATATCTTTTTCAAGAGATCGAATATCTATTTCCAAGTATCTTGTTTAGCAAAATTCGATTGAGTATACAAACCGTTCCAAATGTTCCCAAACTTCTTTAGCAGTATCATATTTAGCCAATTGCATACCAATAGAGTTCTCCACAGAATTGTTAACCCAAGTGATAATTTTCGAATTGTTCACTTCCCAAACCTCTAATTCCTCAACATATTTAGTATTATCTTTCTCAACAGGTTGCTTTTGTGTTCCAGAAATATAACTCCACAATTTTTTTCCTCTCAAAAATTTCTCATGACATAATTCCAATATGAATAATTCTTTCCATTCAAGCGTACACTAATCGATTGCAACGAATCATCTCTTTCACGGCCCATAATGAATGACAGAAAATCAAACAGAAATACCAACCAAACAACTAGATAGATCGATGCAAATATCCAACAAATCAAGCCAACTCTACCAACAAAACTATTGCAAATAATCTGATTCTTGAGGCCAAAAAGATAGCAACCCCAACAAGTGCTAACAGATCGAAATCGAATGAAAATAACAAAAAGCGCAACATACTCACCGTGTAATCGTGATATACCCACCGGATCCGAAGTCGATGATGCTTTAAAACCTTGCTCTTGATACCATGTTAGATTAATTGGTTTGAGGAAGAAAGGGCTTTTTTTTGAGTTCTTAAGTGTCGAATGTGAGTCCGTGAAGGCGTGGTTCATATGGGGGAAATACTCTCAAAAAAAATATTAATTTGAGAAAAATAATTTATTTTTTATTTTAAAGTGATAAATATTAAGTAATAACATCTAATTTAAACAAATGATGTTAATAGTGATGTTATAAACCAATAAAGGGTGGACAAAGACATGTGTTGGAATAACCGATTTTAAAATTGATGTTATAAAGTAAGAAAGGGGTGGCCAAAGACATCAGCTCATAAAAGCGATGTGTAATAGCGAAAATATCCGCTCATAAACATCGATTCACTTAAAACATGATGTATAATATAAGACATCATCAAATTCATGAAACAGACGTCTTTTAAGCGATGTCTTTGAGCGTGTTTCTTGTAGTGTCTAAAAGTAGAAACGTATGCTAAACACTCTGGCCAATAGTCTCTTTGATGATATAGGTTAATGCTCATGCCTTTTTATGCTTGTAGGGTCTGAGTTTGCCACCATTGTTAACTCGTAGCTTCCAAGTGTTAGATTAATTGGTACACATGAACATGATAGAAAAATGGAGAAGAAGAATTGAAGAACACTTGAGAAGTTCAACAAATATTAATGAAAACAATACAATACAAATGGGGAGGAGGCTACTAATATATAGATAAAACCCTAGCTATCAACTAAGAAGGAAAATACAAAAAAATACCCCCATAGAAATATAACTCTAACACCAAGAAGCTGGTTGCCGCATGATTACAGAATCAGCATATATAACAACGGTGGAGAATCAATTACCGTCGAAGTATCTAATTCACAAGTCATTCCCTTCGGTGTTCGGTGGTATATCACCTTCTTCTCTTGTTCCTGATCATGAATTTTTGAATTGTTTGTAATTTCTCTTTTGTACCCCCTTGTTTATTGTATTTGAATGTAAAATTTCATGCTGACAATGAAATTTTACTGTGACGGCCGAGTTGAAATTTTATCATGATTTGTGTAATAATGTTTTATCTCCAGACTAACTCATGAACACCTTACAAATAAAACAAAAGGTCGTTACGCCTCAATTTTGTAAATTGTTGAGTGAATTTTTATAAGGTTCAAAATATTAATTCCAAAAATTGCACTTCTAGCTAAAGAAAAAGGGATAATTACAAAAGAACCCATGTGGTTTGGTCTAATTACAAAAAAAAACTCAGGGATTTTTGAAAATTATAAAAAAAAAAAAACGTTTGAGGTTTGATTTTGTTTTAAATTTAAGGTGTAACTCTATTTCTATTAAAGTTGGGAGGGTTTTGAAATATTTTTGCTTATTAAGGGGGAAATGTAAGACACAATCAAACTTCAAGGGTTTTTTTGTTATTTTCAAAACTTTTGGGTTTTTTTGTAATTAACCCGAACCTCAGGCCTTTTTGTAATTATCCCGAAAAAACCATGTATTCCGTCATCTCACACATATATGCAAAGTGTGTGCCATGAAATAACATCACTGTTCCACCCTTCATTTGATTCATTAAAATCGTGACTAAATATTGGAATCAACATCTTTGAGTAAACTTTAATCCAACAATAAAGCAAATTGAGAAGAATCCACACTCAAAGCATATATGCTAAAGCCATCTTCCTAGCAAACACCACTCCTTACTTTCCCTTCCTATATCTATACACCAATATTAACAAGAATCCTCAAAAACATAAATGGATTGGATTCATACAAGGAAAAGAGGTCCAGAATGGAAACAAAGCTGGAAAGATCAAACCTTGTCTTCCATTTCTGCCCCTCCTCTTCCTCTAATTGCAGTTTTCGCCATTGTCATCTTCTTGTTATCTATCTCTCAGTACAATGCATACAAGGAGCAAATGCGCTACACTGTGGTCAGTTTCAAGATCTTACTCTTCTTGTTGCCCGTTTTGCTCATCGTTTTCATGCGGTCGAGTCTACTTTCCGGTGGGTGGTGGTGGTGGTCTTCGTCGGCACAGCAGGGGCGGCAACTGAGGCGGGAGTTGGGCCGTGGGATGTCGGGATTCCCGTGGGGCGTGGCGGTGGTGGTGGTGGCGCTGCTGGTGTTGGTGTCTTACCAGTCATCTTTTCAGTCCAAGTGGTTTCCTTTTGGAAGTTCTGATTAGTGATTAATGATCATATATATCTAACCACTTTTTTTATTTTTTTTGTTATTATACTTTTTTCTCGGAAAAAAATATATATATATCACAGCAATCTTGGGTGCTTTTGGTTATGTCCTAAATTCTATCGTGTTTAGGACTTTAGGGGCGTCCGGGATGCTCCAGAATATTTTTTTAATATGTTTTGGCCATGGGTAGTCCGGTATGTTGGCTACGCAGTCATTGTGTTCATTAAATTTGAGGAGATACGTACAGAACAAGAAGTACAAAGTCTCCGTGAGATGAATATATGTGTGCATGTATTTCACTCTTTTTAATTTTGTATACTTCAAGCTTGGAAAGAAATATAATTATAAGAAAACCCCGCTATGTTTTCTTGATAGCAATTTTTATACTTTAATCAATCTCAATATTACAACAACAACAACAAATTAAACATTATGTTTTCTACTGTAGGGTCAGCTATATGGATCATATCACTGTACCATCTACGGTCAAAGGCTATATATTTTCATTTATTTCTACATATAACATATCTTTTTTAATACCTTATTTTCAAGTCATTTTAGGCCTTCCCCTTTTTTAATTTGTGTGAGTGACTCTCTGTCTTCCATACATCCCAATGATGCATCTAAAGTCTCCTATATAAATGTCCAGAGACCATCTTAATCACGTTTCTCTAATTTTCTCATCTATTGGTGTTACTCCCACTTTTTTTTTCTAATATATTCATTTTTATTTTATCTAATCTAGTATTTCCGTACATCTATCTTAACAGTCTTACTACTTTTACCCTCATTTTTTTCGTTTTCATATTTAGTCGTCAGTATCATGTTCCATAAAGCATTGTGGGTCTTATGACCATTTTTAAAAATAAAAATGGGGGAGTCTTGAAATAAAAATCTCAGGAGTAGGCACGATTATGCTTTGTCTTACACCACAAAGCATTTAGAAAGTAATTAGGATAACTAAGACGATGCAGAGAAAAATATTAAGTTGACTGATTTTTTATTGACTTTTTGGTCCCAAATTTCTGTCTTTAGTACTATAGAAACATAATTGGGTCATCAGTGCTTGTAGATTGATGGAATCTTCCAAACACAAGAAAGTAAAGGCGCGATTGCATATACTTTCATTTTGAAAATTTTCATTTGCTAGAGAATAGTGGTAAAACAATTTAGATGAAAAAAGATGAATTTTGAGAGTGTGATTGGATGTGAGATGAAAAAGTAATGATGAAAGTTGATTTGATTTAAAAATAGTAAAAAAATGATTGAATGTGATTGGTAGTTAAAAATGTATGAGTGGGTGAATAGTGAAATTTGTGGGAGAATGTGTAATAAAGATTATTTTTTTAGTAAAAATGTGTAGATGTGATTGATGATAGAAAAATAAGAAAAAGTGGAAGTAAGAGAATAGTATACTTTCCGAAAATTTTCATAAACAATCGCATGTTTGGTTAAAAAAATTCTCCAAAGAACAAAATGTAATCCATTTTATATCCAATCGCCGCCAAGGAATTAGAGTAAGGATCATATTAAATTGGACATGAAGGCCCATCTTATCTTCTTTGGAAGCAATCAAATGGAAAATTTTGAGGCCAAATTATTAAATGGAATATATTTATTGTGATGGCTAATATAAGATTAAGAGAAAATTGCACCCTCGGTCCACAGATCGTGCCTATTACACCCTTACTTCGTACTTTGCATCAATCATCCCATTGTTTCGGATCTTGCACTCTTAGTCCTACGAGTTTTAGAAATATGCATAAATAGTCCCACAGTATATAAAATTGTCATGCAAGTCCCAAATTACCCTATTATTCAATGTATCACATGCTGTGAAAGCTTTCATTTTATGTCACATGTATTGTTCGTGGCATTTTTACACCTACTTAGATCCAATCTCTATTCGAGAGGTTTTAAGTGGATCATGTCGGTTTTTTAGCCTATAAACTTAACAGGGCATACTCAAAGGTTTTACTAACATGTATACATTCTTAAATTTGCTTAAGTTTATTAACATAAATGGATATAGTCCATTACGACCATATCAGGCCCATCATGCTTCCGTAAAATTAAAATATCCCTTAAAATCCATACCTTCTTTGACCGAAATAGCACCGGGTGAGATGGCTCGCAACACCACTAGTCGGAAAATTATTGCCCCTAGATCGTTTGACAAACAGTTCACATTGTTCATCTTCAACCAAACAGGAAGATGATCTACAAGTTATACGACTCCTTCAAAGAATCAAGCCAAAGACCTTGGTTCATTTCCTACCAGGCATACAAGATAATCTTTAAACGGGATAAATTAATAGAACATTATGAACACATGTTGAAGCAAAAAGCCCCTTTTTATTAAGAACTTATAGAAATATTTATTACATTAGTAATCTCCTTTTGGGAGGAGAATACTTGTTTAGCCTCTCATGTATGAGGCTTGCACTCGTAAATACATAAAACTTAAAAACACTCCAAATATTACAAATTTTTCTCGAATTTATTATAAGAAAACTAAGGAAAATGTTCGATGTCCTCAGCTTCCTTCAACTCTTGCCTTTTATAGAGATAAGTCCGGACTTCAGATGTGGACTTCAAATCTTGTCTAAATGTAAGACGTCATTGCTTACGTCATACTCCTGAATTATTGCCTCACCAGCTGTCTTCCTTTTCTTTCCGCGTGACTCAGCCCATGTGATGGTTGTCGGGGAATCTTTTAGAAATTTGGTTTGCATGGTCCCCGAGAATAACGCGTCTTGTGAGTCGGGCCCTTGTCCTTTCCATTTATATGGTCTTGTCGGTCGGGTTTGGGTCGGAATCCTTTCCCAAACTCGGGTTCTCTCTATTCAGGGCATGCTTGACAGATCCGGTCAATCCAACGGCCAACATGCGCCATGTTACAGAATTCCGGTAAGTTTCTTTGCTAGCCGGAATCTTGTTCTCCCAGAGAATTCTTCTCTTTGTCTCGAAAAGTTCCTCTGCAAATCCTGTTGTTGATCCTGTCATCGAATTGAAGGAAAGATCCATTTTGAATTCTCGAAAAGAACTTGAATGGATATTTGACTTTGTCCATTTCTGTTAGACAAACCCAAAGACTCCATGATCGCCGTGCGAAGCTTCATCTTCGGAAATTGCTTCTACTAACAATGGTACTTCTTCCGGTGAAGCGCCTTATTGTATTTTAAAGCATTTCCATCCCGTCTTCTCGATAAACATTAAAAAATATACAATTACTTTTGGTTTGTAATAATATTTTACCTTATTAATATTAGTAATAATATAAATTTATAGTATTATTATGTGTTATAAATAAAATAGGAAATCAATACAAAATTGTAGTAGGAAGCAATTTTTATGCAGTTCGGATCAATGCGCATAACTTTCAATTCCGGCATGATTTAGGATAATTCTTGAAGATATGGATTCACAATCCATTCTTTAACAAATATTCAGAGATATTAAAGACTAAATCAAAGTTTGGAATGATATTTTCTTGGATCAAAAGTTCATCAACATTTCATGTTTCAAGAGACACATTTGCTGTCAAGACTGGACCAAGGTCAGTATTTTGGGCATAACTCGAAGACCACATGTTCAATGGTGCTGAAATTTTAACTGTGTCTGCCCAACTCATTTGGCTACAACTTTCATTAAGACACCCAAGTCTAATTATGTCGGCAAGGATTTTTAACAAATGCAACAAAATGCTGCAGCATGATCTCGCAGGCCAACCACTCCACAATTATTACTTCATATCTTGGCCAATAATGCTTGGATTTCATTCAAATCAGTGGGAGAATGAAGCCAAGACATGTGGGAATTAAGTTTTCAAAGAAAATCAAGATGAATCAGCAAGAATCCTTTCCAAAAAGACCAGACAAATGAAATAATGGAGTTGGTTTCAAATTTTCAGCATTTTGTCAATTATCTTGAAAATAAAAAATAAAATAATTCCAATAAGAATTATTGTGTTGCCTATAAATAGAGGTCATTTACACTTGCTAAACACACAAGTTTGTATAGAAAGTTAGAGTTTCAAAGAAAGTTTCATTCTTGTTTTCCTATATTATAGTAGATTTTCTAGTATTTCATAAAAATGCATTCCTTAGTTTTCATACAATATCTTGTTTTCTCTACTTTCTTTATGTCTTTCTAAGTTTATTTTGTTGAGGAATAGAGTGAAACTCTTGATGGAGGAAAAGGAATGATTATAGCTTTACATTAAATTTTATTGTTTTGATCATCAATTTATTTTTTAGATTATACCCTTCTTGTTTTATGGTATTCTTGATTTATGCATTCTATTGGCACAATAAATACTTGGTTACATTTAGTTAAATGTCTGGTTTTACTTCAACCGACTACTAACGTGGATACCTTGATTTATTGTAGACAAGAGAATGCATGAATACTTGAGTCCATAAGCAAGTATTGGCGTTATAAGATGAATTATAATTGGTAATAAAACATGTTCACCTTATTACATGATTTATATTTAGAATATATTTCTATTAGAACCTTCGTTGTGTATGGATTCCAATAGTAGTAATTGAAGAGGTAAGAAAATATAATCATTCCTTTATCCAAAATCAAGAGTGGATCTCTATCCTCAACAATTTTATTAATCAAGTTTATCGTAAAAAAATTATATTTCTTACTAGTTTAAAAATATCTATTTATTTATCAAAGAAAAATATTCCTGTAAACTTACATAATCTTCCCCGTGGATCGACCTCGGACTCACGAGAATATTATTACTTGAGACAACTCGCACTTGGGTTTGCAACCTTAAAGTTGTAGCATCTTCTTAGCTTGATGAAATGAAAAGCTTCATTAAAGCCTGTCTTCATTTGGTTCGGGAGTCGCACCGATAAAATATAGTTCCAAAATGTCTCCTCCGCCAAAGGGGTATTATTTGCCCAAGTCTCGTAGCTGATTCCCCAATCTATTTTGGTAATTTTGAAATTTTTGGGAATCCGGGTGACACAAGATATATTGAAGCTAAAGCTCCAAAAGTATACCATTCTTGTACGTCATTTGGATGACTTCACGGTTTCATCCAAACTCTAGGATACTTGCCTCGAAATATCAACTATTATTTTTTCGGGTTAATACCTCTTCTTGTAACCAATTTCTCCCATTGTCGTTAATATACTTGTATTGGAAAAATCTTAATCTCGTCGGTTTGAACCTTAGATTTGTCATGCCGTGGCCTAAGATTCAACTCTCCCTCTTTAACCCCACAGTCTTGGGTTGACTTGAAGACTCGGGTTTTGACACCGGAGCTTCAACATTCGTTATAGTTTGTACACCTTACGGCATGATTGGTATGTGGGGATGGGGTAGGAATGGAATGACCATTCCTTGTTTTATTCTCATTCACATGTTTGGTATGCTTTAGTAGTGGGAATACTCATTCCCATGGGAATCCCTAATCCCAAAAGTAAGGGAATGGTCATTCCTCCTCTCCCCCATGGGTTTAGCTATTCCCAATCATCAAGAATGACTCAAATTTTATTTTTAATAAAATTATCTTTCTATAAATGACTAAAAATGTTGGATATAATCTATATTTTCGAAAAGTAGTGTTATAAATAAAAAATTATTTATAATTTAAATATAAGTTATATTTAATATTTTAATAAATCATAGTCAATTTCTATAAATAATCAATACTTAAATCAAAATTTTGATATAGAATTCTTTTGTTGATTTTCTAAATTTTCTTATAAAAATAGAGATAGTTACAAAAATACCCCTGAGGTTTGGTATAATTACAAAAAAAAAAAACCGGAGGTTTTTTAAAATTACAAAAAACCCCTTGAGGTTTGATTCATCTTACATTTTCCCCCTTCACAAGCAACAAAAATATCAAAACTCCCTGATATTTATAAAAATACTATAGTTACCCCCTTAAATTTAACACATAATCAAACTCTTTGGGTTTTTTTGTAATTTTAAAACCTCTATGGATTTTTTGTAATTAGCCCAAATCTCAGAGGTGTTTTTGTAATTATCCCTAAAAATATTATATAAAATATTTTTGATATCATAGATATAAATCTATATATATATATATATATATATATTATTTAGCACACATTAAAATAATCTTATATCAATTTATTTAATAACATATTTAATAAAATTTATTTAAAAATCTTATTTAAGAGAATTTGATACTTTAAAATTATTTTTCTCAATTACTATCATTAATTTATAATTACCAATCAAGATATTTAAATCAAGTAAAAAATCGTCATCCATTCATTTCTCCATTCATTGTACATACTAATCATAAGAATAGTAATACTACATCAATACATTCCTAATGTTATTCCATTCCTAAATTCATTCCATTCCAACCTAATTCCATTCATTCATACCAATCATGTCGTTGGGGATGCATCACCGCAACACTTGTAATTATGGTACTTGAATCCATAACCTCGGGTTAGAGCCCCGTTCTCTATTCGCCCTTTTTGCATCGTAGGAGATGCGGCCCGGAGAGAGGCCTTTGCAGCGCTAAGAAAAATTATCCTCGAGCGAACCGGCATGCTCGTATTTGACTAGAAACGGAGTTTGGTCACTGTTGAAGTCGTCCAAAGAACTTTTGCATTGAGACATAACGCCCCAAAATCTCGTTCTAGACTCTCCGGGTTTTCCTGAGATGTCTTACTCGTTTAAGGACCTCATCGAACGCGTCCTTCCATCTCGTGTCAAAAATCAAAGATAAATATTTTCATGAGATTTTATAATGACAATATCATAATCATAATATTGACATTCAATTTGCCATCTAAGTAATCTAGCCTTTTCTCGGTTTTGTTTCAATTTTTTTCCGTAAAAGCCTCGACACTTGAATTATCAATTTTTAAAGTAAACATTTTAGCCAAGTAAAAATAAAGGCCATTTTTTTAAAGCCTTTCTGACTGAAAAGAATTCTTTCTCGTTTATATGCCATCGATTCGCTTCACTGTCTGTAAACAGACCGCTGCAATATCTGCATGTCACTTCCTCATTTGGTGTGGCTTTTGTAAGAACTGCTGCCCACCAATAGTCACTAGCATCTGTATATAGAACCAGTTCATCTTCATCTTGTGGAATTGCAAGCTTTGGAAGCTTTTTGCAAACTTCCTTAAGCTGCTTTATTCCTTCTTGATGTTCATCTTCTCATTTGAATGTAGCATCTTTTTTTAGCAATGGGCTAAACACCTTCCTATAGTGTGCTAGATTATTTATAAATATTCCAGCAAAATTGACAACTCCAAGAAAACTCTCAAGCTGCTTCTTGTCTTTCAGTATATCTGGAAATCCCAGTATCTTTTCTACAATATGACTTTGTAGGATAATTCGATTCATCGATTTCAATTCCATGATTTAGGGATGATTCTTGAAGATATGGATTCACAATCCATTCTTTAACAAATATTCAGAGATATTAAAGACTAAATCAAAGTTTGGAATGATATTTTCTTGGATCAAAAGTTCATCAACATTTCATGTTTCAAGAGACACATTTGTTGTCAAGACTGGGACCAAGGTCAGTATTTTGGGCATAACTCAAGACCACATGTTCAATGGTGCTGAAATTTTAACTGTGTCTGCCCAACTCATTTGGCTACAACTTTCATTAAGACACCCAAGTCTAATTATGTCGGCAAGGATTTTTAACAAATGCAACAAAATGCTGCAGCATGATCTCGCAGGCCAACCACTCCACAATTATTACTTCATATCTTGGCCAATAATGCTTGGATTTCATTCAAATCAGTGGGAGAATGAAGCCAAGACATGTGGGAATTAAGTTTTCAAAGAAAATCAAGATGAATCAGCAAGAATCCTTTCCAAAAGACCAGACAAATGAAATAATGGAGTTGGTTTCAAATTTTCAGCATTTTGTCAATTATCTTGAAAATAAAAAATAAAATAATTCCAATAAGAATTATTGTGTTGCCTATAAATAGAGGTCATTTACACTTGCTAAACACACAAGTTTGTATAGAAAGTTAGAGTTTCAAAGAAAGTTTCATTCTTGTTTTCCTATATTATAGTAGATTTTCTAGTATTTCATAAAAATGCATTCCTTAGTTTTCATACAATATCTTGTTTTTCTACTTTCTTTATGTCTTTCTAAGTTTATTTTGTTGAGGAATAGAGTGAAACTCTTGATGGAGGAAAAGGAATGATTATAGCTTTACATTAAATTTTATTGTTTTGATCATCAATTTATTTTTTAGATTATACCCTTCTTGTTTTATGGTATTCTTGATTTATGCATTCTATTGGCACAATAAATACTTGGTTACATTTAGTTAAATGTCCTGGTTTTACTTCAACCGACTACTAACGTGGATACCTTGATTTATTGTAGACAAGAGAATGCATGAATACTTGAGTCCATAAGCAAGTATTGGCGTTATAAGATGAATTATAATTGGTAATAAAACATGTTCACCTTATTACATGATTTATATTTAGAATATATTTCTATTAGAACCTTCGTTGTGTATGGATTCCAATAGTAGTAATTGAAGAGGTAAGAAAATATAATCATTCCTTTATCCAAAATCAAGAGTGGATCTCTATCCTCAACAATTTTATTAATCAAGTTTATCGTAAAAAAATTATATTTCTTACTAGTTTAAAAATATCTATTTATTTATCAAAGAAAAATATTCCTGTAAACTTACATAATCTTCCCGTGGATCGACCTCGGACTCACGAGAATATTATTACTTGAGACAACCTGCACTTGGGTTTACAACCTTAAAGTTGTAGCATCTTCTTAGCTTGATGAAATGAAAAGCTTCATTAAAGCCTTTCTTCATTTGCCGGGTTCGAGCCGCATGATAAAATATAGTTCCAAAATATCTCCTCCGGCCAAAGGGGTATTATTTGCCCAAGTCTCGTAGCTGATTCCCCAATCTATTTTGGTAATTTTGAAATTTTTGGGAATCCGGGTGACACAAAGATATATTGAAGCTAAAGCTCCAAAAGTATACCATTCTTGTACGTCATTTTTGGATGACTTCGGTTTCATCCAAACTCTAGGATACTTGCCTCGAAATATCAACTATTATTTTTCTCGGGTTAATACCTCTTCTTGTAACCAATTTCTCCCATTGTCGTTAATATACTTGTATTGGAAAAATCTTAATCTCGTCAGTTTGAACCTTAGATTTGTCTGCATCGTGGCCTAAGATTCAACTCTCCTCTTTAACCCCACAGTCTTTGGGTTGACTTGAAGACTCGGGTTTTGACAGGAGCTTCAACATTAAGATTCTGATTTGTACACCCTTACGGCATGATTGGTATGTGGGGATGGGGTAGGAATGGAATGGCCATTCCTTGTTTTATTCTCATTCACATGTTTGGTATGCTTTAGTAGTGGGAATACTCATTCCCATGGGAATCCCTAATCCCAAAAGTAAGGGAATGGTCATTCCTCCTCTCCCCACGGGTTTAGCTATTCCCAATCATCAAGAATGGCTCAAATTTTATTTTTAATAAAATTATCTTTCTATAAATGACTAAAAATGTTGGATATCATCTATATTTTCGAAAAGTAGTGTTATAAATAAAAAATTATTTATAATTTAAATATAAGTTATATTTAATATTTTAATAAATCATAGTCAATTTCTATAAATATTCAATACTTAAATCAAAATTTTGATATAGAATTCTTTTGTTGATTTTCTAAATTTTCTTATAAAAAATAGAGATAGTTACAAAAATACCCCGAGGTTTGGTATAATTACAAAAAAAAACCCGGAGGTTTTTTAAAATTACAAAAACCCTTGAGGTTTGATTCGTCTTACATTTTCCCCTTCACAAGCAACAAAAATATCAAAACTCCCATGATATTTATAAAAATACTATAGTTACCCCCTTAAATTTAACACATAATCAAACCTTTGGGGTTTTTTTGTAATTTTAAAACCTCTATGGATTTTTGTAATTAGCCCAAATCTCGAGGTGTTTTTGTAATTATCCCTAAAAATATTATATAAAATATTTTTGATATCATAGATATAAATCTATATATATATATATATATATATTATTTAGCACACATTAAAATAATCTTATATCAATTTACGAATAACATATTTAATAAAATTTATTTAAAAAATCTTATTTAAGAGAATTTGATACTTTAAAATTATTTTTCTCAATTACTATCATTAATTTATAATTACCAATCAAGATATTTAAATCAAGTAAAAAATCGTCATCCATTCATTTCTCCATTCATTGTACATACTAATCATAAGAATAGTAATACTACATCAATACATTCCTAATGTTATTCCATTCCTAAATTCATTCCATTCCAACCTAATTCCATTCATTCATACCAATCATGTCGTTGGGGATGCATCACCGCAACACTTGTAATTATGGTACTTGAATCCATAACCTCCGGGTTAGAGCCCCGTTCTCTATTCGCCCTTTTTGCATCGTAGGAGATGCGGCCTGGAGGAGAGCCCTTGCAGCGCTAAGAAAAATTATCCTTGAGCGAATCGGCATGCTCGTATTTGACTAGAAACGGATTTGGTCACTGTTGAAGTCGTCAAAGAACTTTTGCATTGAGACATAACGTCCCAAAATCTCGCTTCTAGACTCTCCAGGTTTTCCCCGAGATGTCTTACTCGTTTAAGGACCTCATCGAACGAACGCGTCCTTCCATCTCGTGTCAAAAATCAAAGATAAATATTTTCATGAGATTTTATAATGACAATATCATAATCATAATATTGACATTCAATTTGCCATCTAAGTAATCTAGCCTTTTCTCGGTTTTGTTTCAATTTTTTTTTCCGTAAAAGCCTTGACACTTGAATTATCAATTTTTAAAGTAAACATTTTAGCGGTAAAAATAAAGGCCATTTTTTAAAGCCTTTCGATCAAAAGAATTCTTTCTCGTTTATATGCCATCGATTCGCTTCATTATCAGAAAAAGACCGCCGCAATATCGCATGTCACTTCCCCATTTGGTGTGGCTTTTGTAAGAACCGCCGCCCACCAATAGTCACTACCATCCGTATATAGAACCAGTTCATCTTCATTTTGTGGAATTGCAAGCTTTGGAAGCTTTTTGCAAACTTCCTTAAGTCGCTTTATTCCTTCTTGATGTTCATCTTCTCATTTGAATGTAGCATCTTTTTTTTTAGCAATGGGCTAAACACCTTCCCGTAGTGTGCTAGATTATTTATAAATATTCCAAAGCAAAATTGACAACTCCAAGAAAACTCTCAAGTCGCTTCTTGTCTTTCAAAGATATCCGGAAATCCCATTATCTTTTCTACAATATGACTTTGTAGGATAATTCCGCATTCATCGATTTCAATTCCATGATTTAGGGATGATTCTTGAAGATATGGATTCACAATCCATTCTTTAACAAATATTCAGAGATATTAAAGACTAAATCAAAGTTTGGAATGATATTTTCTTGGATCAAAAGTTCATCAACATTTCATGTTTCAAGAGACACATTTTTGTCAAGATGGACCAAGGTCAGTATTTTGGGCATAACTCAAGACCACATGTTCAATGGTGCTGAAATTTTAACTGTGTCGCCCAACTCATTTGGCTACAACTTGCATTAAGACACCCAAGTCTAATTATGTCGGCAAGGATTTTTAACAAATGCAACAAAATGCTGCAAAGATGATCTCGCAGCCAACCACTCCACAATTATTACTTCATATCTTGGCCAATAATGCTTGGATTTCATTCAAATCAGTGGGAGAATGAAGCCAAGACATGTGGGAATTAAGTTTTCAAAGAAAATCAAGATGAATCAGCAAGAATCCTTTCCAAAAAGACCAGACAAATGAAATAATGGAGTTGGTTTCAAATTTTCAAAGCATTTTGTCAATTATCTTGAAAATAAAAATAAAATAATTCCAATAAGAATTATTGTGTTGCCTATAAATAGAGGTCATTTACACTTGCTAAACACACAAGTTTGTATAGAAAGTTAGAGTTTCAAAGAAAGTTTCATTCTTGTTTTCCTATATTATAGTAGATTTTCTAGTATTTCATAAAAATGCATTCCTTAGTTTTCATACAATATCTTGTTTTCTCTACTTTCTTTATGTCTTTCTAAGTTTATTTTGTTGAGGAATAGAGTGAAACTCTTGATGGAGGAAAAGGAATGATTATAGCTTTACATTAAATTTTATTGTTTTGATCATCAATTTATTTTTTAGATTATACCCTTCTTGTTTTATGGTATTCTTGATTTATGCATTCTATCGCACAATAAATACTTGGTTACATTTAGTTAAATGTCTGGTTTTACTTCAACCGACTACTAACGTGGATACCTTGATTTATTGTAGACAAGAGAATGCATGAATACTTGAGTCCATAAGCAAGTATTGGCGTTATAAGATGAATTATAATTGGTAATAAAACATGTTCACCTTATTACATGATTTATATTTAGAATATATTTCTATTAGAACCTTCGTTGTGTATGGATTCCAATAGTAGTAATTGAAGAGGTAAGAAAATATAATCATTCTTTTATCCAAAATCAAGAGTGGATCTCTATCCTCAACAATTTTATTAATCAAGTTTATCGTAAAAAAATTATATTTCTTACTAGTTTAAAAATATCTATTTATTTATCAAAGAAAAATATTCCTCAGTAAACTTACATAATCTTCCCCGTGGATCGACCTCGGACTCACGAGAATATTATTACTTGAGACAACCCGCACTTGGGTTTGCAACCTTAAAGTTGTAGCATCTTCTTAGCTTGATGAAATGAAAAGCTTCATTAAAGCTTTTCTTCACTGGTTCGGGAGCCGCATGACCGATAAAATATAGTTCCAAAATATCTCCTCTGGCCAAATGGGGATTATTTGCCCAAGTCTCGTAGCTGATTCCCCAATCCATTTCGGTAATTTTGAAATTTTTGGGAATCCGGGTGACACAATATATATTGAAGCTAAAGCTCCAAAAGTATACCATTCTTGTACGTCATTTGGATGACTTCCTGGTTTCATCCAAACTCTAGGATACTTGCCTGAGATATCAACTATTATTTTTTCTGGGTTAATACCTCTTCTTGTAACCAATTTCTCCCATTGTCGTTAATATACTTGTATTGGAAAAATCTTAATCTCGTCAGTTTGAACCTTAGATTTGCCTGTCTGTGGCCTAAGATTCAACTCTCCCTCTTTAACCCCAGAGGTGCTGGGTTGACTTGAAGACTCGGGTTTTGACACCGGAGCTTCAACATTCGTTCTGATTTGTACACCCTTACGGCATGATTGGTATGTGGGGATGGGGTAGGAATGGAATGACCATTCCTTGTTTTATTCTCATTCACATGTTTGGTATGCTTTAGTAGTGGGAATACTCATTCCCATGGGAATCCCTAATCCCAAAAGTAAGGGAATGGTCATTCCTCCTCTCCCCATGGGTTTAGCTATTCCCAATCATCAAGAATGGCTCAAATTTTATTTTTAATAAAATTATCTTTCTATAAATGACTAAAAATGTTGGATATAATCTATATTTTCGAAAAGTAGTGTTATAAATAAAAATTATTTATAATTTAAATATAAGTTATATTTAATATTTTAATAAATCATAGTCAATTTCTATAAATATTCAATACTTAAATCAAAATTTTGATATAGAATTCTTTTGTTGATTTTCTAAATTTTCTTATAAAAAATAGAGATAGTTACAAAAATACCCCGAGGTTTGGTATAATTACAAAAAAACCCGGAGGTTTTTTAAAATTACAAAAACCCATTGAGGTTTGATTCTGTCTTACATTTTCCCCTTCACAAGCAACAAAAATATCAAAACTCCCTGATATTTATAAAAATACTATAGTTACCCCTTAAATTTAACACATAATCAAACTGTCTGGGGTTTTTTTTGTAATTTTAAAACCTCTATGGATTTTTTGTAATTAGCCCAAATCTCGGAGGTGTTTTTAATTATCCCTAAAAAATATTATATAAAATATTTTTGATATCATAGATATAAATCTATATATATATATATATATTATTTAGCACACATTAAAATAATCTTATATCAATTTATTTAATAACATATTTAATAAAATTTATTTAAAAATCTTATTTAAGAGAATTTGATACTTTAAAATTATTTTTCTCAATTACTATCATTAATTTATAATTACCAATCAAGATATTTAAATCAAGTAAAAAATCGTCATCCATTCATTTCTCCATTCATTGTACATACTAATCATAAGAATAGTAATACTACATCAATACATTCCTAATGTTATTCCATTCCTAAATTCATTCCATTCCAACCTAATTCCATTCATTCATACCAATCATGTCGTTGGGGATGCATCACCCGCAACACTTGTAATTATGGTACTTGAATCCATAACCTCCGGGTTAGAGCCCCGTTCTCTATTCGCCCTTTTTGCATCGTAGGAGATGCGGCCTGGAGGAGAGGCCCTTTGCGGCGCTAAGAAAAATTATCCTTCGAGCGAACCGGCATGCTCGTATTTGACTAGAAACGGTTTGGTCACTGTTGAAGTCGCCCAAAGAACTTTTGCATTGAGACATAACGCCCCAAAATCTCGCTTCTAGACTCTCCAGGTTTTCCCGAGATGTCTTACTCGTTTAAGGACCTCATCGAACGCGTCCTTCCATCTCGTGTCAAAAATCAAGATAAATATTTTCATGAGATTTTATAATGACAATATCATAATCATAATATTGACATTCAATTTGCCATCTAAGTAATCTAGTCTTTTCTGGTTTTGTTTCAATTTTTTTCCGGTAAAAGCCTTGACACTTAAATTATCAATTTTTAAAGTAAACATTTTAGCTTGAAAAAAATAAAGGCCATTTTTTAAAGCCTTCTGATTGAAAAGAATTCTTTCTCGTTTATATGCCATCGATTCGCTTCATTGTTCGAAAAAGACCGCCGCAATATCGCATGTCACTTCCCCATTTGGTGTGGCTTTTGTAAGAATCGCCGCCCACCAATAGTCACTACCATCCGTATATAGAACCAGTTCATCTTCATTTTGTGGAATTGCAAGCTTTGGAAGCTTTTTGCAAACTTCCTAAATTTTCGCTTTATTCCTTCTTGATGTTCATCTTCTCATTTGAATGTAGCA
Source organism: Rehmannia glutinosa (assembly GCA_016081115.2). Classification (NCBI taxonomy): domain Eukaryota; kingdom Viridiplantae; phylum Streptophyta; class Magnoliopsida; order Lamiales; family Orobanchaceae; genus Rehmannia; species Rehmannia glutinosa. Next base: position 72,294,383 of record CM071937.1, on the reverse strand, counting down.
TCTTTTTTTAGCAATGGGCTAAACACCTTCTCGTAGTGTGCTAGATTATTTATAAATATTCCAAAGAAATTGACAACTCCAAGAAAACTCTCAAGTCGCTTCTTGTCTTTCAAGATATCCGAAATCCCATTATCTTTTCTACAATATAACTTTGTAGGATAATTCCGCATTCATCGATTTCAATTCCATGATTTAGGGATGATTCTTGAAGATATGGATTCACAATCCATTCTTTAACAAATATTCAGAGATATTAAAGACTAAATCAAAGTTTGGAATGATATTTTCTTGGATCAAAAGTTCATCCACATTTCATGTTTCAAGAGACACATTTTGTGTCAAGATGGACCAAGGTCAGTATTTTGGGCATAACTCGAAGACCACATGTTCAATGGTGCTGAAATTTTAACGTGTCTCCCCAACTCATTTGGCTACAACTTTCATTAAGACACCCAAGTCTAATTATGTCGGCAAGGAATTTTAACAAATGCAACAAAATGCTTTCGAAGATGATCTCGCAGGCCAACCACTCCACAATTATTACTTCATATCTTGGCCAATAATGCTTGGATTTCATTCAAATCAGTGGGAGAATGAAGCCAAGACATGTGGGAATTAAGTTTTCAAAGAAAATCAAGATGAATCAGCAAGAATCCTTTCCAAAAGACCAGACAAATGAAATAATGGAGTTGGTTTCAAATTTTGAGAATATTTTGGCACCTTTGATACGATTAACCGAGATGTTCCGCTTGGAATATAGTATCCATCGAACTCGAAAATGTTATTAAGCCCTTTGTAACTAATAACAAGTCTTGGCTTTCCTCTTTTAATTTCACCATGGTTTCGACTAAGAATCTTGGATCTTTGTATGGAGAAACTCCTGGTGAAATCAACTTAAGGTCAAGATGTTTCTTAAGTATCTTCTCGCATATCCTCACGATCCTCCCGATTCATAAGGATTGGTTTGAATCTCATGAACTCGTACTCCTTTCTCGATTTAACTTTTAAGGAAGCTTTGAGCTCGTTCTTATCCCACCATGCCAAAGGATTTTCATTATAATTCCTTTGGATCTTCTTCTTGATATCCTCGAGTGATATATGTTCTATGGTGATGTCACTCTGTGGATTCTCCATTAAGCTCATCATCAATCTCGCAATAGCTTCCGGAGATACTGCTTCTTCTCCTTGTACTCGAATGAATATAAGTTATTATCCCATAGTTTCTTATCCTTATGGTTTGAACCAAACTGTCTAAAGGATAATAATGCTTCACCAAATTTCATTCGATTCGCCATTTTTGGATTTCGGAGTTTGGCTTCATCACCACGCTTGTCTGCGACAATTAATGGGCATTTTTCGATAAAATGCTTCCGCAGATGTTGGACAATAATCTTATGATGACATAAGGTTGTGAAAATAAGTCTTCTTGTCTCATTCTCCTGTGTGAATCTCTTAAATGTTTGTAGGAAATTATTTCCTAGCAAAACATTTGCTCATGTATCATGGAAATAGATTAGTAGCGTCTTCACTTTGTACCATGGGGTACCGCCCGCCCCGATCATGATTTCGCTTGTTTAATTCCTCTGTTAAGAATATGAATTCTTTTAGAGAAATCTCTTCCGCAATAGCCTGGTAAATCTTCTCCAATTTCTTTAGGAAAAACATCCGGCTTTGTAGTACATATTCCAAAGACTTGAATCAATATAGGCGGCGAAATACTCGGCCTTGTATTCGAGAATACAACATTTCGATAGAAATGTATATTGAGAATGGGCTCGTGGTCATCTTATTCTCAGATCTTTTTGGATAATTTGGTGTTTTCTATTTCAAACTCGTCTTATCCAAAGCCTTTTCCATAGCCCCGATAGTAAAACCATCATATATCCAAGCTTTGGATCTTCCTTCATAATTCTCATAAGAGTCTTATGAGAAATCGTAGTATGAGAGAGGAATCCTTACATATCCTCCCTAACCGTCTCCAAGAAATTCTTTTTCGCTCCGATTCGAATCGGATTCACTTCCATCGTCAAAATAGATCTCTTCTTCATAGATGTTTTCATCTGAGGGTAAATCCTCAAATTGATACAACTGGATCAAATCTTGATAATAGACAGCTTCTTCGAATTCTGGTGTAGCTTCAACCGCCTCGACTCCTCGTTTCTAGTTTTTCGGGCAATCTATTGAAATATGCCCTCTTGCTCGCATGTCCAAAGAATTACAGTCTTTAAAACTTTCATTAGCTCTAGTGTGAGCTTGCCACGAAAGTTCTTCGCTCAAGATCTCGCTAGTACTTGCTTGATTTGAACCTCGATGATGAGGCTCTACTCCCCGCCAGGCCGGTCTTTGCCCCGATTTGTAACCGGGCTTTTTGTTTTGACTAACCTTCTAGGTCTCCATGAACACCTACTTCTTTTGTTGTTGTTTCTGGCGATGCATTTAATGGCTCTCTCCTTCTTCTTCTTATGCCGCCTTGGTTGACTTCCCACAAATGTTGGGATATCATCGTCTACACAATATAGAGGAACCGCTTTGTTAATTCCTCGTAATCTTTTGTAATTCGGTATAGTCTTTGCATGATAGCACCATTCGATAGCTTGGCTTTTAGGAAAGACATTCTTCTAGCCACTGTATCTAAATCAGTTGCACTCTTGTATTCCCTGATAAGCATTTCTCTCCAGGGACTCGGAATTTTTGCAAAGAATAGTTGTGAAGCTTCTTTGTCTCCCACCTTGGATTTCCACCGGTATTCGGTGAACAACTTAATATATTCGTCAATATGACAAATCTCATGTAACTCGAAAAGAGAGGGCTTGTTTATATCTTTTTCTTTTTCTTCTTCTAATCCCTCAAAGTAGCTTGTGCCGATAAAATGGATCTTAAATAATTTGGCCATATTATCGACAATTCCTTTCAATGATTCTCCAGCTGTGACAGTGCTTTTCATCGGTTCTTTGGTCATATCCCATGAAATCTTTACCGATCCTTCAAGACTCATCTCAAGAAGTAAAATGAATTCTTCCTTCGTAAGATCGAAATGGGTACCGCAATCCTCATAGCTGATGCCCATTCATTAATAAAGGACTTCTCGATTTTTAAAATCTGGGATATCCAGATTTAGCATCAATCCATATGGATATATCGGATCGAGATGCGATATTCCATAAGGCGCCTGATAAACATTTGGCCTTCTAGAAGGTGGTCGAGTTCCTTGAAGAGGTTTCACTCCTTGTGGTGAAATCTCTAACGTGATGCATTCTTTCGTCCTGGATTCCATGATTTGAACCAGTACTTTCTTCGACGTTGGGATTTCTTGGTGGTGGTAGAATTGGTCTACCTTGTGGATCATAGGTAACCAAAGTCGATCCATCTCCCCGCATTCATCTTTAAATCTACAATTCCTAATCCCGCAAAGGATTGTGCAAGGTCATGTAGATCTTTAAGATTCGTCTTTTTCATATCCATCACTTTTTAGTTTGTGACTGATTTTTCCTTTATGATGGCGATAAGCTTCTCCTCATATGTCATTTGTCGTTTGATTTCGGTTGGTTTCCATTTTTGATGTAAATAGGGTACTGTTCCAAAGTCAATACGTTTCTTTCCTCCGGATGAACTTGGTCTGTCCTCCAGGTTCTTGACTCGTTTTTGAATATCATGAAGGATTTCAAGAGTTTCCTTCTGATATTTGACCATCGTCTCCATCTAGTTTTGGATCTGATGAACTTGTCTTTGGTAGATGAATATGACGGTTGCCATAATTTTGCAGATCGCCTTCCGGACTTTCTAAGATCTTCGAGAACTTAGATTTGTCTCGGGAAGTATCTTGTTCCACTCCCGTACTCCATCAGAAATCATTATTCAGATGGCCATTTTCATGGACTGCTTCCTGGCGATTATATCTGGTTTACTGTAAAGAAACTCATATAATATGTCGCTTGTCTCTTGCAGTGTCTCAAGGTTTCCCTAACGGCTCCTGTAAGTTCCTTTTCAACATATTGGTTGTTCCAATATGCTATCTTGTCTTGGTGATTTTGTGCATACATCGTCAGAATTTGACGATATGTCCTGTAAGGTGTACATCTTGGACAATTGTCCAGATCCATATTCTCGGAGAAATTCTCCTCACCAATTGTTAATTACTTATCGATAATAGATATAACTAGAAGTTCTTAATAAACCTAGACTCTGATACCATTTTGAGTCAACAATCTTAAGGCAAATTGAATATAATGTAAAGTGAAATATTTAGGACCGAAAGGTGCAAACATTGAAAATTATGGGACTAAATATGTGAATTTTAGATGCCAGATTTTTTTTGCAACAATCTTAATCCTACGGGACTATTGCGCACCGTGGGACTAAAATTGTAATGAAGAAAATCCTGTGGTACCAGAGATGCAATTAACTCACAAGATTAATAATGTATTTGATTAAGACAAAGATTAATTAATTATTGAAAATAAAAGGCAAAAACTTATATAAGACCGTCTTACAGTCTCAACTGTAAGACGGATCCAACCCAATGCTCAAGATGGATCCACCCCAATTCCAGTGGCATTTTTGTAATTATTTGGGATGGTAGCATTTTTGTAGTATAAGGAGGTGAAACATCACCCGGGCAGGGCATGGCATTTTTGTAATATTAGGGGCGGTGGAATAGTGCTTTCTATGGTCGTGGGCGTGGTAAAAGTATCACTTTTATTACAAAAGTATCATTTTTTTATTATAAAAGTTTCACTTTTACTCCTAAAAATAAACATTTTTAAAGAACAAAATTGGTCATTTACATGCAAAGTTATATACAGTCTCAAAAGTATCTCGTTTTATTAATAAAAGTATCACTTTTATTCTAAAAAATATATGTTTTTAAAGTAACAAAATTGCATTGGTAGGTCGCCTTAACATAGTATCACTTTACACACGAACAATATTTTTTGTTATTAATAAAAGTATCACTTTTTATTCAAAAAATATATGTTTTCAAATTAATAAAATTGATTATTTATTTGCAAATTTACATACAACTTTTTGTAACAGTATCATATTTTATTATAAAAGTATCACTTTTACTTCAAAAAGTATATGTTTTCAAAATAACAAAACTAGTAATATTAGTTTCACGAAAAGTATTAGTTTTTCTTTGAAAAGTACTTGTATTTTCGAAAAGTATTATTATGAGTATTTTTAAGTTCGCAATATTTTTTTCTTCGTGATTATTCAATCAACGACCTAGCATAGAACCCTCTAGTCATGGTCACCATTTCGCTGGCAATCTCCCTAAATACCACAATTAAATTCATTTCAATCAACCGCAAAAATTCACTATATTTACATTCCAATCCAAACATCAACAATTGTGAGAAATTGTCACCAAAAACAATAACAAAAAGGATAACTACAAGAAGTAGAAGAGGAATTTGAAAAGGAACTACTGGAATTTCCACGATTTCTTATCCATAGTTTTACTCAAAATCGAATGATACTTACGATCACTAATTACAAACTCCGTCTTTGAAATCCTAATTTTCCAAAGTTATTGGATGAATATTCCTCAAACTCCACCAAATGGGTTTCTCAAAGAAAGAATTTCTTTGCAGAGATCCCTAATTCTGAATAAATTTGCTCCTATAGAAAACAAATTTGCTCCTCTTTTTCCCTCTCTATTTCTAAATGAAGGATAAAATTAACTACTAAAAAAGGATGAATCTCGTCCCTGAGGGTTCCCACTGTCCTTGCCCTAAAGCTTAGTGAAGGAGATGAATCGCGGGATGTGCCTCAACAAGTCATGGTCCTGAGCTGCCATAGACTGAGTCACCACACAAGAAATCCTCCTCCACCTTGTTCAGGGGCGGCCCTGGGGCCGTGCACGTGGTGCCGCAGCACAGGGGGCCCCCCGGCAAGGACCCCGTAATTTTTTTTTTATATATATGTTGGATATATTAATCAAAGGTTTAATTGGTGTATTAATGAACAACTTGGCACACGGTTGTGATGTTTTTTATGTTCCTCATGGTCATGAGTTCAAATCCCAATAGAAGCAAATTTTAGTTTTATTTTTTTCGCCTTTCTATCTAACTATTTGGTTTTCTTTTTGCTATTCTATGTAATTATTTTTTCCGCCTATCTATCTAATTTTTTTAATCTAACTATACATTTTTCTTTTTGAAAAAACCAAAAAACATATATAATTGAAGAATTGAAAGAGTCGTCCACCCTTAAGTCCTCATTCCTTTCTTCATATTTGCCATTTTTTTCCTTTTTTAAAACCAACAAATAGAATTGAAGAATTTAAAAATGCAAGAAGATCAATTTTTCATAGCTAATTTATTAGTTTTTTTTTTTGTCTTTTTCTCTATGGTAAATTATATTGAACAACCTTTTTCATTTATTTTAATTAAGACCGAAATGTTAAAGGTTGAGTATTGTATTTTTATTATTATATATCTTACTTTTTAATGTTAAATCAATGAAATTTTATTTATACCGTTGATTTTTATTATTTTTAATTTTTTATGTAAACACAAGAGTCCCATTTTTTTTATTCGCTCTAGGCCCCTCGAAACTTAGGACCGGCTCTGACCCTGTTACCAGGAGAATTCGAACCTCCACACTATAAGTGTCAATAAGCAGATAACACGGCACTCAGTCCTTTAACTACTAGAAGAGAAGATAAGAGGAGAGCAGGAATTGGTGGGAAAACAAAGAGAATATGCTAATTTTTTTTTTTTTTTGATAACTCACTTTCAGGCTTACTACCGACTATGCCCGAGGACAACAACTCCGGCTCATTTTTTTTTTTTTTTTTTGATAACTCGGCTTCCTGTGCTTACGCCGACTATGCCTCGAGGACAACGACTCCGGCTCCTCATTGATGCCGCCAAGGTAAACCGCGGGATGTGCGAGGATTTGAATCTCGACCTCCATCCCACAATTGGTGGTGGCAAAGAGGTGGGCTAAGCCACTGGTTAGAGAATATGCTAAATATAATTATGGAAGGGAGTTGTGGACGGGATGATGGGTGCAAGTTTAGCCTAGTTGGCTTTTATGGGCCCAGGAGTTTGATATTTTAATGGAACCATTCCAACTAGGGAGAATAAAATGGAGAGTGAGATTCAGCCATTCGGGCCTATTGGAGCGGATATTGATTTAGGTCGTGGAGCTTCGTCGCACGAATTTTGATCCATAAGATGGCCTCACAAGAGATTCACTCAAAATAAAAAGATAAAGGATTAATTATCTCTATGGTTTGACATATTTATAGAAAATATTCCTTAAAAATTATAAGTTACAAATTAATACTCTTTTAACATATTACTCAAGTGAATTGTATTCGTAAACTTAAAAATATATTTATATTAAGTTTTATGAAATTATTATATACTTTTTTTTACGACCCAGTATCCCCACACGTGGGTTGGGAGCATACAGACTCTACACTTTCTTCTGACCATATGACATCCTGTCTTTTCCAGGGAATGGTCATAATCTCCAGGAGAGAAAGAAATTATTATATACACATGACAAAAAGTTTCTCCTAGTTGGTTCATAATTTTCCTCTGGGAGGGCTCTTGAAATACTATTAGGTTACTGGTCCATCATTTTTTTTGACAATATGGAACTTGTATTTCCCTTTAGTTGACTTGATACAATTATGGATACAAAATCTGAAGCTAATTTAGGAAAACCCAAAAATCAACTTGTATTCGTAAATTAAAATAATACTTCTATTTTCTCATATGAAATTATTATATGCGACATAAAAATTCTCCTAATCGGTTTATAATTTTCCTTTGGGAGGGCTCTTGAAATATACTGTAGAGGTCACTAGCTCCATCATTTTTTAGACAATAAGGAACTTGTATTTCTCATTAATCAAAATCATGAATACATGATCCTAATGAAGCCAATCTAAGGAAACCCAAAAATCTCCCAATTTTCAAAAAAAGGGAAGAGAGAGAGGGGCAAACAAAGTATACATAAAACAATAGATCAATAAAATTCATATCAAATTCAGTGGTCGAGCTGATAAAATTTGCCCAGCCAGCCCGTATATAGAATTTGACTAATCTTCATTTTAGAGGTCTAAAAGGACCATGCCTACTTTTGGCTCGGCCCGAATGGCGAATAAAATATACTTGTTGGTCAATTGGGCCACAAGAAATGTAGTACGACGAAATTTGGTGACCGACCCACACCGATTTATGACTCGAACCACTTGGGTCGGGCCAGACCAACCCATTGCCAGCTCCACTCATTGGAGTATGATTCTTGGTTGGATGAGTGAATACTTGTACTTCTAAGCCAAAAAAACTGATTGAAAACTCCAGATAAAGCCCCAGAAATACATATTTTACTCAAATATGAATGGATCAAAGAAAAGAAAAAGAAATAGACCAACTCCTATACAGATACAGAGAGAAAACTGTAAAAACCAAAATCGGGAAAAGACCCGTCATTTTAATGGTATCAAATTATGAATGATATCCTCAAGAGTCAAGACTCTCACTAATTATAATGAGTGTCCATCCAAATAAACATCAATATCCTTAAAACTTATTTAAGGGGTGGATAGCATTCCATCAGGATATAATTAATATATAGAACATAAAACTTCATAATCTTTCATACACTTTTGTGAAAACTGAAAAGTATAAAATCCTTAAAATTGATGCGTTCCTAAAAATTGATGCGAACTGGAAGTTGACCAGATACTCAAACCCCACCACCACCACCACCCCAAAAAAAAAGAAAAGAAAAATTCATTAGAAATATTATCCCACTTAGAATATTTATACATGTAATCTATATATATATATATATATAATAAGAACTGCTTCTTAAAATAGTATAGAGAATTTTCCCCGCTCATTTCTAGTTACTATAAAAAGTAATAAACATATCTATATTATATATATAAAAAGATAAGTCGCTGGAAATAGTAAGTTAAAAATTTTCCCGCTCTTTTACACTTACTATAAAAAGTAATAAAAATATGTGTAAAAATAATAAATAATAAATATTTGGTATTTTATTATTATTGGGAGTCAACTTTCTTTAAACAATAACTTTCTAAAATGATATAAAAAATAGAATAACATAAAATTACCTTTCCAAATTTGTGTATGTCTTGCATTAATTGTTGTATTTATCTTTCCTTTTTCTAAAAAACATAATAACTTTTTTTTTTATTTTTGATCAATTTTTTACATATAATATCAAATTAATCATTTTTTTTTATAATCTCAGTTTGATACACATATTGCATATATAAAATAGTGAAAAACATAACAAATAAAAATATAAGAAATATTTATTACTTTTGTTTTTGTAATTTGTAATGGACATTGAAAATTATGCATTTGGGTTTATTGGACATCAATTGTATATTCATGTATTTTGGCTATTTATGATATGTGTATAGTTGTTATTTGGCTTCCACATTTCTTAATAATTATATTGAATTATATTTAAATTGATTAGAAAATAATATTTTAATTGAAAACAATATCTCAAAATATGTATGCAAATTTTACATATATCATATATCAATAAATAACATTATATATATATATATATATGCAAGAAGAAATTTAAGATTTATTTAATATGAATCTATATTCATAATGGTATTTTATATATAGATTTTTTTATGTATATTAACATAATATTTTTTATATTTATCAACGTATTATGATATTCAAGTTTCAAAGTTGTCCATTTGAAATTAGATATGAATTTGACTATTTGAATTATTTTATATATGTGTACATATAAATATAAAATATTTTTTTTGAAATAGTTTATTTTCCCGTAAAATTATGTTGCAAATATTTTTATTTAATTCCTTTAATAATTTTGACAGTTGTTGAGCTTTCTAAACCCCAAAGAATATTAGAATTTGAAATGATTTTATTATTGATTGTATTGAAAATAAAATTTATTAAATATTCAACATTGGGGTAGTAAAACAAATTTAAACAGATTTCGTTATAGCTTATAATAATTTTTGTATGGTGTAATCGTATGATTTATTCTAAAATTAATTATCTTTATATTTTAATTATTTTTTAAAATTTTAAACTTTTTACAATCACTATGTTTTTAAACCTAGATAACATAAATACACAAATTGTATGTGTATTGCACTAATTATTGTATTTATCTTTTTTTATAAAAAAATTATTAACTTTTCATTTTTTATCTATTTTTTATGTGTAATATATCAAATTAATCATTTTTACGATCTTGATTTGATACCCATCTGCATATATAAAATAATAAAAACAAAACATAATAAATAAAATATAATAAATATTTATTACTTTTTTATAATTTTTAATTGGCGTTGAAAATTATGCATTTGGGTTATTAGTTAAATTGATTAAAAAATATTTATTTTAATTACGGAAAATATCTCAAAATATGTATATACAAATTTTACATATCACAAATATCAATAAATAGTAATATTATATACGATTATGTAAGAGGAAATTTAAGATTTATTTAATATAAATTTATATTCACAATGGTATTTTATATATAAAAACTTATTTTTTTATATATTAACATATCTTTGCATCTTAACATGATTTTTTTATATTTATAAACATTTTATATATTCACATTTGACATTTGATTGTTTAATAAATTTTTTGATATATGTTTATATATAAAAATAAAATAGTTTTTAAATGTTTCAATTTTCCTTAGAATTTTGATAGAAATATATATAATGGTTTTGTTTATTTCCTTGATAGTTTTGACAATTGTTGAGATTTTTAAACCCCAAAGAATCTTGAAATTTGAAATAATTTTATTATTGATTGTATTGAAATATAATTTATTAAACATTCAACATTGGGGCAAGTAAAAATATTCCAACATTGATGATTAAAATATTTTGCAACTTTAGTTTTTATAGAGAAATATGTTTTATAAATAGATATAATTCATATTCACACAACTAAATATTTCATATTTAAACATATTTACATTATAGTTTATAATAATATTTTATGGTGTAATCGTATAATTTATTTCTTATATTAATTATCTTTATATTTTAGTTATTTTTTGAAATTTTAAACTTTTTGCAATAACTATTTTTTTAAACATAGATAACATAAATACATAATTTGTAAAATAAAGAATGAGAACAAATAAAATTATAAAGATTCTTGGGTTTAATATTGAAAATTGATAAAATAAAAAATCATAAATAGAATTAATATCAATAATAGATAAAAATAATATACATATTCGGGAATGGGGATGGAAACGGAGAATTTATATTTTATCTAATTGAAATAGAAAGGGGGACGGGATATAAATACCATTCCTATCCCATCGCCGAGTCAATAAGCGTAGAATCCCCATCCCGCTCGCTCTCATCCCCGAATTAACAGGAATTTTTCGTCTAATTTTATTTGGTTACCAACGGGAATGGTTCCTCATGGGATATTGTGTGATGTGAGACCCCGAATTTTAACGTGAGATTCGGTGTTATGTAGTGATTATTTATTCGGCTATGTATCACAAACCTATTATTAATGAAACTCGACTCTATTTTTATTTATTTCTTCCCACGTCAATTACGCATTTCGCATTTTTAGAGCTTAGCAATTTTATATTCTTCCTCTAGTATTAATACTTGATCGAATGACTACTACTTTAGGAATATTAGACCTCCAACAATTTAGGAGTACATTCCAATCCTTATCCTAATATTTCATCTTATTCTATAATTCATCCCAACCAATTTCCCAATCAATTTTTTAAAAAAAAAAATATATTTTTTTATATTTTTAAAAAGTTTCAAAATTACCATAAATGGGGAGGTTGTTTCATATTCTTTTCAAGACCTACAATTATATATGTATATATATATTTACATATATATTTTTTTTTTCTCAACTTTTGGTCACATGCTTAAAGGATGGACAAACTTTTCTTTCCACCAAATTCTAATAAATAAAAATACCAACACCATGATTATTATTCCCTCCAACTTTTGGCTCCTTGTCTTAGGGGAATCAATCATTTTTGTTATTTTTTTTCTTTATCTACCAATATTATTCATTTCATAATTATCATAAAAACACAAGACTTGCTTCCATTTTCCTCTCTAAAGGATCAAATTCTTCAAGCATAAGGTAAGAATGTCTTCATTTCTCCCAACTCTTTTTTCTTCTCCAATCCTCAACCTTATACCTTCACCATCTAATGATGTTGAATCCTTCTTGTTGAGGTACTCCTAGAGAAAATTCTTGAAGAATTAGAGACCTAGATTTGACTACAAGCTTGAATAGGAAATTCAAGATTACATATTATTAAGGTGAGAAAATTATGGTTTTAGTATTTTTCTCTTGACAACATGAAGAATTAATTTTTGACTCAAGAATATAAATTTTTGGAGTTTAGGGGCTGACCTACATCATCTCAAGTGGAGGTTAGAGGCTTGAAGGAAAATTTCCATTTTTGAGACTACTTGAAGATATTAAGGTGAGTAGTAACCATTTGGTACTAGTATATTTTCTTTAGACTTGAGACTTTAATTTTAACACCAAAATATGGTTTGGATACCATTTAGGGGCTGATCTTCAAGAGTTTTAGTCAAGAAGTTGATTCAAGGAAGAAGACCACATTTTAGATCAACCCGAGAAACTACTACGAGGTGGGTGGAAAAATTCTTTCAACTTCTAGGTGTTTTAAATTGAAAATATGCATGTAGTATTTTGTTATTGAGCACTTGAGATATATAATATGTATTGCATGCTATTTTCTTGTATCAAGTTGGAAAAATTCTCAAGTGTTGCTCAAAAATGTGATTTATCGAAAAATAGGGCATACATGCACATTTTATTGTTATACTTGATGAAATTTTGTATGAGAAGGATATGTATGTGTATGACTCTTGAAATCTATGTTTTGAATGATTTATAACCTGGACAAGTCGAGCATAATTGATTAAATTTCAACTTTTGGACTTAAAATGCAAAAATGGAAAGTTGGTGGACTTAATTGCAAGAAAATAAAACTTAAGGGACCCCTCTGTAATTTTCGATTTTGGGACTGAACTCAAGTTCAAAAATTATGCTTTGACATTTTAATAAAGTTTTAAGAGTTTTTAGATAAATAAAATCAACCCTTAAAAGCCCAATGACTAGATTGTAAAATTCTAGAAGTTTAAGGGCTATTTTGCAATTTTCGAAACTGTACCAGACCCTAATTTTAAATTTTGAAAATTTAACTCTTAAGGGACTGGAAATAACATATTTTAAGTGTATTCCAAAAATCCAAGTGTTTAGAGCTTGGAAAGTAATTTTATAAAATTTGAGGGACCAAATTGTAAAAGATTAAACTTGAGGACCAAAATACAATTTCCAGCACTTATGCAGTCCATGCACCTGGAAATACTAATTTATCTATAACATAATTATATCTTGGACCCAAGGTTCAAATTTCATAACAATTGGACCCTAAAAGCCTTAAAGGCAATTATTTCAAAACGGGACAAAAATGAGATTTTCAAAACTTAAGGGACCTAAACTTATTTCTTTTTAAAACAGCTTTTGTCCCAATTTCCCACTAACTATAGTGATATTTTTCAACTGGAATCACATTAAAAGCCCTTCCGGTTTGTGAGTTCCAATTATTTTAAACTTAGAGCCCGAAATGGCAATTTTAACAAATTTGGGGCCAATATGAGAATTTTATAAAAACTCGACCTCAAAACTTCAAAAATCTGAATCTATGAACAATTTTAAGAATTTAGAAACTGACCTCATAATGTTTCAAGGTCGGGATATTTATTTATTCAATTTTTAACCCCAAAAGTATTGGTTTTTACAAAACGGGCTAAATTGTAAATTTTCTTTTTATCAAGGACCTAACTCTAATTATTTTCCTTTTACTAAAACAGCCCTGGACCCTCTGACTTCAATTTTTAATTAAAATATTTTATTTTCTCAAAAACCCCTTGACTTATCGGACCGCCTTGACCGATTAATACCCGATCGTAGGGCGACTTCCCGTCTTGCGATTTGAATCTATAATGGGACTTATGTTCCACCTAATATTTCAAGATATCGAAGATTGCTTATCCTCCCGATAATCATCTTCATCCAAATAACTCCACCAACGCCATAATTACCTTACGCAAATGTTTGAAAACTTTTCATGAATCGCTTCCCGAATCAATATACTGATTGCTGGTTGACTACCCGAACGTGTATTTAATTTATCGCTGAGTCAACTTGGTGTGTCGAGCTCACAATCGGAGTGGATACGTCGGGGATGGAACCGGCAGCTCGGCCGCTATTCCACTCTTCGGCCCCATCATCCTAATCCCCAATCGAGGGACGGAGTTTGTCCAAGGGAAAGCGGTCGTAGAAGATTTGAGGTATAATCATGATTATGACGAATCCGAGCCTTGCTAGCTCCAACGTGGATTTTGTCTTTGCCTATGGAGCAATAAGGTGACAGTCTTGGACCATCATGAACGGGGAGTTACAAGGAAGAACGAAGGAATCGCTGTCCGATCCACACGATTAGGAGTTGAACTTAACGTTTGGTTGGCGCTACACTTGAAGACGCAACCGCTACTTGTAATGCATGGGTTGGCGCTACACTTGAGACGCAACCACTAATTGTCTTGCATGGGATTGGCACTACACTTGAGACGCAATCCTCCCGCCCCGCTTGAATCATCGTGCTGTGTGACCACGAACTATTTCTCAAACTATATAAATATATTACTTAATATATATTTATCGATGATGCTTTGGGCTATGTATGAAAACATGCATCATACCTCACGCGTTTTCATACAACCGTTTTCTCGCATTAACTATATATATATTGCCACACTTGCACACGATCACCCCATCCATCGAGATTTCTGTCTCACTCCTCGTTTTCTAACCTTTAGATGAAGAGTACGTTGAAGACGTCGAACCTACCACGCATTGAATTCCCTCTGTTGATGTGGAGCGACACTCCTTTTATTTTTATTGTTGTTAGACTTTTCATTTTATTCTGTTTGGTGTAAGTTAATTCGGATAATCTTTTGGGTTGTATTCGGATACCGCTTGGACTTTAAGATGTAATTTGTACTCGTGTTTATTTTAATTCCATTTGCATTAGACTCTATTTTACTTGGAGTTTTGTATCTTTGGTTTTAGCTTTGTTGATTTATTTATGTTTAAGTGATTGATCGTTGTCGCGTCACGTTTTGGCGCGTGATTATGGTATCGAGCTCGGTTAGTAAGATGAAACTTACACTTTGGTGACCCAGTGATAAGTTCCTTCGACCTTGGATTAGGTACCACTACTAGTTGACCTAAGTTGAATTTTGGAGGAATATTTGAACTCTTTTGGGCTATTATAGTGTTAAGATATCCGGATATTCCTCTATTTGGACGTTAGGTGATTTAGAAAATCCGTGATTTAGAAGTTATAATGCATGATATGGTGAGACTCAAGAATATGAGGATATCTCTTAATGAGTATATGATTTGGATGTGATATATTATGGGATCTAGACACCTAATGATATTATTTTGGGAAAATGATAGTAGGGGAATCACTAAGTATAATGATCAAAGATAATACCCTTGTGTTATTCATTCTCGCAGATTTTCATTCTCGGACTTGCACAAGCTTAAGTAAGGGAATTTGACTTGTGATTTAGGTATCACGGATAAGATACATTAAGGATGTGACTATTATATGGTCTCGACTAGATGTTACCACTAAATATCTCCTCCCGAGGATAGATTTAACTGTTTGATCAACTTCAAGGAGTGACGGTGTACTCAAGTTTGATTTACAACAAGGATATTATCAATGAAGATCCATGAAGAAGACATTTCCAAAATGGCATTTCAAACCAGGATATGGACACTACGAGTTTGTAGTGATGCATTTCGGTCGACAAACACCAAAGTAGCATTTATGGATCGATGCATCGAGTCTTTTAACCCTATTTGGATCAATTCGTAGTGATATTCATTGATGACATACTCGTATACTCTAAGTCTAGAGAAGAGCATAAACGTATCCGAAAATTGTTTTGGAGACACTACGAGCACAAGCTATATACCAAATTCAGCAAGTGCAAATTTTGGCTTAGTTAAGTCGCATTCTTGGGACACATAGTATCCTAAGATCGGGATCGCCGTAGATCCTTCGAAATCTGAGACAATGGTTGAATGGAAACAACCCGAGTCTGTAATGGAGATTAGAAGTTTCTTAGGACTAGCTGGATATTATCGAAGATTTATCCAAGATTTCTCCAAGATAGCCGGACCACTCACTCGACTAACAGGAAGCAAGTTAAGTTTGAGTGGAATGACAAGTGTGAGGCTAGTTTCAAGAGTCGATGAAACGACTTACTACGACTCAGTCTTAGCCCTTCCAAAGGGGAAAAACTTTGTCGTCTACAGTGACGCATTAAAGGAAGGACTACGAGCAAGACTCATGCAAGAAGGAAAGGTCATTACTTACGCATCACGAAAACTCAAGCCGTATGAAGCCAATTACCCAACGCATGACTTGGAATTGGCAGCAATAGTGTTCGCGTTAAAGAAATGGAGGCACTATCTCTACGGAGCAACATTCACGGTTTACACAGATCATAAGAGCCTAAAGTATCTATTCTCTCGAAGGAACTCAATTTGAGGCAACGGAGATGGATGGAGTTAATAGAAGATTATCACTTTGATATTCAATACCATCCCGGGAAAGCTAACGTAGTAGCTGATGCCTTAAGCAAAAAGGCGAGTTTAGCTAGACTAATGACTCGAGAGTGGAGATCATTAGAAGAATTGAGCACTTGGAATCCGACGAGAACCGTGATCGAATTTCATGTGCTAATATTTCGATTAAACCCGATCTCTTGAACGAGATCAAAGTAACACATGGGATTGACGTGCAACTTCAAAAACTAAAAGAGAAGATACTCAAAGGAGAGATCGGAATTCTCGATGCAGGAAGATGGGATCATCGATTTTGAATAGAATTTGTGTACCGAGTGATGAGCAACTTAGGAACAGAATCCTCTCGAAGCACACCGTTCGAAATACACTATACATCCCGGAGGAAAAAGATGTATAAGGACTTGAAACAAAGATTACGTGCTTGGTGGGCAAACATGAAGAACCAAGTAGCGGAGTTCGTTGCGAGATGCTTGACTTGTCAACGAGTAAAAGCTTCGAACACCAACGACCATCCGGTTTATTACAACCGTTGAGAATTTCGAGTGGAAATGAGAACACATAACGATGTACTTCGTGACGGATCTACCAAGGACTAGACGAGGCGATGATGCTATATGGGTAGTCGTGAGACCGACTCACGAAATCGCACACTTCCTACCCATGAAGAAAACCGACACTTGCAAAAACTTGCGCAGATTTATATCCAGAGATCATTCGATTTGCATGGAGTGCCGAGACATAGTGTCGACAGAGACCCGAGATTTGTCTCATTCGGAAATGCTTACAGGAGGAATTGGGTACCTCGCTAAGTTTCAAAGACATCAAAGACATCCACAAACCGATGGCGGTCTGAGCGAACAATTCAAACCCTGGAAGACATGTTGCGAGCATGCACGTTGGACTTCAAGGAAGTTGGGATTCGTACTTACCATTGGTCGAGTTCTCCTATAATAAAGCTATCGGCCACAATTGGGATGGCACCCTACGAAGCCTTGTACGGGCGAAAGTGTAGATCTCCACTACTTTGGGAGATTGATGACCAATGGACTCCAAAAGAGAAACGAAAGTCGCCTCGATTCCAAAGGTCGACTTAGTTAGGAGGCCATGGAGAAGGTCAAGTTGAGTAAGGAACGGATCCGCACAGACTCGGAGCCGCCAAAAGAGTTACGCAGACAAGAGGAGAAAGGACTTGGAATTTGAAGCCGGAGATGAAGTATTCTCAGGTGTCTCCACGGAAAGGATTGATCAATCCAAAGAAAGGAGGCAAGTTGAGTCCGAGATATGTTGGACCTTACAAGATTTTGCGGAGGATCGGGAAGTTGGCCTACCGACTTGAAAGTTCGCACAAGACGCGGGAATGCACGCGATGTATTCCATGTATCGAGATTGAAAAGGTATCAACCAGATCCTGAGCACATCATCACTCGTGATGCTCCTCCTCTAATGGAAAATTTATCTTACACCGAGAAACCAATCAGAATCATTGACCAACAGGTACGTCAGTTGCGTAACAGAGAGATTCCAATGGTTAAAGTTGTATGGCGGAATCACAACCGAGACGAAGACGCAACGTGGGAGATGGAAGAAGACATGAGGAATCAATATCCGGAATTGTTCTAAAGAGAATTTGGGGACCAAATTCTTTTAAGGAGGGGTGAATGTGAGACCCCGAATTTTAACGTGAGATTCGGTGTTATGTAGTGATTATTTATTCGGCTATGTATCACAAACCTATTATTAATGAAACTCGACTCTATTTTTATTTATTTCTTCCCACGTCAATTACGCATTTCGCATTTTTAGAGCTTAGCAATTTTATATTCTTCCTCTAGTATTAATACTTGATCGAATGACTACTACTTTAGGAATATTAGACCTCCAACAATTTAGGAGTACATTCCAATCCTTATCCTAATATTTCATCTTATTCTATAATTCATCCCAACCAATTTCCCAATCAATTTTTTTTTTAAAAAAAATATATATTTTTTTTTATATTTTTAAAAAATTTCGAAAATTACCATAAATGGGGAGGTTGTTTCATATTCTTTTCAAGACCTACAATTATATATGTATATATATATATATTTACATATATATATTTTTTTTTCTCAACTTTTGGTCACATGCTTAAAGGATGGACAAACTTTTCTTTCCACCAAATTCTAATAAATAAAAATACCAACACCATGATTATTATTCCCTCCAACTTTTGGCTCCTTGTCTTAGGGGAATCAATCATTTTTGTTATTTTTTTTCTTTATCTACCAATATTATTCATTTCATAATTATCATAAAAACACAAGACTTGCTTCCATTTTCCTCTCTAAAGGATCAAATTCTTCAAGCATAAGGTAAGAATGTCTTCATTTCTCCCAACTCTATTTTTCTTCTCCAATCCTCAACCTTATACCTTCACCATCTAATGATGTTGAATCCTTCTTGTTGAGGTACTCTAGAGAAAATTCTTGAAGAATTAGAGACCTAGATTTGACTACAAGCTTGAATAGGAAATTCAAGATTACATATTATTAAGGTGAGAAAATTATGGTTTTAGTATTTTTCTCTTGACAACATGAAGAATTAATTTTTGACTCAAGAATATAAATTTTTGGAGTTTAGGGGCTGACCTACATCATCTCAAGTGGAGGTTAGAGGCTTGAAGGAAAATTTCCATTTTGAGACTACTTGAAGATATTAAGGTGAGTAGTAACCATTTGGTACTAGTATATTTTCTTTAGACTTGAGACTTTAATTTTAACACCAAAATATGGTTTGGATACCATTTAGGGGCTGATCTTCAAGAGTTTTAGTCAAGAAGTTGATTCAAGGAAGAAGACCACATTTTAGATCAACCCGAGAAACTACTACGAGGTGGGTGGAAAAATTCTTTCAACTTCTAGGTGTTTTAAATTGAAAATATGCATGTAGTATTTTGTTATTGAGCACTTGAGATATATAATATGTATTGCATGCTATTTTCTTGTATCAAGTTGGAAAAATTCTCAAGTGTTGCTCAAAAATGTGATTTATCGAAAAATAGGGCATACATGCACATTTTATTGTTATACTTGATGAAATTTTGTATGAGAAGGATATGTATGTGTATGACTCTTGAAATCTATGTTTTGAATGATTTATAACCTGGACAAGTCGAGCATAATTGATTAAATTTCAACTTTTGGACTTAAAATGCAAAAATGGAAAGTTGGTGGACTTAATTGCAAGAAAATAAAACTTAAGGGACCCCTCTGTAATTTTCGATTTTTGGGACTGAACTCAAGTTCAAAAATTATGCTTTGACATTTTAATAAAGTTTTAAGAGTTTTTAGATAAATAAAATCAACCCTTAAAAGCCCAAGGACTAGATTGTAAAATTCTAGAAGTTTAAGGGCTATTTTGCAATTTTCGAAACTGTACCAGACCCTAATTTTAAATTTTGAAAATTTAACTCTTAAGGGACTGGAAATAACATATTTTAAGTGTATTCCAAAAATCCAAGTGTTTAGAGCTTGGAAAGTAATTTTATAAAATTTGAGGGACCAAATTGTAAAAGATTAAACTTGAGGACCAAAATACAATTTCCAGGACTTATGCAGTCCATGCACCTGGAAATACTAATTTATCTATAACATAATTATATCTTGGACCCAAGGTTCAAATTTCATAACAATTGGACCCCTAAAAGCCTTAAAGGCAATTATTTCAAAACGGGACAAAAATGAGATTTTCAAAACTTAAGGGACCTAAACTTATTTCTTTTTAAAACTGCTTTTGTCCCAATATCCCACTAACCATAGTAATATTTTTCAACTGGAATCACATTAAAAGCCCTTCCGGTTTGTGAGTTCCAATTATTTTAAACTTGGAGCCGAAATGGCAATTTTAACAAATTTGGGGCCAATATGAGAATTTTATAAAAATTTGACCTCAAAACTTCAAAAATCTGAATCTATGAACAATTTTAAGAATTTAGAAACTGACCTCATAATGTTTCAAGGTCGGGATATTTATTTATTCAATTTTTAACCCCAAAAGTATTGGTTTTTACAAAACGGGGCTAAATTGTAAATTTTCTTTTATCAAGGACCTAACCCTAATTATTTTCCTTTTACTAAAACAACCCTGGACCCTCTGACTTCAATTTTTAATTAAAATATTTTATTTTCTCAAAAACCCCTTGACTTATCGGACCGCCTTGACCGATTAATACCCGATCTTGTGCGATTTCCTCGTCTTGCGATTTGAATCTATAATGGGACTTATGTTCCACCTAATATTTCAAGATATCGAAGATTGCTTATCCTCCCGATAATCATCTTCATCCAAATAACTCCACCAACGCCATAATTACCTTACGCAAATGTTTGAAAACTTTTCATGAATCTTCTCGAATCAATATACTCTCATTGCCTGGTTGACTACCAACGTGTATTTAATTTTCTTGCTTGAGTCAACTTGGTGTGTCGAGCTCACAATCGGAGTGGATACGTCGGGGATGGAACCGGGCAGCTCGGCTGCTATTCCACTCTTCGGCCCCATCGCCCTAATCCCGCAATCGAGGACGGAGTTTGTCGAGGGAAGCGGGTCGTAGTACTTGAGGTATAATCATGATTATGACGAATCCGAGCCTTGCTAGCTCAACGTGGATTTTGTCTTTGCTATGGAGCAATAAGGTGTGAGTCTTGGACCATCATGAACGGGAGTTACAAGGAAGAACGAATGAATCGTTGTCCGATCCACACGATTAGGAGTTGAACGTTTGGTTGGCGCTACACTTGATGACGTAACCGCTACTTGTAATGCATGGGTTGGCGCTACACTTCAAGACGCAACCACTAATTGTCTTGCATGGGATTGGCGCTACACTTGACGCAATCCTCCCGT
This sequence comes from Rehmannia glutinosa, assembly GCA_016081115.2. NCBI lineage: Eukaryota > Viridiplantae > Streptophyta > Magnoliopsida > Lamiales > Orobanchaceae > Rehmannia > Rehmannia glutinosa. The sequence goes on along the minus strand of CM071937.1, from coordinate 72,272,778 downwards.
CGCTTGAATCATCGCCTGTGTGACCACGAACTATTTCTCAAACTATATAAATATATTACTTAATATATATTTATCACGATGCTTTATGGGCTATGTATGAAAACATGCATCATACCTCACGCGTTTTCATACAACCGTTTTTCGCATTAACTATATATATTGCCACACTTGCACACGATCACCCCATCCACCGAGATTTGTCTCACTCCCTCCTGTTTTCTAACCTTTAGATGAAGAGTACGTTGAAGACGTCGAACCTACCACAGTTGAATTCCTACTATTGATGTGGAGCGACACTCCTTTTATTTTTATTGTTGTTAGACTTTTCATTTTATTCTCGTTTGGGTGTAAGTTAATTGAGGATAATCTTTTGGGTTGTATTCGAGGATACCATGATTTTAAGATGTAATTTGTACTCGTGTTTATTTTAATTCATTGCATTAGACTCTATTTTACTTGGAGTTTTGTATCTTTGGTTTAGACTTTGTTGATTTATTTTGTTTAAGTGATTGATCGTTGTCGCGTCACGTTTGGGCGTGACAAACAAAGATAGAAATACGTACATGTAATAATATAAAACAGGGGTCTAATAAATATACACTACGTGCATCGCATGGGTAAAAGACTAGTGTATAATAATAAGAAGTGATAAATATTTGGTATTTTATTATTTTTTGGTAGTCAACTTTCTTTAAATTATAACTTTTAAAATGATATAAAAATATAAAAATATGTAAAAATATCTTTCCAAAAATGTGTGTCTTTGCATTAATTCTTTGTATTTATTTATTTTTTAAAAAAAAAGTTTATAATTTTTTCATTTTTGATCCGTTTTTGACGTATAATATATCAAATTAATCATTTTTGTGATCTTGATTTTGACACACATATTGTATATATGAAATAAAAAACATAATTAATAAAAAATATAAGAAAATATTTATTCATTACTTTGTAATTTATAATGGGCATTAAAAATTATGTATTCGGGCTATTGGACATCAATTTGTATATTCATGTATTTTGGCAATTTATGACTTATGTATAGTTGTTATTTGGGCTTAGCCCATCCCTTAATAATTATATAAAACTATATTTAAATAGATTAAATTAAATTAAAAAATACTTATTTTAATTGAAGAAAATATCTCAAAATATGTATCCAAAATTTATGTATCAAATATATCCATACATAATATTATATATATTATCTAAGATGAAAATTAAGATTTATCTAATATAAAATTATATTCATAATATTATTTTATATACATAATATATTTTTATATATTAACGTATATTTTGTGTTAATATATTTATCAACGCATTTTGATATTCAAGTTTCAAGTTGTACTTTTGGAAATATGAATTTGACTATTTGATAATTTTTTGATATATGTGTGTGTGTGTGTGTGTGTGTGTATATATATATATAATGTTTTTTTGTTTTTTAAATTGTTTCATTTTCCTTTAAAATGTATTGCTAAATATAAAACATGTATTTGTTTAATTCTTTTAATAATTTTACAATTATTCAGCTTTCTAAACCCTAAAAAATATTCAAATTTCAAATGACCTTATTATTGGTTGTAAAGACAATTTATTTAATATTGATTGGGGTAATAATAAAAAATCAACATTGGGCAATTAAAACTTTTTTGTTCAAATTTTTACTTTCTTATAGATAAACATGATCTATAAATATATTTAATTTATAAAATTATACAATTAAATATTTCGTGTTTAAAGAGTTTTTTTATAGTTTATAATAATTTATTTTTTTTTTTAGTCGTCAGTATGGTTTTTAATAAAAAATAATTATTTTTATATTGTAATTAGTTTTTGAAATTTAAAACTTAAAGCAATTTTTTTTAAACTACAGATAACATAAATCCATAATTTGTAAACCAAAGAATAAGAGCAAGTAAAATTGTAAAGATTATTGTATTTTAATTTTTAGAATTAATAAAAAAATTATAAATATAATTAATATTAATAATAGATAAATACAATATGCATATTCAGTGAAAGGGAATGAGAACGGAGAATCCCGTTTTATTTAATTGGGATGGGAAGGAGGACGGGGATATAAATATTGTCTCTATTCCCATCCTCGATTCTAGAAAAACGAGAAATCTCCATCCCGCTCACATCCCCACTCCATCCCCTAACTAAAATTGCAATTTACCTTTTAGAAAGTATGTTATTTTTTCGCTTAATTACAAAATGATGACACTAGTTATACCCCAGTGACAAATAAGGACACACTAAGTTTGTGGGCTTTGAATTTAGGGCTTTAACTTTACGATTTTAGCGAATTGAGGACAAATTAAGCCCGAATTACCAAAATTTGGGTTAGTTGTCACACGAGACCTCAATATTGAGCCGAATTGCTCAAACGAGGCTAATAGCTAATGTCCCAAAAATAATTACTTATGTCACGTAAGGCAAAATACTATTTTAAAAATTTACTAATGAATCTGAAAATCTTAAATCCAATTTTATAACTTAACAAATTAACAAGTAGAGTCTAAATATATGAAAATAAATTTGATAATTATTTAAAAAATTACAAGTTAAAAATTTAAATATCAATATATGAAAATAAATTTGAAAAATACAAAAATAAAAATCAAAAATTATAATGAAATCTAAAATTTTGAAATAAGATTAAAAATATTTAATATATCTAAATATTACTGAAAATTTAGTATATCTAAAATTTGTTTAGAAACATACACATTATTTAAAGTAGTTTCAAATTACTAACTAAAATTTTAAATATATTTAAAGAAATACAAAAATTTACATATTTTTTTAAAATGTAACTAAATAAATTTCTTGATTCAATTCTAATTCTCCAATTTATTTAAGTATTTTAAATTATTTTAATTAATGTGTAAATCTTTAATTAAATTTTAGATTTAATAAATAATATTTATTTGGATTTATTCAGATAATTTCATAATTTATTCAGTAATTAATATATATATATAGTAAATAATTTTTTAAATCTTATTTCACGTTTTTAAACATATATATAGTAAATATTTTTTAAAATCTTATTTCACATTTTTAAACTTCATTTAGTTATTTTTACATTTATTAAATAATTTTTCATATTTTAATTGTTAATTTATAAATTCTTAAAATATTTATCAAATTTGTTTTCATATACTTGTTAATTTGTAAATTTTTAAATTAGTTTTAAGATTTTCAAATATATTTGTAAATTTTTAAGATAGTTTTTAGATTTGTTTTACTGTACATAAACAATTATTTTTGGCACATAAGAAATTTTATGTAAATTTGGACAATTTGGGCTCAACATTGAGTTCCACGTGGCACTTATGGTGAATTTGGGTAATTGGGGCTTAATTTATCATCAATGCACCAAAATTTTGAAGTTATTATACTAAATTTGAATGCCCGTAAATTTAATGTTATTTTTTGCCTGTGGATAGTACTAGTATCCTTACTTTGCAATTAAATCTATTTTTTCCTTGGTTCAATTTTACCTGTTTTTTCCCCTTGGTTCAATTTTACACCCTCTTTTCCAAGTCAATTTCACAGACTCTGTTTAAGCAACACGTGTGCAAGCTGACACAATTACCTGCATATAACCTGTGCATTATTGCTGGCTGGCTGGCAAGCCCGAGTCCCTATGCAATCTCACCCGTCAATTTCCAATTTTTCACCAACACAAAAACTCCAACAAACACCATTGAGCGTTTTGTTTAACCCCTTCACATTCTACCCGTGAGTTGTGTGTGCCAGCTTACACATATATGCATATACATCTATGTTGTTTGTATGTGTATATATGAACAAACCTACCCAGCACATCCAAAACCCTTATTTATTTGCCGGTTCTTGATGCATGTACATGTTCTTCATTGATATTTTTGAACCCATCACAGTTTTGTTTTTCTGTTTTTTTTTTTTATTTCCCCCAGTTATATATGGTTGTTTGATTTGTTCATTCTTCCCCCGGACTCGAATAAGTTCATGTAAGTGAAACGAATGTGGTTTTAATGCTTTAATTAATCGATGTATTTTCTTGTCTCCTTTTACGGAACGTGTTTTTATGTATGGGCTGGTTGATTAATTTCTCGATTCTGATTCTTTCATGTTTGGGATTGGGGCCATTTGGGAAATGGGTTTTTTTTCTTCCGGTTTTTGATTATAGGGGATTTCTCGATATGATTTTGTTTCTCGTTTTTGGTTTCTTTAAGACTCTGAAGAGATATACGAGGAGATGTTATTTGAAAAATGAAGAAGTTATAAGGGTCTCATGTATTATTACTACTTTATTGTTTCTTAATCATAATTTAACACAAGAAAGCAGGGTATGTTCTGTTGTGAATATGCCGCATGGTATTTTGTTTATGGTTGTATCATGTATGATCTGTCATTGTTGGCTACTCTGTGATTTTGCACGTTTAGTATGTGTGTTTGGCTAAAGTGTGAACCAAATAAATAATGTTTACTTACATTGCAAAATCTTGACAAATGCAGATTATTGAGAACTCACTTCACAAGTGAGGAGTAATATTGGTATTTTGAGAATTTGCAATAATGTCTACACTAACAGTAGACGTGTCACAAAATGGGTGTATTAAGAACGTCGATTCGTCAAGCAGTGTGCCTGAGTTGGATGAATATGATTTCTCAAGGCTACCCCATCGACCTAGAAATTTGAATCTCGAAAGGCAGAGATCATTCGATGAAAGATCGCTTACTGATTTGCCGTTGGGGCTGTCGCCTCATCCACCTTCTCGAGCAGATAACTTCTTTCGAGCTTTTGACCATTTAGATAGTGCATTTTCGCCTGGACGAAGATCCGGTTATAATACTCCCACTTCACAGTTTGGGTATGGGCAGAACTATGAGCCACACCCCATGATTGCAGAGGCTTGGGATAATATAAGGCGATCGTTGGTTTACTTTCGTGGTCGGCCTGTTGGGACAATTGCCGCGTTAGATAACTCTGATGAAAAACTCAACTACGATCAGGTGAAGGGCCGAAACTCAATTACTCCGTATTATTGAATATTTTGTATTCCCTATTAGTGTAATTCATTTTTGGCCGTGGATAGTTTGTTCGTGCTGATACAACAATATGCATTTTCTCACTTGCTGTTAGTTGTGAAAAGATGATAGTATGCTTTCCAGAATACAAACCCAGGGTTTATTAGTATGTGGAAGTTCTTTAGTTATCAGAATCTAGATTTAAATCCTGATATGAGATGGTGTTGTTGATGTTAAGAAGCTATGGCAAAAATGGACTAGATGTTTAATGGAAAACTTGATCTTATTGCAGATAAAGTTAGAAATATAGTATATCTAGGTATGACAGGAAGATAAACTTTGTTTTGTTAGGTGGCTCATAAGATGCATGTGTTTAGGAATGAAAGAGGTTGGTGAACCAAAACTTACTTGCCTTTGGGATTTTCTGATGTAGTCCGTCGATTGCTTTGGCGTTTATTGCTCTTCATTGCAGGTGTAATTTTGATCATTCTTCTAGTGAATTGTTGTGAGTGTTTGCAATCACTAAAAGGAAGTACTTCTCAGCTTTTCACTTTTAAGTGTTTGCAAATGCCAATCTCTGATTAATCAGAATCTAAAAGTGGGTGCTTTAGATTTCTGATTTTGTTTCTGGTTTTGATATTACAAACAAATAAGCTCTTTTTTAACTTTTTCCCCCAATACTCTCAACTAATGATTCTCAACTTCTAATTGTATTTACAAACATTGTCAACTTCTGATTCTCAACTGCCTTTACTTGTACTACCATAAATCACTTCTTTTAAAAGCAGAATGTTTGCAAACACTCCCGCATCTGAAATGTTTTTTTATCATTTGCTCTGGTAGGATATTTGTAATGTCAGAAATGACATCTTTTTGTTGCTACGCTGAATAATTCAAAAAGTTCAATGACCAGTTGGACTTGTTCATGTGATTCCTAAAGCTCTTAACTTGTGCAGGTATTCGTTAGGGATTTTGTCCCCAGTGCATTGGCTTTTCTAATGAATGGCGAACCTGAAGTTGTGAAAAACTTTCTCCTGAAAACCCTTCGCCTTCAATCCTGGGAAAAGAAAATTGATCGGTTCCATTTGGGAGAAGGTGTTATGCCAGCTAGTTTCAAAGTATTACACGATCCAATCAGGAATACCGAGACATTGATAGCAGATTTTGGTGAGAGTGCGATCGGACGAGTTGCTCCTGTTGATTCTGGATTTTGGTGGATTATTTTACTACGAGCGTACACAAAATCTACCGGAGATTCTTCTTTGGCTGAAATGCCTGAATGCCAAAAGGGCATGCGTTTGATACTCAGTTTATGCCTCTCGGAAGGGTTCGACACCTTTCCGACGCTTCTTTGTGCTGATGGGTGCTGTATGATTGATCGTAGAATGGTGAGTAATCCAATCTGTATTAAATTTGTTATGCATGGTTGATCTCTTTTTCTCTTTAGTTTAGCAGGATTACTGTTTTTAAAGAATGAAGGGATAATTACAAAACACCCCTGAGGTTTGGGCTAATTTAGAAAAAAAAAAAACAGAGATGTTTTAAAATTACCAAAAACAAAACCCTCAGGTTTGATTCGCACTTAAATTTAAGGGGGTAACTGAAATGGTTTTATAAATATCAAGTGCTTTTTGAAATGTTTTTTCTTATGAAGGGGGAAAATGTAAGACGAAATCCAACCTCAAGTGATTTTTTTGCAATTTTAGAAGTATCTGGTATTTTTGTAACTAGCCCAAACTTCAGGTTTTTTTTGTAATTATCCTAAGAATAAATATCAATTTGAATAATGGAACTCTGGCTAGGACTTGAATTAAAGCTCTGTTTGGACCTCATTAATCCCCTTTCTGATGGGTTCTTTGCTTTTCATATTTACAGAAAAGTTAGATCTTAAGCTCTTCTGAAGTCTCTTCACTAAAAATGTTTTTTACCATCTGGTGGTTTTCTAGATATAATAATTGTTATTATTATCCATATTTAATTTGTTCTATGCAAATGCAATTGAGGTGAGAATTAATAGGATTAGGACTTAGAGAACAAGTCTTCTTTTTGATGCATATTTTACTCAATTTTGCCTTTTTCCAAGATTACCATGTATTTGCATTGGATTGGTGTTTGTGTAATGTGTTTGCCTAGCAGCAGATAGTTTAATAAAATATATAATACTAAGCTGTTGGTTATAATAAATGGGTGAGGATAATTACAAAAAAAAACCCTAAGGTTTGGGCTATTACCAAAAAAAATACCCCATGAGGTTTGATTTTATTTTAAATTTAAGGTTGATTTTGTCTTAAATTTAAGTGGGTAATTGTATTATATCTATAAATGTTAGGGAGATTTTTGACTTATGAAGTTGGAAAATGTATGTGAGAATCAAACTTGAGGATTTTTTTGTAATTAGACCAAACCTCAGTTTTTTTGCATTTTGTAATTATCCCTAAATGGGTGCATGTTTTTATTCCTGTATTTGTTTTCATTTCTTGATGCAGTTTCTTACATGATGTGTTGCAAATGCTAGGGTGTTTATGGATACCCGATCGAGATACAAGCGCTTTTCTTCATGGCTCTAAGATGTGCCATGCTTTTACTGAAGCAAGATGCTCCGGGAAAGGAGCTTATAGAACGAATCGTTAAGCGTCTCCATGCATTAAGCTATCACCTGAGAAGTTACTTTTGGCTCGACTTAAAAGCGACTTAACGACATATCTGAGATACAAAACCGAGGAATATTCACACACGGCCGTCAACAAGTTCAACGTCATACCCGATTCTCTGCCGGAATGGGTTTTTGATTTTATGCCACTCCATGGAGGCTACTTCATTGGAAATGTCGGCCCTTCGAATATGGATTTCCGTTGGTTTTGCTTGGGCAATTGCATTGCGATTCTTTCGTCTTTAGCCACACACGAACAATCAATGGCTATCATGGATCTTATCGAATCGCGATGGGAGGAGTTGGTCGGAGATATGCCGCTCAAAGTTTGTTATCCGGCTATTGAGAATCACGAATGGCGGATCGTAACGGGATGTGATCCAAAAAATACTCGATGGAGTTATCACAATGGTGGATCATGGCCAGGTAAACTTTTTTCCTTAAGTTCATCAAATTGTTGTCCTGAGATATAAATAAGGGTTAGATTACAAAAATGCCCCTAAGGTTTAACCTAATTAGAAAAACTTTATCTTCCAAAATTACGAATATTCCCGTGAGGTTTGTATTAGTTTTACAAATACCCCCTTTTGACGGTGCAATTTGTAAGAAAGAGACAAGTATCAAGGGGGTATTTATATTTTTGAGAGATAGTTGGGTATTTTTTTGATTAGACTGAACCTTAAAGGTTATTTTTATAAGGGATAATTACAAAAGAAACGCTAAGGTTTGGGCTAATCATAAAAAAAAAAAAAAAAACCTGAGATTTTTGAAAACTGCAAAAGAAAACCTTAGGTTTTATTCCATCAATAAATTTTCCCCCTTCATAAGCAAAAAACAATTCAAAAGCTCCCCTATAATATTTATAGAAATATTATAGTTATCCCGACACAATGAAACCTTAATGGGGCTTTTGCAATTTTCAAAAATCTCTGTTTTTTTTTGTAATTAGCCCGAACCTCAGCGTGTTTTTTGTAGTTACCCCCTTTTATAATTGACCCTGTAAATAACAATGATCTTATGTTTTGGCAATTATGGTGGCCACAGTGCTTCTATGGCTCCTCACGGCCGCATGCATAAAAACCGGACGGCCCCAGATCGCCAGACGTGCGATCGAACTTGCTGAAACTAGGTTGTCGAAAGATGGTTGGCCAGAATACTACGATGGAAAGCTTGGCCGGTATATCGGGAAGCAAGCTCGGAAAAACCAAACGTGGTCGGTTGCGGGCTATTTGGTCGCGAAAATGTTGCTTGAAGATCCTTCCCATTTGGGTATGATTGCACTTGAGGAAGACAAGCAGCTAAAACCCGTCTTGAAGCGATCAGCTTCGTGGACCGTTTGATCTCAAACTGAGTTAGTCTGTCTCTGCTAACATGTTGTTTTAGATTCTATTCCATGAAAGAACTTGGAAAATTGCTGGTGAGGTTCTTTTGACTGGAGAAATTAAAGAGAAATGAGGCTTAAGGCTATCTGAATTTAGTTTTAGGTGAGCCTTAGGGATGTATTTTGATTTTTTTCTTTCTTTATGTGAAACATTGTAGTTTTTTTTTTTTTTTTTTTTTTTTTTGAGGAGTGAAACATTGTAGTTAGTACTCACTTTTCTTGGTTTTTTCCTTCTTCTATGTGGAAATCCCTTAAGCTCAGTTGAAAAAGCTTTACAGCGTCTTTGGGGGCACTTTTGGAATGATTTCATAGGATATACCTTTTAATATGAGCTTTCTCAAAAAAAAAAGTGCTTATCTTATTTGTTAAAGATTTTTGTAAAAGTGCATTTTAATAACTTTTTTATAGAAGTGGTAAAAAAGAAATCTAAAGGGTGCGATTAGATATATTTTCATTTTGAATTTTTTTTTTGCCAGAGAATATTGGTAAAAAATAATTGAAAGAAAAATGATGAAATTTGGGAGAGTGATTGAATATGAGATGAAAATGTAATGATAAAAGTTGATTTGGTATAGTAATAGTAAAATAATGATTGATAGTTAAAAGGATGTGAGTGGATGAATAGTAGAATTATGGGAAAATGGGTAATAATGATTGGTGATTAGATGTATTGAGGAATGAGATTCGGACATTGAGGGGTGTAAAAAATCTAGATTGAATGAGAATGGTTTGGAGGGTCAGAATCAGATCACTAGTTCTGAGGTGGAGGAAGCCAACCCTAATTGGCCCCAAAATGATCAATGAAGGTTTGGGTGTGGAATTGTCGAGGACTGGGAGGGCCCTCGACAATATCCTAGTTCAAGGAGGCTTTTAATCACCACCTCCCCAATTTGTGTTTTTTATCTGGAACAAAAAAGAAAAAATGTTTTGTTGTCACTATGTGTAGGAAAATGAAACTTGAGGATAGGTGGATGTGTAAGGATCCAGTTGGAAAAAGTGGGATTTTTTTGTGTTAGAGTCCTGATATCAGTATCTGTGATTTTGTGAGTTCTGAGTTTTGTTTTCAAGTTTGCTTCACAAGTAAAGGCAGCCTTGAAAAATGTTGGGCTATTTTCATTTATGCAAGTGTGATTAAAGAGGTCAGACAACTTCAATGGGATTTGTTAAGGCATGAAAGTATCAAATGGGGGATTCTTGGTTTATAGGAGGTAACTTCAATGATATCTTGCATGGGTATGAAAAGAATGGAGGGAAGAGTAAAACTGATGCTAGCTGCATGCACTTTCAAAATTTTGCTGGGATCTGAATAGTATAGAAATTCCTTTCCAAGGGCACTCCTTTACTTGGGCTAATAATAGGGAGGGGGAAGGTTTTTGTGGAGGAAAGATTGGATCGAATTTTGGCATCACCAGAGTGGTTTTCGAAATATCCAGCTGCATTGGTTAAACATATCCCTATGCAATCTTCAGACCATCAAGAGTTATTGTTGATTACTGATCCTTGCCAAATTGTGAGAAAAAAGAGGTTCCACTTTGATGCTAGATGGACTAAGGTTGAAAAGGTGAAAGATATTGTGGAGAACGCTTGGAAAAATCATGTGATTGGTACTCCCCTAAATCAGATACAAGGGAGGGTTAAGAATTGCAGAATGGCTTTGTTGGAGTGGAATAAATCAAATAAATCCAATGCTTGTATCAATATTGCTGACTCCAACGTGAGGTTGGAGGAGATGATGAAGCAAGGAGGTAATAGAGATTGTGTTGAGTGGAGAAATGAGAAAGATAAATTGAATAGGGCTTACTAAGAGGAAGAAGTGTTTTGGAAGCTAAAAGCTCGTATTCAATGGTTGAATGAAGGTGATCGAAACACAAAGTTTTCCATGCTTGTACTCAACAAAGAAGAAGGCTTAATTGTATTGAGAGGCTTATCAAACATGATGGGAATTAGTGTCAGTCGAATGCTGAGGTGGTTAAAGTGGTGACTGGGTTTTATGAAAATTTGTCCAAATCAGTTAACCCCTCCGGCAGTGCATAACATTCTTCATGGGATTCCCACATCAATCACACCTGAAATGAACCAGTGCCTCACCAAGCCTGTAGATGAGAAGGAGATCAAAAAGGCCCTTTTTGATATCAGTCCCTACAAAGCCCCGAGTATGGATGGTGTCCTCTCATTTTTTCAATTCGACTGGCCTTCTATTAAGCATGAATTTGTTGGTCTTTGTGAAATCTTTTTAATCATACTAAAGTTCCAAGAGCCACCAATCATACTTTGATTACCTTATTCCCTAAACTCAAAAATCCAACTATCATGAATCACTTTAGGCCCATAAGTCTTTGTAATGTGTCCTATAAAGGTACTCAAAAATCATTGCAAATAGATTGAAACCTACCCCTGAATGTGTGTATTAGCAAAAATCAATCTGCTTATCATCCCCTGGGAGGCGGATAATTGATAATGTTGTGATTGCAAATGAATGTGTTCATTACCTTAATCTCTTAGATTTGGTAAAATGCATTTTTAGCATTAATGCTTGACATGGCTAAAGCATATGATAGAGTGGAGTGTGATTTTTGATTGCTATCCTTTTTAAAATGGGGTTCTCCCAACTTTTGTTTCTTGGATTTATGCTTTATCGCATTCTTCTTGTCTTTCCTTCAATATTAATGGACAAGCTCTTGGTTTTGTTGTTCCTTATAGGGGTATTAGGCAAGGGGATCTTATTTCCCTCTATTGTTCATTCTCTTATCTCAAGCTTTGTCTAATTTATTTCATCAAGCGAGAATGTGTCATGAGTTCCAAGGTATTAAAATTGGGCAATTCTCTCCTTTGATTACTCATCTATTTTTTGCGGATGATTCTATTATTTTTTGTAAAGCTGATAACCTCCATGCCCAGATTGTGAATGACATTCTGAATAAATTATGCTCTGCATCTGGTCAAATGGTTAATTTTGATAAATCTTCTGTTTTGTTCAGTAAAAATACTCCCGCAGGTCCTAGGGTTCAAATCTGCCATACCTTACAAGGAATCACTGAACATATTTCTTCCAAATATCTTGGGTTGCCTATGGGAATTGGAAGGTCTAAGTTGGACATATTTAAATTCATTTCTTCAACTGTTCAAGCTAGATTAAGGAGCTGGAAGAATCAATTCTTGAGTTCTGCTGTTAAGGAAGTCTTGTTGAAAGCTGTTATTTGTGCCCTTCCAACGTATGTGATGTCTTGCTTTAGAATCCTTGTTTTTGTGTGTAAGGACATTTGCAGATTTTCTTCTAAATTTTGGTGGGGCAGTCAGATAGATGGGTCTAATAAAATCCATTGGGCTAGTTGGGGCAAGATGGTTGTGGCTAAGGATAGAGGAGGGTTAGACTTTAAAGATATTCAGAAATTCAATGATGCTCTTCTTGCTAAGCAATTGTGGAGAATTCTCGTACAACCTAATCTTCTTGTGAGCAAAGTGATGAAAGGGAAGTATTTTCATAACAAGAAGATGTTTGAGGTTGTAGGAAAGGGGTCTAATTCTTGGTTGTGGGAGTGTTGGTTGCTTGCAAGAGATACCTTAGCTCTTGGCATCAGATCAGATTGGGGATGGTAAGTCTGTGAATATCTGGGAGTCTCCCTGGATTCCTAATAACCTGGGATTTAAACCGCAAAATACTTATGTGGAGGGTTATAATGTGAGATGGGTTAGAGAGCTTATGACAATGGATGGAAAAAGATGGAACTCTGATCTGGTTAGGAAACTATTTGGTGGTTTAGATGCTGAGACTATTCTAAAGATTCCTATTAGTCAAGCTGGTAGGAAGGATAGGTTGATGTGGCATTTGGAAGCTAAAGGGCAATATTCTATTAGGTCTGCTTATAATGCTGCTTTGAACTGCTACAAGAAGGATGTTTTGGTCCCTGAATCTAGTGAGAACAAAAAGAAGATTGATATTATGTGGAATAGAACCTCGAAAATGCATGTGAAAGGCAAAATTAAACACTTTCTTTGGAGAAGTTGGTATCACCATCTGGCAACTAAGGATCAACTCAGAATCAAAGGTATCTCTTTGGATCCTTTTTGCTATTTTTGTGGTGAGGTGAGGGAGGATTTGGAACATATTTTCTTTAACTGCGAGAGAGCCATGATCATTTGGAAACTCTCACATGTGAATTGGGAGGGCACTGGGGTGAATACATTTGGTTCATTTCTCAAATGGTGGATGCAAGTTTGCGATTTCTAGGGGGAGGTGTGTGGTGGATATAATTCAATTAACTACGTATTTACCTGGTGGATGTGAAAATCTCGTAATAGTTGGATGTTTGAAAAGAAGAAAATTTCTGAAAAGGAAATTGTTGAGTTGGCTTATAAGAGTGGATGAAATTTGGTATGCAAAACGATACCAACCGCTTAAGCGGGATTAATGAAAATTTTTAGCCTCGCTGCAGAGCCTCGCGTGTGATTAGGGGAGGTGATCATTATCATATTCTTTGTAGGAGTTGTGATTTCAAGACCGACGTGAGTGGGGTTAAGTGGTTTGGCTTTTAATGATGAGAAGGTGTCTACTTGTGCATTGAGTTCTTCTAGGGATTTGGTAACAAATCTAGTAGATGCAACTTTAATGGGTCATTAGATGTGCATTGACTAAGGCAGCTCAGAAAAATTGGAAAAACGTGGTGGTGTGCGTAGAAGACAAAAGCCTTGTTCGTGACTTGAGAAAGATGAATGCAGCTGATATGAACTGTTCTATTATTGTTGAAGACATTTTCCATTTGGCAAAAGGTCGAGTCTTGTTGTTTTTTTGTTTTAGATAACTCATGTAGGTTGTCTTGTAATAGATTAGCTATTTATGCTATTGAGGTGAAGTTTCACGAGGGAATGGCTTCACTCGATTCCCTCCTGGATTTAGCTGTGTCCGGGGATGGAGTGATGTCAGTTGACATTGTTGTATTCTTTATCGTTTGATATATATATATATATAATATTCTATCATTTGAAAAAAAAAGATTAGATGTGTTTTTGAAAAATGAGTAGAAGTGATTGATACAACAACAACAAACTAAGCCTTATTCCCACTATGTGGGGTAAATATATCTACGGATCATATCGCGCCATCGTTTACGGTCATAAGCCATATTCTTAATAATTTCTAGATATGACATGTCTTGTTTAATAGCTTCTTTTCAAGTCTTTTTAGGCTACCTCTGTCTCTTTTGATTTGTGTGAGTGATTCCCTACCTTCTAAACGTCGCACGCAGTGCATCTAAAGGTCTCGTATAAACATGTCCAAACTATCTTACTCGTGTTTCTCTAATTTTCTCATCTATTGGTGCTACTCCCACTTTGTTTCTAATGTGTTCATTTCTTATTCTATCTAATCTAATGTGTCCGCACATCCATGTTACCATTCTCATCTCTCGCTACCCTCATTTTTTGTTCATGTTCATATTTAGTCGTCGACATTACGCTCCATAAAGCATTGCGAGCAGCCTTATGGCCGTTTTATAAAATTTTCCTTTCAATTTTAATGGTATTTTACGGTCACAAAGGATAGAAGATGCACTCCTCCATTTATTTTAACCCGCCTGGATCCTATGTGTAACATCTTTATTGATTTCTCCGTTCTCTTCAATTATAGATCCTAAATATTTAAAACTCTTTGTTATACTCACTTCATGTCCATCAATTTTAACTTTTGTCTCATTGTTCCTATTGTTTTTACTAAAGTGGCATTCCATGTATTCTGTTTTAGCCCTACTTATAGTAAAACCTTTTGATTCGAGTGCTTCTCTCCAAACTTCCAATCTTGCATTTACTATTTCCCTTATTTCATCAATTAAAACTATATCGTCCGCAAATAGCATACATTCAGGGATGGATTTTTGTAGGTGTTTAGTGATTTCATCAATTATTAGGATAAAAAGGTAAGGGCTTAAAGCGGATCCCTGATGTAAACCTATAGTGTTTGGGAATTCACTAGATATTCCTGTTGGTGTCCTGATACATGTTGTTATATCATCATACATATCTTTTATGGCATCTATGTAAGCTATTTTTATTCCTCTTTTTTCCAATACGCGCCACATTATATCCTGGTTGACTCTATCGTATGCCTTTTTAAGGCCAATAAAAATCATATGTAAATCTTGTTTTCTCTCGTTGTATTGTTCACATAATCGTCTAATTAAGTGTATAGCTTCGATTGTGGACCTTCCTGGCATGAAGACAAACTGATTATCTAATATACTAGTTTCATTTCTTATTCTTGCCTCTATAACTCTTTCCCATAGTTTCATTATATGACTTATTAGTTTAATTCCCCTGTAATTTGCACAATTTTGTATATCCCCTTTGTTTTTATATATAGGTATCAATATACTTTTTCTCCATTCATTAGGCCTTTTTTTAGTTTTTAGGATAACATTAAATAATTTAGTAAGCCATGCAATTCCAACTCCACCTAGACATTTCCATGCTTCAATTGGTATATCATCTAGGCCAACTGCTTTGCCAGTTTTCATTTTGTTTAGTGCTTTTTCTGTTTCATGAAGTTGAATCCTACAATAAAAGGTACGGTTTCTATTATGTTCAGATTGGCCAAGTTCCCCTAATATGACTTCATTCCTCTTCGGTTCGTTAAAAAGATTGTTGAAATACCTCTTCCATCGATCTTTTATATCCTCGTCTTTCACTAAAATATTATCATTCTCATCTTTTATGCATTTAATTTGGGTTAAATCTCTTGTTTGTTTTTCTCTAAATTTTGCTATTTTATATATATCTTTCTCTCATTCCTTAGTATCTAGTTTTTTTTATAGAAATCTTCACATGCCTTGGTTTTTGCTTCATATATTGCTCTTTTTACTTCTTTTTTGGTGTCTTTATATCTTTTAAGATTTTCTTCATTTTTACAGGTATATAATACTTTGTAACTAGTTCGTTTTTCCTTTAACTAGTAGAAGTGATTGATAAGAGAAAAAAATGTGAAAGTGAGTGAAAAGTGTATTTCTGAAAATTTTCATAATCATTCACAGTTTTGGTAAACAAAATTCTCTAGCTGAACGAAAATAAAAAAAAATTCATAAGCAATCGCAACCTAAAAGTCACAAATTTGCACTTCTCCATAATAGACTTTTAGAGAACCGGTTCTTTTTTTCTTTCTAAAAGTCATTTAAATCTAACTTGGACTCCTACACTTTAAAGTCCACTTGGAATGATAGCATTTGTTTGGTTAACATTCGAGCTGGCCTTACATGAGACCATCTCATGAAACTTAAATTTATAAAATGGGTCTTACAAAACACGAAGAAATATAGATTTTTTTATGGGATTGGATTTAGGTTGGAATTCTAATTATATATAAGATCCGTCTCATAGATATCATCCATGGGGCCGTCTCATGTATGTTTTTGCTTTCTCACTTTTGATGGTGGTTGTAGAAGAAAGTCCACTGAAATCTTTTTGATATGTAAGTCAAAATTAATTTGGAAAAGAATTGTTTGATGTTTCATTATATTAAATAATGGATATGAAATTAAGGATTTTAAGTCCATAATAGGAAATTTATTAAATTTGTTTGGGTGATCACGTACAAAATGGATTTCAAAATAGTGAGCTCTTATTTTGAACAATTTTCCGAGTCATTAAGGTGGAAATCGGAATTCAATTTCATTTTATATTGAATTATTTGTATCTTTTTTTCAAAACAAATCTCTCCTTAATCCAAATATTTCCATCCTGATGCAATTTGAGAACGTGCTGATTATTGGACATGTATCATAATTTTGTTAGATAAAATGTGTAATTGCAGAGAAATAACCCTCTTTATGTATGTTAGGTTGAATCTTTTTCTTTTTCTTTTTTTGAGTCACATGTTAGGTTGAATCTTGTTACAAACTTACAACTATAGTTTAAAAGTTTTCACCTTAACAAATTCGACTTTGTTGAATTGTTTCAAAATAATTAGTTGTGCCATTTCATGAAATAGAACCAATTATTCTAAGAGGGGCTGTCGAGCTCAATTCAAACTTATTAACAACCAACTGAACTAATCGTGACATAATAGAGGACAACGAGGTCAAATAATCATGGCAAATTAATAAGGATGAACCGTGAATCTAGTTAGAGATGGCAATAGGGTAGGGTGGGGCGGGGCGGGGCGGGCGGGTATCTAGATACCCGATTCGTCGCGGGTACGGGCCCCCACATTAAATAAAATTAAATATAAAAAATAAATAAAATATTTATTTTTAATATATCTATAAAATATTATTTACAAAAACTATTATTTTCAATTTATAAATGTTAGATATAATTAGAGCTGTCAAAAGACCGGGCGGGCCGGCCTGAGCCCGCCGGGCATTTCAAAAAATTGGGTCGGGCCGAGCCGGGCCAAATAGTACCCCGGGCCGCAAAAATGGGGAACCCAACCCGGCCTATAAACTAAAAATGCACTGAAAAAGTCGGGCTTCCCGAGCTAGCTCGACGGGCCGGGCTTTTGAGGCCCGACTTTTTTCGGGCCTTGAAAAATAGATCCCAGCCCATTAGAAAACTGGGCTGGTTCGGGCCTGGCTAGAATTGACAACTCTAGATAAAATATTAGAAGATAAAAATTATATTATAATATATATTATATATGCAAAATATATATTAAATATATTAGAAAATATAGACGAACGGGGTGGGACGGGGCGGAAGTGATACCCCAACCCGCCCCGCCGCAGGTTACGGGGCGGGACGGGTCGAAATTGCCATACCAAAATGATAAATCCAGTGTATCAAGTTGCATGTAAGCAACTTCATATTTACTAATAAAATGGATTTTTATTAGAATCAAAATAAATTTATTCAATAATAGGAAGGAATTAACAACTAATTATAACTAAACAGTTGCAAGTTTTACATGATCATAAACATATATAGATCTAAAACAAAAATTTAAAACTTAAACATATCTAACTAATTTGCGTAATCGAACATCGCGGAGACGAGATTTGAACAAAACACACGTACCAAATAATTTGATCTAACATATAATAGGCCACATGAACCTTTTGAACAAAATCTCAAATATGGGACAAACAAATTTATTGAAAATAAAAGCAAATTAGTAGAGATAAATAAAAATCACCTATTAGGGATAAATAGAAGCCACTATTTGTGACATTTATTCATTGTAAGAGACTAAATGAATTGAATTTTACTTCCCACATCTCCATAGGAGGATGAGGGAAGAAAAAAGGGGATAAGACAAGAGGAACAAAAAACGGCTAGGGGTTAAGAGAAGAAAAATAACTCTTAAAATCGATAATGATAAAATGGAATTATGAATGGTTGAATCACACATCATTATTTTTTAATTTATTTTAAGACTTGTTGGATTAAATACCTAAGAGTGTGGATTAAAAACCTTATAAGCTTTGATTGCTTGTCATCTCATTTCCAAAATTTTCATCTTTGAAAGAAAAATCTCATGGGATATGCGATTGCTTGTGAAAAAATTATTTCTTGTTATAAAGAAAACTTCATTTCTCTCAAAAATCAACTCATTTTTCTCTTCATCTCTCACATTTCCCAATACCCAACCATCCTATTTATTTCCTCCTCCTCATTAATGTAAAGAATTTCAGTAGTTTTTTTTAACTTATCTCTTAATCTTGATAACAAAAGGAATAAAATGAGATCCATATTGCCTATTTTAGATTCAATTTTTTATTGTTATTTAATTTTCTTGTATTATATTTTACATTATTATTTTCACAAAAATTTCCACAAACAATAAACATCTCTAAAAGATTCTCCATCACATCAATTTAATCATTAATTTTTCTACACATCTAACTTTCACTTTTAAAAATTCTCATCACTATTCACTCAAAAAATGAAAGTGGGACGGAATGAGAGGACAATCAATCATCGCCTTAGTCATTTTCTCATTTTCCATGTTATTCCTCCATTTCTTCCCTCATGCTTATGGAGGATGAGGATGAGGGAAGTTATTTTCTTTTTAGTCTATTTTTTTGAATAACGTTTCCTCATAGGTGATTTTGTTTGTCCCCAATAGGTGAATGGACGTCAGGTTGGAATATATGATGATCCTTGGCTTCTAAGGTCTTTCCCCTTTTAAACCCATAACCCAGTACATGAAACCTGTCCCAGGTTCGTGGCAGATTTAATAATCGATTTAATTTATAATCGTCAATGGAAGATCAACTCTGTGAACAATCATTTTTGGCAGCGCAAGATATTGCGATTATTCTTAATATTCCACTTGGTCGTTCACATAACCCTGACAAGCTCATTTGGCACTTTGAGAAAAATGGAGTCTATTCTGTACATTCGGGCTATAAGGTTGCCCTTCACAAGGCTATTTCAGTGGGGACTGTAAGACTTTTAAAGTCTCTTTAATGTCTCATGTGACTTACTAGTAGGGATGTCAACGGGGCGGGCGGGGCGGGGCGGGAGCGATCCCATCCTGTCCCGCGATCGCGGGAATCCCCGTCCCGTCGCCCCCATGAGACAAACGGGAAAATTTTCCCCCATCCCCCGTCCCTCGGGATTCCCCGCTCCCCGTCTAACTTTTTTTTTTTTTTGCAAAAACTTAATTTTTTAATAAAAATAATTATTTTTAATATTAATAAATTATATAAAAAAACTAATAAACCACTCATTAATAAAATAAATTAAATATTTTGTCATTTTCATATTTAATTTGGATATATTTATAATATAATATATAATTTATTATATTATAAATATTATAGTATATATTTAATATACGGTTCCCTCAGGGCGGAGCGGCGAGATCCCCCGGGCGGGGAGTATGATCCCCGTCCCCGCCAACGGGAGAAAAATTTCCCCGCCCCCACTGGGGAAAATTTCGGGAATCCCGCCCGTTTGGGGCGGATCTCCACTGGGAGCGGGGATTCCCGCCCCACCGCCATCTCTACTTACTAGGGACTAATAAATAAATAATTAATAAGTAAGGGCTAAGTTATAAATGGGTTAAGTGGAGCGGTTTCATAAAATATTGTTACTTGATGGGAGTAATGGTATTAATGGGGATAACTCCCACTAACGTAAACCAGGTCCTCTTCCTAAAGATAAATACATATTCTCTTATCCCCTAACCATCACTTATGAAGAGAGAATAGAAAGAAGGCAAAGGAAGGAAATCGGTTTTGTTGTCTTTGAAGAAAACTCAAGCACACCATCAATAACTTCCCATGGAGAAAGGTACACTTATTATGATATAGTGAGAATCATTAATTTTAAGATTCTATTAGTTTTCTATTTAAGAATCATTAGAAAACTAGAATAATTAACATGTGGTATCGAAGCGAGTGTTGTGAAATTGTATAATTCTCCATGAATGATATTTTTCCCAATTTTATGAATCTTTGTTTACTTTCATTTTTTTAAAAAAATGGGAATTATTATTAATTTATCCATTGCAAAGATGCTGACGTAAACAATTGTGTTAATATATCTCTCTATGGCGTATGGATCAAGACACGATTATAAATTGCCGTAGTAATTTGATGTGTTGAATTGGATCTGTTACTAATGTATATGGCAAAGACATATTAATGAATATTATTTTATTGCCATGAATTAGAATTCCTTTGGTAGATATGCATACCATGTTGAATTGTAAAATTCTCCAGAGATTGAATTCATGGAATGGCCATCATGATAAAGCCTTTATTTTTTATTATTGTTAATACTTTTGTTCACTTTGTATATCATTCATTACGAAATGATGGAGATAAATGTTTTTTAAGTTTTACGTATGAAATAACTAGTATATATATTCAATTATTAAATTTGTATATACAAGTATAAAATTATTTCAAAGTATAAGATTGGAATTGAATATTATAAAGGTTTGTTAATCACCAAAGTGATCAAACCCGTATGCTTATTTGATTTCATTAATGGTAATTCACTTGATTACCCATAGAATAATGGATGCTAAACTTTGTACTTGTTTGGTTTATGGGTATATGGAAATTTATTATTATAAGGCATTTATGGATCTCCCAAAGGTTGATTAGTTGTCTTTATAATAAATAAATATAATTGTAGGTAATTAACATGTACTATTAGTTTATATATATAACCAAAGGTAGTGAATAATTCTAATTGGTGCATGTTCTATTACCAAATAATGTTAGAATTTTTATTAGCATCATTATGTTCGTATGTTGTGTGTTAATGTATCACCCAAAGGAGAACATCAACATACATCGAATGTTGTTTAAATATATTATATGTCTAACATGTACCTTATGTCTCAAAACACTTATATGAAATCTTATTATGCAAAGACTGTTCTCGATTCTCGAATTCTCATATATAAATGCGTGCCAATGTTTAATGGGCTTAACTTCTCTCGACCGAACGAGCAAGTTCGGTTCCATCTTGGTGTTTTGGATCTTGATCTTGCTATAATGGAAGAGAAGCCTGCTGCTATTACTGATTCTAGTAGCAATGAAGAGAAGGCTCATTATAAAGCTTGGGAAAGATCTAACAGACTCAACCTAATGTTCATGAGAATGACTGTCGCAGACAATATTAAAACAGCTCTTCCCAAAACTGAAAGTGCTAAAGAGTTTATGGGATTAGTGGGAGAGCGCTCCCAAACAGCTGATAAGTCTCTTGCTGGGACATTAATGAGTACACTAACCACCATGAAGTTTGATGGTTCGCGTACTATGCATGAGCATGTCATTGAGATGACAAATATTGCAGCAAGACTTAAGACCTTGGGAATGGCTGTGAATGAGAACTTTCTTGTGCAGTTTATCCTTAACTCATTACCGACTGGGTATGGCCCGTTTCAAATGAGCTATAACACTATGAAAGACAAATGGAATGTGCATGAGTTGCACAGTATGTTAGTTCAAGAGGAAACGAGGCTTAAAAATCAAGGAAATCACTCAGTCCATTATGTAAGCCACCAAGGAAATCAAGGAGCTGGAAAAAAATTTGTGAAAAAACATGAAAAAGGCAAAGGGCCATTGAAGACCAATGAGGCATCTGCGCAAATCCAGAAGAAAGAAACAAAGAACTATAATTGTCGTTTCTGTGGGAAACCTGGACATTTCCAGAAGGATTGCCCAAAGCGTAAGGCTTGGTTTGAAAAGAAAGGTAAGCTTTTAATGCTTATGTATGTTTGAATCAAATCTAACTAAAGTTCCCCACAATACATGGTGGATTGATTCGGATGTACGACTCATGTTTCTAATACGATGCGAGGATTCTTACAATCCAAACCATAAGCCCAAATGAGAAGTTCGTCTTCATGGGGAATCGAATGAAAGCTCGATTGGAAGCGATCAGGGACTTATCGTTTAATTCTTGACACTCGGGCATCATTTAGATTTATTGGAAACTCTTTATGTACCTACTTTATCTAGGAATTTAGTTTCATTATCTAAACTTGATGCTCTTTGGATACTCTTTTAATTTTGGTAATGGATGTTTCGATTTATTTAAGAATAATCATCTTATTGGCACTTGTATTCTTTGCGATGGTTTACATAAATTGAAATTAGATGGTTCATATTCTGAAACTCTTTTGACTCGCATCATAATATTGGCGCTAAACGTAGTTTAGTAAATGAACGTTCGCTTTCTTGTGGCATAAGCGTTTGGGTCATATTTCTAGAGAAAAATGGAAAGACTAATGAAGAATGAAATTCTTCCGGTCTAGATTTCACAGATCTAAACATTTGTGTGGATTGTATTAAAGGAAATCAAACAAAACACACAAAGAAAGGAGCTCTACAAGAAGCACCCAACTTCTTGAAATAGTGCATACAGATATTTGTGGGCCTTTTGACGTTAATTCTTTCGAAAAGGAGAAATACTTCATTACCTTTATTGATGACTATTCACGTTATGGCTATGTTTATCTATTGCATGAGAAATCTCAAGCGATAGAATGCCTTGGAAATCTACTTGAATGAAGTAGAAAGGCAATTAGACAAAAAGGTGAAAATTGTTAGGTCCGATAGAGGTGGCGAGTATTACGGAAGATATGATGAAATGGGGCAACACCCAGGTCCGTTTGCTAAACTTCTTCAAAAACGTGGTATTTGTGCACAATACACAATGCCAGGTACACCACAACAAAACGTGTATCGAGAAAGGCGTAATAGAATATTAATGGATATGGTTAGGAGCATGTTAAGCAATTCATCTTTACCGGTATTTTTGTGGATGTATGCCTTGAAAAGCGCCACGTATGTGTTAAATAGGGTTCTAGTAAAAGCGAGTTCCAAAGACCTTTTGAATGTGGACAAATAGGACACCTAGTTTAAGACACTTGCATGTATGGGGTTGTCGGCGAGAAATAAGGATTTATAATCCACAAGAAAAGAAATTGGATGCAAGAACAATAAGTGGATATTTTATTAGTTATCCGAAAAATCAAAGGGGTATATGTTTTATTGTCCTAATCATAGCATGAGAATTGTTGAAACCGAAATGCAAGGTTTATTGAAAATGGTGAAACCAAATTGAGTCTTGTTCCACGAGACGTGGAAATTAGAGAAGTTAGAATACAAGTTCCATTAACTTGTGTCTCTAGTGTAAAATTAGTGTTCCTCCAATTGTGCCAAATAACAATGAAGAAGAGCAACACAATAATGAACTCCTTATTCATAATGAACTTATTGTAGAAGAACCACAAGAAGTAGCATTAAGAAGGTCCCAAAGAGAAAGAAGGTCTGCTATTTCGAATGACTATCTGGTATATCTACATGAGTCAGAAACTGACTTAAGCATTAACGAACATGATCCAGTTTCATTTTCACAAGCCGTAAGTTGTGATAATTCTGAAAAGTGGCTAGATGCCATGAAAGAAGAGTTAAAATCTTTGGAACAGAATGGTGTTTGGGACCTTGTAGAATTGCCAGAAGGTTGCAAGCGAGTCGGTTGTAAGTGGGTCTTTAAGACTAAACGTGACTCTCATGGCAATCTTGAACGTTACAAGGCTAGACTTGTCGCCAAGGGTTTTACTCAAAAGGATGTGATCGATTATAAAGAGACATTTTCGCTAGTCTCACGAAAGGATTCCTTCAGGATTATCATGGCACTAGTGGCCCATTATGACTTGGAGCTACATCAAATGGATGTGAAAACTGCCTTTCTTAATGGAGATCTAGAGGAGGATGTTTACATGGACCAACCAATGGGGTTCTCAATTGAAGGAAAGGAACACATGGTGTGCAAATTAAAGAAATCAATATACGGACTTAAACAAGCTTCCCGCCAATGGTATTTAAAGTTTAATAATACTATTGTTTCCTTTGGATTTAAGGAAAACACTGTTGATCGGTGTATATATCTAAAGATCAGTGGGAGTAAGGTTATATTTCTGATTTTGTATGTTGATGATATCTTGCTTCAACTAATGATCTTGGTCTTCTTTATGAGACTAAGAAGTTCCTCTCTAGTAACTTTGAAATGAAAGATATGGGTGAGGCAAGCTATGTGATAGGAATAGAAATATTCCGAAATAGATCACATGGACTATTAGGCTTGTCTCAGAAAGCATATATTAATAAAATGCTAGAGAAATTTAGGATGGAAAAATGCTCAGCATCACCCGTTCCACTTCAGAAAGGGGACAAGTTTAGTCTCGCACAATGTCCTAAAAATGATTTGGAACGAAAACAAATGGAAACGATTCCGTATGCATCTGTTGTTGGGAGTATTATGTACGCTCAGATTTGTACTCGGCCAGACATAAGCTTTGCAGCTGGAATGCTAGGAAGATATCAAAGTAACCCAGGAATGGAACATTGGAAAGCTGCAAAGAAGGTTCTGAGATACTTACAGGGAATGAAGGATCACATGCTTATATATAGGAGGTCCGATCACCTTGAGGTGATTAGATATACGACTTCGGACTTTCTTTGGATGCATGGATACGAGAAAATCTACTCTTGGCTATATATTTCTTTTAATGGAGGAGCGATATCATGGAAGAGTGCAAAACAATCGTGGTTCTTTGCATCCACCATGGAAGCTGAATTTGTAGCATGTTTTGAGGCTATAATTCAGGCTAATTGGTTGCGAAACTTTATTTCAGGGCTTGAAATTATCGACAGTATTGCTAGGCCACTGAAATTGTATTGTGATAACTCTGCAGCAGTATTTTTCTCTAAGAATGACAAGTACTCTAAGGGTGCTAAGCATATGGAGTTAAAGTACTTTGCCGTGAAGGAAGAAGTTCAGAAACAAAGAGTGTCAATAGAACACATTAGCACAAACCTTATGATAGCTGACCCTTTGACTAAGGGGTTACCGCCCAAGACATTCATTGAACATGTTGAAAATATGGGCATAATTGTTAATAATGACTCTTGAGTATAATGTATATTTTATGTACGTAATTGACACTCTGAGCTCATTTATGATATGTTTCTGATTACCTGTTCTCTATAATTGCATGCATATTTGAATTCAAGTAATGTAAATAGGTACGAGTCTTCAATAAAGACGTTATGTTGACCTATTATGTGCTCCATGTTAATGATCATGTATTAAGGAGAAGACTAAGTTGTAGTGCATGGAAGGACTATGTCAATTGAGTGATGTACAACCGCCATGACTCGGATTAGTTTATATTCTTAATCATGAAATTATGACATACCCAAAGTATAGAATTTTAGTCATTTTAATGCGCATTACGTAAAGTCTAACTTATTTATTTATTACGTCCATGATGTTAGGTAATGACACATGAGCCAAGTGGGAGAATGTAAGACTTTTAAAGTCTCTTTAATGTCTCATGTGACTTACTAGGGACTAATAAATAAATAATTAATAAGTAAGGGCTAAGTTATAAATGGGTTAAGTGGAGAGATTTCATAAAATACTGTTACTTGATGGGAGTAATGGTATTAATGGGGATAACTCCCACTAACGTAAACTAGGTCCTCTTCCTAGCATAAATACATATTCTCTTATCCCTTAACCATCACTTATGAAGAGAGAATAGAAAGAAAGCAAAGGAAGGGAAATCTGGTTTTGTTGTCTTTGAAGAAAACTCCAGCACACCATCAATAACTTCCCATGGAGAAAGGTACACTTATTATGATATAGTGAGAATCATCAATTTTAAGATCCTATTAGTTTTCTATTTAAGAATCATTAGAAAACTAGAATAATTAAAGGGACTTCGCAAGAATGAAACGTTGGAATGGTGGCATAGTCGTGGAATTTAAGGATCCCTAGCAAAATAAAAATCTTTGCATGGAGAGCATTCAATGGAATCCTTCCCGTGCCACTAAAGTTTTAAAGAGAGGCATCAATTGCTCCTCTTGTTGTAGCCGATGCGGATTTCGTCAGGAGACCATTGAGCACGCGCTAAGAGATTGTAAAGAATCAAGACACATATGGGATAGGAGTGCTTTTGGGCTTTTACTTTATAAATTGAAGAGCATGCCATTCTCGATTTTTGTGTCGTGCTTAATAATTCCTTATCACCCGAGTGAATTAGAAGTTTTTGTAATGCTCCCGTGGGCTCTATGGTTTCAAGGAACAATATTCTTTTCAATAACAAATGGCGTCGTGTTGATGAAACAATCGAGTTGGCGGGTTGTATGCTTGATGCTTATCTACGCTTGGGAAAGAATTCATATCTAGGAAAAAGCTTCACCAGCTAATCGACGAGTTGCGTGATGTCCGCAGCGGGAGAGCTGAAACTCAATAAAAATGCTACCGTGCTTCAAGATTCCGACTCGGTTGGAGTGGGGGCGGTTATACGAGATTCCTACGGATGCGTATGCACATGTATGTCAAAGAAACTGCGAGAGAATATTAATATCCTTGTTACGAGATGTTATCGCCCTTAGCGAAGGTCTCAAATTTGTTAGGAGGACAGGGTTTGTGATACGTGTATAATATACGTGCATTTAGATGCTTAAAATGATATAGAATTGATGCATTTGCACGCATATTTAGTGTATTTTACTGCGTATTCTTGTAACTTTATTTTACAGGAAAACAGAGCTTAAATGGAAAGATATCAATTGGAAGGCCGGACATGATCGACAAGGGCAAAGAGAAGATCGAAAAAACAAAGAAAACGGATGAAAACCAGTCACACGGTCGGATCGTATGGGATGACACGACCGTGTGAGTACCCGTGTGAAGCTACACAACCATGTGAAGTGTTTGGGAGAAAACAGACGAAACAAGTTACACGGTGCGCGTGTGGATCCACACGAGGTGTGGGGATGGCCATGTGAAAACACACGGCCCATGCGATCTGTCTGTCTCCGATTTTTAGTCCTTTTCCGTCAAAACTCTACAAGTGATCTCTCCCAAAGATCTATATAAGGGGGACCAAGGCTTTGCACGGAAATACATCATCTTACAATCGAAAACACATCAAAATACACAAGATTACACAAATCAAAAAGGTCTTCTAAGAGAGGAGGGATAGGTTACGAAGAACACCACAAAGCCTTTCACATCTACTTTAAGCACAAGAGCTCGAAGGCTTGGAAGTAGGATCCATCCCGACAAGAAGAGATTTTCTTTCTTAGTTTGAATCTCTTGTCGACTTAAACGATGTCATAATGTAGATTCCAAGTTTGTCTATGAATTTGAGAACATGTCCATGGTCCAAGCCTGGGACTTGTATTCGAAAAAAGGCCTTAAGTCGTGTGAAGAAAGGCGATGGGCAAAGAGACTACCACTGCGGTCCGAGACTACAAGCAAAGAAGTCGGTGATAAAAGGAAGGCTCTCGTGACAATACACACCCGGAGGAAGAGGAAGAAGCGAGTGGAGGAAGAGGTTTTTTAGACAGACCTCTACCCAAAAACATTGAATACATAGATCCGGGGAAAGAAAAGAGGGATTTATTGGGTATGGGACGACGAAGTGGCCAATATGGAAGTGGCTAGGAAGAATCTTTGAGTATGTCAAAAGAATTGAAGAAGAAAATAAAAGACAAGATCAATTTTGTGGGAAGAAAGACAAGAAAGAAAGAGAAAGAGACGATCTTTGCTAAGAGAGCATACGAGAAAAAGAAAGCATTTGAAGATGAAAAGAAGAGAAAGAGAGCAGAGGAAGAAAAGAGTCAAGAAGAAAGAAAGAGGAAGAAGGCGATGAAGTGTTCTTTGTCCACCCTTCATGTATTTTACTATTGTAAATGCATATATATGTAAGTCTTCAGACGTTGAATAAGAAATCAGAATTTCTATACTTTTGTGTAGATATAAAATGCTATGTTTGCTCGATACACATTGTAAAAATGTGTGTAAATGACAAGAATGTTATGATCAATAAAAAGATTGATTCTACGCATACATTATCTCATTCTTGCATTGTCAGACGTATGTATCTTTGATGCTTACATTTTGTTTGTATGATTTAAGTTTTGGCATCATCAAAAAGGGGGAAATTGTTGGGAAATTTATTGTCTAGATTTTGATGAATGCCATATAAAACTTAGACTAGAAAGTTGACACCACATTTTCCTTGTAATTTGTATTGTAATAGATAGGGCTGCATAAGCTGAGTTAAGTCGGTATGCCTGGATATACAAGAAGTCAAATGAAGACTAGGATGAAGACTCCCTTGTGAAGCGATGAGTGTGGCAAGGAAAAGAGATGTCAAGGACTCGACTGAAGGAGTATCATTTGTGATACAACCGTATGAAGAGTCATCAAGTGAACCAAAAAGCCAAGCCAAGTCAAGTTGAGGTGGTGATGATGAGTCTTTCAATCATTGGAGCAGACTCAAGTCACCTGGGGAAAAGGCAGCTGCAAAGAGGAGTTAACTGAAAAGAATCTGTTGCACAAAAGTCAAGAATATTACCTAAACAAGTAATACTTCCATGCTGCCATGTCTTAAAGCCCTCAGTCCCAAAAGCGTGCAAAAAGAATAAACCAATGGGAAGTATTGCACCTTGTGTCAGAACCTGGAAAGCTGGACATTCATTTAATACAAGGAAATGTCAACATCAAGGACTGCAACAAGACAAGCCAACGAACACAAGTGACTTTTGAAAATCAGCCTATCTCTTCAACGGGCAGATTTTTGGAAGTTCACTATAAAAGGCCGAGGAATCACTTTGAGAAAAGGTTACCTTGCATACCTGAGCATTCAAGCAATTATTAAGAATCAGAACTTGCAATATATTCTCAAGTTATTCAAGCAAAATCCTCAAGCCTAAATCTCGAAGGAAATCGATCCAACACTAATTTGTGAAGGAAAGACGACTTCAAATCTGTTGAAGAGGAAACTTTTGAAGAATCAAAAGGGGTTTACATTCCAAGGAGGATTGTAGAAAGGTTCAAGGTCAAACCAGTCTCAAGTTATTGGAGGGCTTCGTGATCAAATTCAAGAAGTTTGAGCAAGTGAGTCAAGTAGCAAGACGCCCGTGAAGAAGGCGTGTCGAACGAGAAGCAGGTTGTGTGACCAAGGCATCTCCTCATCGAGTCCCAAAGGATCAAGTCAGTTTGTGTGATCAAGACTTGTATCTGGACTCAAAACCACTTCGTACTCGATCAATACTTAGTGGATTCCTCCAGCAGTTGGAGAAGAGAGGAGTAGAAGAATTACCCCATCTTCGAACCTCTATAAAAATTATTGTGTCATTTACATTTCAAAGCATTTTTATTTCTGCATATCACTTTATATCTGCTGATAATTTGCTATCCAACTGATAATTAACAAAGTGCTAAAACCAAGTGTTAAAACAAACTTAAACCAAATTCAAGGGTGTTAAGTCTTCCAATGAAAATCTCATCACAGACAAGTTAGTATTAGATTAAGCGGTGAGTTATTCTATCAACAACTCAATCGAGTGCATTTGAGTGGCTAACTCTGTTGGTTAACTAACTTAGCTATCCTCAAGGACATAGCAGTTGAAATTAACTCGTATTATTTTAAAAGGACTAAAATCGAAAAGTTGGTAAGGTTTATTCAACCCCCCTTCTAAACCTTACTCACACCCCTTGGGACCTACAGGTTGAAACTTCCGAACTTCATGTTCACACATTTTGAGACGACATCCATCAGCTTGTGATGGTCGTCCTTCAGCAACTTCTTCTCAGCTGTGTAGACTACCTTCGCAGCACACTCCGATTTGGCTACTTCTTTCCATGCAGTAGCCAAGTCCATATCAGCTTCGTTTATTTCCGTCATGCCCTCAGACGGCAGCAAACAGTGATCTGCAAGATCCTTAGCAGTAATCATGATGTCTTTGCAGTGGACGGAGGACTTGATACCTTCGCCCCGCACTCGGCATTCACATAGAACTCGCGCCACCTCTTCCGGTAGGTGTGCGAGTACTCCAAAGTAAGAAAAGGCTCGAGACCGGACTTTTCAAAGATATCGCCTATCTTCTTTACTAGGGTTTCATCAGAACCCTGCTTCACCATTCCTTCAAAATCCACAGTCGAACCAGAGTGGATTTGCTTCGATAACTTGACGAAATTAATCTTTGGTGCCATTTTTAGAAGTTTCTACCAATTCAATCTTGATGAACGTGCTTGTGAACTCGTAGGATTTTTGAGAGAAAAGAACTTGCTTTCGTATGTTTGAAGATGAACAATTTTAGGTGTGTGAGAGAAAACTGAAAGAAAAAGTATATAAGGGTTATGAAAGGACGTGTTTTCGCTTTTTGAATTTTAATCGAGATCAACGGCTCAGATTTAGCATGCTGATCAGCATTTAATTGCTCGCATTTAATGCGGCAGCATTTAAATCCAATCATATGCTTATTGTGCAACTTTTGACTGTACCCGTCATTATTACGCTGATGTCATCCTTAAAAACATTCCTGCTCAGTAAAAACGACTGTGTTTTTGTCACTTAGCTCATAAATGACTCAGCTTACTCCACAAATAACTCAACTCTTCTTCTCTCCTTTCATTTTGTAACTCGGTTGTCGCCTAAACTTGATACTAATTGAAGTTTCGATATGGCTGATTTACTTGGTTGATTCATGAGATTTGTTCTATTTTCATCTTTTCACGTTCCATCTCTTCTTATTGAGTCTTCTGAGTGTCAACTCAGCTCAATTAACCCTAGCTCGTGCTTAAGCTCTTCAAATCTTGATTCACATAAGGGCTTGGTGAATATGTCACCTAACTTGTTTATCGATTGAGATATATTCCAAAGTGGTGTCTTTCTTTTCAACATGATCTCTTATAAAATGATATCGACATCAATGTGCTTTGTTCTTGAATGCAACACAGGATTCTGAGTGATTGCAATAGCACTTGTGTTATCACACATAATTGGAATCTCTTTTTCTTCAATTTCATAGTCTCTCGATTGCTATCTCATCCATAAAACTTGGGCAACATTGCCGCCCATGCCTATGTACTGCTGTTTTAGCCGTGGATGTGGCTATTGAGTTTTTCTTGCTAAACCAGGAAATTAATCTATTTCCAAGAATTTGACATGTACCGACGTACTCTTCCGTCAACTCTACATCCAAAGATAGTCGAGTCCGAGTAACCAATAAACTTAAATCCACCTTCCTTTGGATACCATAAGCCAACTTCTTGGCATCCCTTCAAATATCTTAGGATTCTCTTAGCTGGAGTCATATGGCTCTCCTTTGGTGCGATTGAAATCTTGCACATACACCTACCGCAAAGGTGATGTCCGCCCGCTTGCCGTTAAATAAAGAGAGATCCAGTAAGTGCTTTGTATCTTGTTTGATCTACAACTTTACCATCCGCATCCATGTCCATCTTGATCGATGTATTCATTGGTATTTTCACGGAAGAATTCTCTTCTATACCAAATTTCTTCATTAACTCTCCGGTGTACTTTGTTTGACTTATGAAGGTTCCATTCTTGTTGCTTAACTTGAAGTTCTAGGAAGAAGGTCATATCTCCCATCATGCTCATTTCAAATTTGTCTTGCATGAGGTTTGAGAACTTATCACACAACTCTTTGTTTGTGGATCCAAAAATGATATCATCCACATATATTTGACCAAGCAAAGATACTCTCTCCATCTTGAATTTTGAAGAGTGTTCTGTCCACTTTGCCTTTGGTGAATCCATTGTCAGAAATTGAGACAATGTGTCATGCCATGCTCTAGGTGCTTGTTTCAATCCATATAAAGCTTTCTTGAGTTTGTACACCTTATCTCCAATGGTCTTCTACTCAAAGCCTTTCGGTTGCTCAACATAGACTTCTTCTTCCAACAATCCATTTAAAAATGCACTTTTCACATCCATTTGATATATAATGAAGTTCTTTGTGAAAAGATAGGCAAGAAACATCCTTATTGCTTCTAATCTAGCAACAGGAGCAAATGTTTCATCAAAATCTATTCCCTCTTCTTGGCAATACTCTTTGGCTACCAATCTTGCTTTGTTTCTTACCACAGATCCTTCCTCATTCATCTTGTTTCGAAAACCCAATTTATTCCAATAACATTCTCGATGGGTTGGTCTCGCACCAATTCCCATACCTTGTTCCTTTCAAACCGATTGACTCTTCCCGCATGGCTTGAATCCAATATGTGTCATCCAATGCTTAGGAAACATCTTTTGGCTCTATTTGGGAAATAAAACAAGTGAACATTGCTTCTTCTTTGAGCTCTGGATTTGGTTCTTACACCATCTCTCACATCTCCAATGACTAGCTCGGTGGATGGTCTCTCGGCCATCTCACATCAGTTGAAGCAAGTCACCGGGTTCACCGTCTTGCACTGTGTTGTTTTGAGTAGGTCTTTCATCATCATTCAACCGCAGATTTTCCATTGTCTTTGAGATTCAGATATCTCTTCTTCATCTTGATTGATTACTCCCGCTTGACTTCAACATAAGGACTCTTCGCATAGTTGATCGATTGACTTATCAACTAACTCTTCAATGTCTTCTCCATTCACATTGGGCTCATCAAAAACCACATGAATAGATTCTTTGGTGACCATAGTCCTCTTGTTCAATACTCTATAGGTTTTGCTTTCATCTGAGTATCCCAAAAAGACACCTTCATCGCCTTTAGCATCAAAAGCCTTTAGGTTGTCCTTGCCATTGTTGTGGATGAAGCATTTACATCCAAATATTCTCAAGTACCCAACATTTGGCTTTTTCTCTGGCCCGATTTCATGGGGAGTCTTTGTCATTTGTCTATTTATCATGCATCTATTTTGAGTATAGCATGCAGTGTTGATGGCTTCAACCCAAAATCTTTTAGGCAGTCCGGCTTCAGCTAACATGGTCCTTGCAGCTTCCTTGAAAGTTCTATTCCTTCTTTCAGCTACTCCATTCTGTTTGTGGAGTTCTTTGCATGAGATAACTCATGAGTAATACCATTTTCAACACGTAACCGAGTTATTATCCCATTGACAAACTCGGTCCCTCTATCGATCTTATCTTTATAATGGTTTGGCTCTTTTCATTTAGAACTCTTTTCATCAGCTGAGGTAGTTTCTGCAGGGTTTCTTTCTTTTTGCACATAAAGATTGTCCATGTATATCTTGAATAATCATCCACCACCACTAAAGTGTATTTCTTTCCACTTATGCCTTTGGTGGTTCAACAGACCAAATAAATCCATTTGCAACAAATGTAATATTCTTGTTGAAGAAAGACTAGGCTTCTCATTGAATGATGATTTGATCCGCTTTTCCATCGGCATGCATCACAAACACTTTCCTTCTTGTACATCGAGTCCGGCAATCCTTCCACAAGATGACTCCTTGCAAGCTTGTTGAATGTCTTGAAGTTCGGGATGACTCAGCCTTCGTGCCACAAAGAACTTGATTCTTTGTGCTCTTTGCTAACAAACATGTGCTTGGTGGCAAAGAGACCAAAGATACCACATACATGTTCTTTTGTGCGGATCCTTGCAAAGACTATTTCATTTGATTCAAGATCTTTAATTTGGCACACTCGCATATTGAATCCAACATTGTAGCCCTTGTCATAGAGTTGGTGATGCTTAACAAAGTTGAAGTTGAGGCCTTCAAAGATATGCAACATCCGTGATTTCTAATCCATTTTTCTTGATGGATCAGTGCTTGCCTCTTAATTCCCCTGGAGCTTCATTTCTCCAAATATGACTTTTGCACCTCTAATCTCCTTGAATTTTGACAGATTTTTCTTATTTCTGTCGTATATGTCCGGAATGGCCACTATCCATGTACCAGGTTCCTTGGCACTCACTGTTCCTTGAACCTGTAATCAACGAAATTAGTTTTTAGGTACCCATGCTTGTCTGGGTCCGAGGGGTTAGTGCTATAAGATGATCCAACCAACCTATAGCCAAATGACTTGACTCAAGAGGTTGTCATTTATCGTGCCATAATCATAACTCACTTTGCCAAATTGCTTGGGAGCTTTAGGTTCATACAACTGTCTCTTTTCTCTGTATACGTGTGTGTGTGTGTGTGTGTTTTAGCAATTGCCTTCTTCGTGTGCCGATGATAGCGCTTTTGCCTTTGGAATGACCTTTGTTGAGTTCTAGGTCTTTGCCATTTAGGCTTGTATTCCATAGGTCTTTCGATATTTCACATTATTCCAATCGCCTTGGCTTGGGTAGTTTCTACCATTCCCATCATATGTGTTTCTTTGATAAAATTTCGGAATTTTTGGTAGCTCTGTTTATTTTTCGCAGAGTACTTCCTATTTGGAGTTTCTTTGAGGAGCTCACGATTTCTTCTCACCGCCCTCTTAGCATACTCAATCGGCTATTTTCCTTTTCCTTTATATCCAAGGCCGCTTTGTTTGTGATCGTCTTTGATTGAATGTGGGTGCGAGTGTTTGGTGTCTTGGATTTTTGAGATGCTTCATTACTTGAAGATCCTTTTTCCAAAATCACTCTAGGAGGTTATTTGTGCACAAATGAATTGAATCCTATGCCTGTCTTATCTCCACACTCCTTTTGGCTTATAATAAGGACATCCAATGATTTAGATGCCTTTGTAAATGATGCAATCACATTTTTGAGATCATTTTCCCTCTTTTCTATAGCGACTATCTCTGCTTTATTAGTTTAATATTTTCAGCCTTGACTCTTTGTTCTCATCGCTATGTGACTCGAGTACTCAACTCCTTAGTCATTTGTGAGTTTTGAGCTTTTAATTTGGTGTTTTCCTCATTTAATAGTGTGTGTGAGGATTTAATGTGCTCAAAGTCTTTCATCATTTTGCCTAATGAATCATAAAGATCAGTGGGTGATGAAGTGTGTGTGTGTCACAATCACTATCACTAGAAACGAGTGAGATGAGTTAGAGTATACCTCATCTTCTTGGTCCAGTTGATCTTGTTCTTTAGCCATTAGACGGATCATTGCTTCTTCTTCGTAATCACTTGAGTAGTCACTTCACTACTTTCTCGAAGATCTGCCGCTTTAGACTTAGTTGTCTCAGCAGCCAACATAGCCTTTTTCTTTTCCTGTCTTCTTTCTCTGAAGACTTTTCTTTCTTCTTCATTCCTGTATTTATTGACTACTGGATATGGGCAGTCAATAGCGAAGTGTCCTGGTTGTCTGCAGTTCCAACACAGGTTCTCAGCTCTTTGGTTATTTCTTTCAGTCCTTGAATTATCAGCTCTCTGATATTCAACCTTTTGATGCTCAGCTCTCTTGGGTGGCCTATCTTCCCTTGACTTGGAGGGAGCTGAATGTCTCCTGGAAGATTCACCCTTGTTTCTTGTATAGTTCTTGTTGAAGAACTTGTTGAATCTTTTAACCATCAGGGCAATCTCCTCCTGGTCAATGGCTTCCTTGACCTCAGCTCTCTTCCCATCCTTGACTATAAGTGCAGCTGTTTTGGGTACAGTTGTCTCCTCTTGATCTTTTCTTCTCAGCTCAAACTCATAGGGTTTGAGGTCTGAGAATAGCTCATGATTGGTTGTTGTTGTGAGGTTCATTAAATGTCTCAGGGCCATGACCTTCATTTCCCATTCAGCTGGGAGGCTTCTCAGAATCTTCATACACATTTCCTTCTGTGTATATTCTTTCCCTAGTGCTGATAGTTCATTTGTGATTTCAGTGAATCTAGCATCCAGCTGATCCAAGGATTCACCTGCAAGCATTTTAAAATTTTCAAATTTCTGTACAGCAACAGACAATTTGTTTTCTTTAATTTGCTCAGACCCTTCACAAATTAAAGTTAATTTATCCCAGATTTGTTTTGCAGTTTGGCATGATTTGACTTTGTTGAACATTGCTTTGTCCAAGGTTTTGTAAAGTATGTCCTTGGCTACATTGTCCAAGTTGTATCTTTTTCTGTCCTCGTTTGTCCACTCAGTCCTTGGTTTCTCAACTAGGGTTGGTCTTGCCTCAGCAGCAGCTTCTTCTCCTTCAGTTGTAGCTGCTCTTCGTACGGTTGTGTTCACTTTCAGTATTTGCAGTGGCCCATCCTCTATCACTATCCACATTTCATCATGTAAAGCAGATAGATGAGCCTGCATACAAATTTTCCAGTCATCAAATTCCTCAATAGTGAACATGGGAATGCGTGTCAAATTTGCTTCCATGACTTTGCTGAATAAAAGAGATTATTTTTGAAAGAGAAAGTGTTAAAAGTTTCTTTGAAAGATTGGATATCTAGTTCAGTAACCAGTGCGGAAGGCTCAATGAACCAACCGCTCTGATACCACTTGTAGGTCCCAAGGGGTGTAAGTAAGGTTTAGAAGGGGGGGTTGAATAAACCTTACCAACTTTTCGATTTTAGTCCTTTTAAAATTACTACAGAGTTAATACACATCTAAGTCCTTGAGGGACAACTAAGTTAGTTAATCAGCAGAGTTAGCCACTCAACAGACTCGATAGAGCTGTTGATAGAATAACTCAGCTATTTAGTCTAAACCTTAACTTGGCTGTGATAAGTTTTTCATCGGAAGACTTAACACCCTTGAATTTGATTTAACTTTGTTTTAACACTTGATTTTAGCACTTAGTAAGTTATCAGTTGGATAGCAAATTATCAGCAGATATAAAATATGTGTGCAGGAATGTAAATATGCTGAAATGTAAATGACACAAGTAAATTTTATAGAGGTTCGAAGATGGGGTAATTCTTCTACTCCTCTCTTCTCCAACTCCTGGAGGAATCCACTAAGTAATGATCAGTTTACAAAGTGGTTATCGATCCAGAGATAAGTCTTGATCACGGTGACTTGCTCCTTGGACTCGATATAGAGATGCCTTGGTCACACAACCGGTTTCTCGTCCGCTAAAGCTTCTTCACAGGGGAAGTCGCCTTGCTACTTCAACTCACTTTCTCAAGCTTCTTGGATTTGATCACGAAGCCCTCCAATAACTTGAGATTGGTTCGACCTTGAACCTTCCTACAATCCTCCTAGGAAAGTAGACCCCTTTTTGATTCTTCAAAAGTTTCCTCTTCAACAGTTTGAAGTTGTCTTTCCTTCACAGCTTGGTGTTGGATCGATTTCCTTCGAGATTTAGGCTTGAGGATTTTGCTTGAATAACTTGAGAATATTTTGCAGGTTACAATTTGAATATTGCTTGCTCGTTCATGGTTCAGGTTACCTTTTCTCAATGAGATTCCTCAGCCTCTTATAGTGAACTTTTAAAAATCTGCCCGTTGAAGAGATTGGCTGATTTTCGAAAGTCACTTGTGTTCGTTGGCTTGTCTTGTTGAAGTCCTTGATGTTGACATTCCTCGTATTTAATGTCTTGCAAAGATTGCAAGCAGATCGACATATGGTGCAGTGCTTCCCATTGGTTTGTGCCTTTTGCACACAACTGGAACTAAAATTTTATCTCTGACAACTTTAACAGGTTACTATTCTGAGTAACATTCTTGACTTTCATCAACGGATCTCGTTCAGTTGTCTTGACTTGACTGCAGTCTTTTATTCCCCAGGTGACTTTGAGTTAGCTTCTAATCAATGGGTGACTCATCTGTCAATTCAACTGGAGACTTGGCTTCTTGAGTTGACTTGACTGACTCTTCACACAGCTGTTTCACAGCCGATACTCCTTCAGTCGAGTTCTTGACATTTCTTCCTTGCCATACTCATTTGCTCTCAAATGAGTCTTCACTTTAGTCTTCATTGACTTCTTGTATATCCAGGCATAGCTGACTTGACTCAGCTCATTCAGCCCTATCTATTACAATACAAATTACAAGGAAAATGGGGTGCCAACTTTCTAGTTTAAGTTTTACATGGCATTCATCAATATCTAAACAATAAATTTCCCAACAGAGCTGTTAGATGAGATGGCAAATAATAGTTACCAGTGGCCATCCGAGAGATCCACTGTCCGACGTGTGGCAGAGGTTCAGGATGAGAAAGTTTCCATGCTCACAGAACAAGTATCCGTGCTAAATATGAAACTGAATGCGATGCTGCAAGTGACTCCAAGAGATCCTGTAGTTGTTGAAGAAGAGGCAAACTTTGTGGGACAACAAAATAACTTCCAACAATAACTATAGAAATAATCAGACACCCAATTACTATCATCCGGGGTTGTGAAACCATGAGAATTTTTCATATGCTAATAACAAAAACATTTTGCAGCCACCTCCGGGATTTAATGTGGGTAATCAAGGCAGAGTGGAGTCAAGTGACAAGAAAACATATGTAGAAGAGATGATATCCTCGTTTATCGGAGAAACTAGAGTAAAACTGAACAAAGATGAAGCAAAAATAGACATGATTGAGGAACAAGTCACTCAGTTGAACACGAATATAAATGTAAGATTGAAATCTCTAGAAACACAAGTAGCCCGGATCGTTACAAAGAAGTGGGAGGCCAATATCAAAAAGGCAAATTTCAAGCGACACGGAAATCGAATCCGAGAGAACAAGTCAATGCCATCATCGATGGATGATACCGAATACGAGGGTGAAAGATTTCAATGACCAAGTTCAATGACAATGAAAAAATAGAAATCAAAATCTGGTCAAGACGTAAAACTTAGCGCTTTATAGGAGGCAATCAAAATTATTTCCTATTTTCATTTATTTTTTATCGCTTTTGATTTAATTAATTTTAATTCCATTTTTTAGTATTAACTTAATTTTTAGTTTTGTTTGGTTTTGTGAATTGTTGTGTAGAAGGCATCATGGCAAACTCGGGTTTCAAAAAAAAGTGCAAAAATATGTCACACGGTCGTGTGAACCACATCATACGGACCTTGCGGCTTAACGAACAGAGACTCATCACACAGCCAGGCCATGTGACACCACACGACCGTATGGAGTGGGACAGTAGCGGACAAAGCCGATCGCGATCGCGACATGGTCCGCCGGCGGGATCGCACCGACCGTGCGACATGACCGCATGATTTTTACCCTTTTTAACCTCCAACATTCAATTTCTGGCCCCACTTTCTCTTTCCAAAACCCTACAACTCGAAAATTCTCTCCCAAAACACTCAAACCCTTATCCAAATCTCTTCCAAATTCACTTCAAATCTTACCGTAAAACACAAATTCTTTACCTTCTCAAGAAACCCATTACCAAAATCCTTCAATTTCTCAACTCTTACAAGTTCTCCTCCAAGTTTGGGAATTTTAATTTCCAAATTTCAGATTTTAATACTTCAAAAACTTGGTTTTCTGGGTTCTAGAGGAGAAAGAGGAACTAGAACGAATACAAGAAGAAGAAGGGAGCCAACATTGGAGCCCGAACTCGAGTCCCAATCGGAGTATGCGGATGATGAACGGAGGCCTCTAATGTCATCATGCCGGATGAAACACATGGGGCTTGATTGGAGGTACCCTATTTTCGACCATGAACTAATACAAGATATCCCGATGAACCTACTCTCGCTAATTTGGATTTGTTGGAAGATTTTCGTGTTATGTGTGGTCATATAGATTGGCATTAATTGTTGAATGGGCATTGGGCTACATATTCGATTTATCTTGTTGAATTTTTAAGTAGCTTTGAATTAGTAGTCCAAAAATAAAATTTGATGGGGATTATGTTCCGGTTTGCCAATGCGAGGGAGTTATCAATTGATGATTTGAATGCGATATATAGAACTCCGGTTTATGGGGTGAAGGAACATGAAGATTTTAATAAGGATAGATTTGGGAGAGAGATAATGGGTAAACGAATTTATACGTCGGGTACATCAAAGACATCTAGCATTTGAACCCGTATTTTGCTATGCACAAAGAGCTTTAGCGAAACGGTGTTTGCGAAGGAGGATAGCAAATGGGCCTTAAGAATAGATGAGTTGTTCATTATTTGGTGTATGGCGGGGATGGAGGTTGTGCCAAATGTCTCGGGAATTTGATAGAGTGAGAAAACAAGATAGGGAGGAATTTATATTGGGGGATTATTACTCCTATAGTTGAGCACTTCAATGTTATCTTTGAGGGTACGAGAGGCCGATGGGCCAAAACTAATTGATATGACTGTTTTGTCCGCTATGAAAATGATTTAATTTAATGGGCGCGATTATTGGTTGAATCATGCGGATAGAACTCGACTTAGGCTCGAACCAGGAGCTACTTTATCGAAATAGGAGTAATTGGTTGATGAGAAGTGATCAAGGGACTGATGCTCAAGAAGGGCAAGATGAGCCTATGCAAGACAGGAATATGCCGGGATCGAGCAAGTTAGTAGATGATACTTATCGAATGTCGGCAATAGTTGTGAGTAGCACATCAATATTCACAAAGGTTTGATGCTATCACCCAGAAGCAACAATACATGTACGAGATGATGTCTCGTTTGGATAAGTGACACATCTCACAGGGCCACTACCCTCCACCTCCACCACCATAGTGATTCAGTAAGTACGTTTTAGGCATTCCTTTTTCTTTTGATAATTTCATCATATGTACGGGACGAATCATATTTTAAGTTTGGGGAGGTTGTCAGAATGTATAAATTAGTATTGTTGCATTTTGCATTGCATTTAGGATTGCATGTAGAGCATAAAAACTTGCATTAAAATTTTTCTTAAATTTTTGATTTTTTGTTGTTTTTATTTTAGCATGTTTATCGCTTTAGCACGTTTAATTGCTTTTGTGTGTGTTAGGAGTAGATTTTGAAAAAGTACGAAAAGCTTTCGTATGATTTCACTATGAGCATTTGATTTTAGGAGATGAAATATTTTTGTGAATAAGGTGATGAATTGTTGTGAGATATCTTTACTTGTTTGACATTTATTAAGAAAATTGGGTATTTGAGCATGTTGTGAAAAATAAGTCCGTGAGCTTTTGTGCCTATAATCGCTTTTATCTTATGCGAGTCTTATTTTTTCTTAAGTGTGTCATTCATGAATGTTAGAATTCTAGAATTTGTTTTGGTATCTTCATTGAAGCCATGTGCGCGTGCAATTTTTAAAATGATTTAAGGCCATCTTTGTTTAGCCTACTTAGCGTAAAAACCTACCAATGAACTCATGATTCCCTAGTTAGCCACTTTGAGCCTTAACTTTTTATTGTTAGCCATATTTTGATTTTTAAACTTGAAATTATGTTTTTATCCCAAAATTACTTGAGCTTATAGAAGATGATTAGTTGGGGGAGATGTGGTGAAATTGTGAAAAGAGAGAAAGTTGGCAAAAGAATGAGGATGATCGGTGCTTAGGTAAATGAAAGAATAATGAAGCTCAAAAATCAAAGAAAAATCTCGAAAAAGAAAGAAAAAAATCGAGCAAAAGAAAGATAAGAAAAGAAATATATTTGGAAATTTTGAAAAAAATTGAGAGCTTGAGGCTAAAAAAAAAAAAAAAGGCAAAAAAAAACCTAAGAATGAAAACGAAGAAAAATGGTGAGTTGAGTTGAAAAAAGAAAATATCTTGAAAGATGACTATTATGATGAAATTAGGTTGGTGAATTGCAAGTCGTGTACTAAAAAAAAAAAAAATCTATTTGCTCAAGTCGATCATGTAATCTAAATTTTCCCTACACTTATCGGAGAGCCTACATTACAACCAAATGAAAGTCCTTTTTGATTCTTAAATTGTGCACAAAAAAGTGGTAAAGTTGTTAGACGATTTGCAAGCCTATGGTAGTTCTACATTCATTCGAATTGATTTTGAGCGCAAACACTCACCATACACTTTGAGAGTTGAGTGATACACTACTTACTTGTGAGTCGCGATGTCAAGTACCCAGGAGAGTATTTTATGCCGAACTTGTGATTGATGACTTCTTGATAGTGAATTGCATGGTTCACTTAGATATGGAGTCAAATGAGATTGAATGTTTATAGTGTTCTCGGTGTGTTCTTTGTACCCCTTGATTTTATTTTTCTAAAGTTTGCTCGAGGATGAGCAATGGTTTAAGTTTGGGAGATTTTGATACGTGTAAAATATATGTGCACTTAGAGGCTTAAAATGATATAGAATTGATGCACTTGCACGCATATGTAATGTATTTTACTTGGTTTCCTTAGAAGGACATGCTACTGTTAGATAAATATTTTATCATGATTTTGATGATTTTGTTTTTACACCAAAACAATGTTTTTAAAAGTTGTCCAAATACTCCTAAATGAATTAAAATGTTTTTACTAATTTTTCGGAGTATTTCTTAAAATTTATTTTCGACAAATATTGGACAACACTTTTGATGATTTTGTGTTAATGTGTTTTTACACCAAAACAACATTTCTAAATGTTGTCCAAATACTTCCGATCGATCTAAAATATTTTTACTATTTTTTTTTGAGTATTTCTTGAAGTTTATTTTTAACTAAAATCGGACAACTCCTCTGTTTTGAGGTCAATCGGTCGCTCTAGAGGCAACCCCTACCTCGAATGCGTCTTAAACTTGAAAACAGAGAACATCGAGGAGGTCAACCATCTGTAACCGGTGTGGTCGATCGGGTCAACCAGGTGATCGACCGGTGTGGTCGGCCGGTGCCAAGAGTGTTCGATTTGAGTCGAACTCTGTATTGGTTTTGAAAGACCCCAACCGGTCCAGTGCATGTCGACCGGTCGGACCCATGTCGACCAGGTCTCCCCGAGTTATTTTGTGCAATTATTTTCAAACTCTTATTTCTATTCGATCGGTCGCCATTTATGTTTATCAGATTCTAGCCGTTGACAAAGAGAGAGCTTTTCCTTAATTTGTGGGGTTGATTTCTAACAGCTATAATCTTGATTTTAATTGAAATTATTTTTAGATATCAATATCCAAGAAGGAGCCTATGTCCTGGAAATCAAACCCAAGACCTCTCCTATAAATAGAGCAAGATTTGAAGCAACATAACAAGAGAGAATACTACTATTAGATAAATGTTTTTATCATGATTTTGATGATTTTGTTCAAATGAGTTTTTAAACCAAAACAATGTCCCTAAATGTTATCTAAATACTTCCGATCGATTTAAAAAGTTTTTACTATTTTTTAGAGTATTTCTGGAGTTTATTTTCGATAAAAAATTAGACAAGACATTTGTTTCAGTTCGACCGGCCGCCTCTATAGGGCAACCCATGCCCGAGTTGAGTTTTGAAATAGAAAAAGGGACGTAGGAGAAATTATGGAGGGCAACAGCGGTCGACCCCGGGCGGCCGTGCACGGGCACCCTCCTAAAGATCTTTGTCTTCTCTGTTTTGAATATTGAACAACGCCAACCGGTCAAGATCAAGGGCGGCCGGTCGAACCCCTCCGACCGGTCCCCCCTATGTAAAAATCGCAGAAAATCTATTTCAAACTTATCTCGACCGGTCGAACCCCTGTTTTATCAAAGAAACTATCGTTGCATTTTCGCATGACTTTTCCCTAATTTGTGGGATTGATTTCTAACAGCTATATTGATGATTTTAAATGGTTTCTTTTGCAGCAAATCACTCCCCAAGGAGGAGCCTATGTCAGAAATCAAACCAAGACCTCTCCTATAAATAGAGGCTTCATTCAAGCAACAAGACACAACATACTACACAAGCAAAGAGCAAACAAGCAAACACTTTCATATATCTTGTTGTATTAGCCTAAGCACTTTCACTTGCACATATTTGAGGTCTAGGCTTTCAATTCTTGATTACACTTGTACTCATATTGTATCATTCACTATTGTGTTGTAATCTTGATTTTGGTCATCATTCAACACAAGACATCCTTGTGAGTATTCTTGTGGTAAGAATACACTTGGGTGATATAGGTGATAGGTGTTTGGAGAGTGTGGTACTCTTCAAAGGTGGTGAAGGAAGATAGTGGTAATCTCCTTGAAGGTGTTGTAAGAGGGTTGTGGTAATCCTCAAGGTGTTGTATTAATATTTGGTAATTAATAAAATTTCTTTTTCTTTTTGAAACCCATCCCAGGATATCTTTGGGGTGGTAGAGCATGTAGTCCCTAGGTGGGGTGAAGCTCTTTAAATCATCGTGTGTTGTTTATTTTTCGCATTTCGCTTTCATCTTTGCTTGATTATTCGAAAAAGAGGGC
This sequence comes from Rehmannia glutinosa, assembly GCA_016081115.2. Taxonomy (NCBI): domain Eukaryota; kingdom Viridiplantae; phylum Streptophyta; class Magnoliopsida; order Lamiales; family Orobanchaceae; genus Rehmannia; species Rehmannia glutinosa. The sequence goes on along the minus strand of CM071937.1, from coordinate 72,228,401 downwards.
AAAATGAAAAACCGAGATAATCTATTCACCCCCTCTAGATTATCGTAGCCACTTGGACTAACAAGTGGTATCAGAGCCAAACTCTTTGGCTAGCTCGTTCCGAGTAAAGAGGAAAGATCCATGGCTACGAATGATGCTCATCTCACCACCGGCGCCTCCACCAACAAGCCACCACTATTTGACGCCAACAACTATGCATTTTGGAAAGACCGTATGGAGTGCTTCCTACAAGGGTGCGGGTTCGACATTTGGAATGTGGTTGTTGAAGGAGTTGATCAACCAACCAAGAAATTGGAGAATGGCACCTCGGCTCCTAAGCCTTTCAAGAAGTTCGATGAAAATGACAAAAAGGCTTTCTCTCTAAACGGTAAGGCCTTAAATATTTTGCATTGTTCTCTTACCGCCACCGAGTACAATCGCATAAGAGGCATAAGGTCGGCACATGAGGTTTGGGAAAAATTGGAGACTATATATGAAGGGACAAAGAAGGTCAAGCAAGCAAGAAAGACCATGTTTGTTAAAGATTTGAAAACTCTAACATGTATGATGGCGAAAGCATCTCTAAGATGGTGGAAAGGCTTGACAACATTGTCAATCCTCTTGTGGCCCTCGGTAAAGTCATCTCCGAAGAAGATAAGGTGACTAAGGTATTGAATGCTCTTCCGGCTCATGGTCCGAAAAAGGTGACGGGGATCACGGAGGCACAAAATCTTGAGACACTCAAATTTGATGAGCTCATCGGGAACCTCCTCATCTATGAAGTCTATCTCAAGGAGAGGAAAAATTCCAAACCAACCATCAATCAATCGGGTATGCAAAATATTTCTAAAGGTCTTGCTTCTTTTTCTAATAATGCATACTATGATTATGATGATGATGATCGAGACGGCCGCACTTATTCGAAAATTTGCAAAATTTATGAATAAAAATAAGGCAAGAAAACCGAGAGATAATGCTTGCTTTAAATGCGGAAAACCCGGGCACTTCATTGCCGATTGCCCAAAACTCGATGAGGAGGAACAAAAGAACAAGAAGCATTTTTCAAAAAAGAATGCTCTAAAGGCGGAGGTCAAAACTTGGAATGAAATACTTGAAACAACCGACAAGGAAGGAGAAACCGAACATGGTCTTATGGCCATAGGACGATGAAAATAATGAGGTACACTCTAACTCTTCTACCTCCTCCTTAGTTGATGAATTGCAATGTGATTTTGATGAATTGAAAATTGAATTTCAAAATTTGATTGTTAAATACAAGACTTTGAAAAAGGAGCATAAAGAGCTTAAAATTGAAAAGGATAAATTATTTACTTATGAATCTCTTGATAAAGCTCATGCTATTACTCTTACTCAAGTTCATACTCTTGAACCGAAAAAGAATCGCTCACCAAAGATCTTGAATGTTTGAAAACGATGTGCATCGTTTTAACATAAGCATGGATAAAGTTACAAAAATTTTAGATGCACAAAGAGGTGAGCATTCTAAATTAGGACTTGGTTATAAATCATTTCAAAATATCTTTAAGAAAAATAACCAAGGTCCGACTTTCGTACATGCTAGTAGCTCTTATACTCCTACTTGTTTTTATTGTGGCAAAGTTGGATATTATACTAATAATTGCAAATTGAGAAATAACTCTAGTCATGTTTGGAGACCCAAAGGTCTCAAGACTAACCCCATGGACCCCAAAATTATAGGGTACCTAAAAGAAATTCTTTTGTAGGTAATAGGGGCTATAACAACAATGGAAGATTCAAAATGGCTCGTGGACAACGGATGTTCATGCCATATGACCGGGAGGAGAGAACTTTTTACCAACATCAAGCTCCAAGAAGAGGGTATGGTCATGTTCGGCAATGGCAAAGGAAGAATTCTTGGAAATGGAGAAATTGGTAACTCTTCTTTCTCTCTTAGTAATTTTTTTTAGTAGAAGGGCTTAAGTTTAATTGATAAGTGTTAGCCAACTTTGTGATTCAAATTATGATGTTTCTTTCAATAAAGAAAAATGCCTTATACTTAAAATGGTAAAATTATTTGTGAAGCAAATAGAAAAGGCAATCTTTACAAAATTTGTACAAGTGATTTGGTTAGTCAAGATGTTTCTTGTTTAGTCGCCAATAATGATTTAACTAGTTTATCGCATAGGCGACTTGGACATGTTGGATACAAGAATTTTAAAAATATTTACAAAAACCAACATGTGAAAGGATTTGCCCAAATTGAATTTTGAAAATCTTGGCTTATGTGACACTTGTCAAAAGAACAAATTAGTTAAGAGTAGTTTCAAGCCCAAAATGAAATTTCCACAACCAAACCCCTATAATTGCTTCACCTTGATTTGTATGGGGATATTGGTACGGCTAGTCTAAGTGGAAAACATTACACTTTCGTTATTGTCGATGATTTTTCTAGATATACTTGGGCTCTCTTTCTTACTAATAAAAGCGATGTCGTTAAAGAGTTTATTAAGTTGTGTAGACTTATTGAGAATGAAAAGGAAGATACTATTAAGTCTATTCAAGTGATCGAAGTGGAGAATTTGATGGTGAATTCAGGGTCTTTTGTGAAACCAAGGGATATGCACATAATGTTTCGGCTCAAGGACACCTCAACAAAATGGAGTAGCCGAAAGGAAATATCGGACATTACAAGAGATGAGTCGGTCCATGCTAAATGAATTTTCACTCCCAAAATATTTACGGGGAAGCCGTAAGTACCGCTTGCTATGTCATTAATCGAGTTTATATTCGTCCTAAAATGAATAAAACTCCATATGAGCTTTGGAAAGGAAGAACTCCAAATATTAGTTATTTCAAAATATTTGGATGTAAGTGCTTTATTTTGAACACTAAGGATCAATTGGACAAACTTGATCCTAAGGCCGATGAAGGAATATTTATGGGGTATTCAACCAAGAGCAAAGCATATCGGGTTTACAATAAGACTAGCATGGTTGTTGAAGAATCTATTCATGTAAAATTCAATGAAGCCTCGGGTGTTGAAAGAATACCCAATGATGATAGTGATGAAGAAGATGTTATTGAACCCATTGTTCAAAATGATGCTCAAAATGATCAACCTACTACATCAAATGATCAACCATCCACTTCAAGTGTTCCTCGAGAAGACAAGTGTGATACTTCGGATCTTCCCGTGGCATTGAAGTTTAAAGGAGATCACCCAAAAGATCTTATTATTGGTGATCCCCTTGATAAAGTGATGACCCGAAGAAAATTTGCCAAAAAAGCTCTTATATCTCAAAAAGAGCCTAAAAATGCTAAGGAGGCTATTGAGGATGAGGATTGGTTTTTGGAGATGCAAGAGGAGTTGAATCAATTTGAAAGAAATGATGTATGGGAATTGGTACCTTGTCCTCCTTCTCAAACTATTATTGGTACAAAATGGGTATTCCGGAATAAGCTTGATGATCAAGGCAACATTGTTCGAAACAAGGCAAGGTTAGTAGCTCAAGGGTATTGTCAAGAAGAAGGTATTGATTATGATGAAACTTTTGCACCCGTAGCACGTTTAGAAGCTATTCGTATTTTACTTGCCTATTCTTGTTATAAAATTTCAAACTCTACCAAATGGATGTTAAATCCGCTTTCTTAAATGGTTTTATTCAAGAAGAAGTCTATGTAAAACAACCTCCGGGGTTTGAAAGTTTTTCTACGCCTAATGACGTTTATAAACTTAAAAAGGTCTTGTATGGTTTAAAGCAAGCACCCGTGCATGGTATGATAGACTTAGCTCTTTTCTTTTGCAAAATGGTTTTACAAGAGGTAAAGTTGATACTACTCTCTTTGTTTTTGAAAAAAGGCAAGATCATTTACTTGTGCAAATTTATGTTGATGATATTATCTTTGGTGCTACTAATGAATCTTTGTGCAAGAAATTTTCTAAGTTAATGCAAGGAGAATTCGAGATGAGTATGATGGGGGAGCTCAACTTCTTTCTTGGGCTTCAAATTAAACAATGCCAAGAAGGTATATACATTTCGCAATCAAAATATACAAAGGAACTTTTGAAAAAGTTCGGCATTGAAGAAGGAAGAACCGTATCTACTCCTATGACAACTAATGTCAAAATTGACAAAGATGAAAAAGGCAAGTCCGTGGATGAATCAAAGTATCGAGGTATGATTGGTAGTTTACTTTATTTAACCACTAGTAGAGGACATTCTTTATGCCGTATGCCTATGTGCTCGTTTTCAAAGCAATCCCAAAGAATCTCATATGAGTGTCGTTAAAAGGATTTTTCGATATATGAAAGGCACTATTCAATATGGTTTATTCTATCCAAAGAATGAAAATTTTTCTCCTAAAGGTTATAGTGATTCGGATTATGCGGGAAATATTGATGATCGGAAAAGTACTTCCGATCATGTCAATTTTAGGCGATTGCCTAGTTTCTTGGTTTTCAAAGAAGCAAAATTGTGTTTCACTTTCAACGGCGGCCGAATATATTTCATGACTTTTTGTTGTACTCAACTTCTTTGGATGAAACAAACCTTAGCGGATTACAAATGCTCTTTTGAAAACGTTCCTATCTTTTGTGATAATATATCCGCTATAAATATTGCTCAAAACCCGGTTCATCATAATCGTACTAAACATATTGAGATTCGACATCATTTTCTAAGGGATTGTGTTTCTAAATGAAAAATTGAGATATCTTTTGTACCATCTCAAGATCAATTGGCGGACATTTTTACAAAACCGCTATCTTCCGAGACTTTTGCGTCCATACGAGCTCGGTTAGGCATAATGCATATTGAATGAGGTTTGCGTTTGCATTTGGCATGTTTTTAAAACTTAGGGGCGAAAAATTGGATTTTTGGTTGAAAATTCGGATTTTGAAAACTTGGGCAAGACAGTGGGCTGATTGGGTTGAGGGCGACCGGTCGCCCTCAACGTCGACCGGTCGCCCTCAACCACGACCGGTCGCCCTTAGCTATTTTTTAGATTAAAACCGTTCTGTCTCCTGCCTTAGTCATTTTACCTCTTTTTTGCCATTTTTCGTCCCCTTTGCCAAATTCACACATATTTCACTCACAATTTATTTTCATGCATTCAATTCATATCTTGGACCTTATATATCATGTTTATCATCATCGTCGCTCATCTTTAACGATCGAATGGTAAGAAGTTTCCTTTCTTTGCTCAATTGGGTTGAACCCTTGAGTTTGTGGCTTTCTTGTATATTTCTTGATGAAATTATCTTATGATCATGATGAGCTTAGTTGTTATGTTATATTGTATGATGTTTGGTATGATTTGATGATGAAATTTTTTGTCTTGATTCATTTACAAGGGCTCTATACAACTTCTTTTAATTTTTACGCCCACAAAGTGTTCGATGAAATGTCACAATAAAAATTTCAACTTCTACATGATTCTCTTGCTTTCAAAAGTCTTAAATACTTATTGAGATCATGTCTTGGCAAACAAAACGAGCTTACGGATTTTTTCATGATACATTTCTTCCATTTCTTCGGATTTTAAGCCTCTTCTTTCAATAGTTGATAAATCGTATTCTAGCGCACTTTGATATACTTGTATAATGTTTTTCTAACATTCTTTTTGATGATTCCAAAGGGGGAGAAATAGGAAATTGCTCGTTAGCCCAAAGAAGCTAATAAAAGCTCATAATAAAAGCTATAAGCTATGGCTTCCTAAAGCCCAGTATACCTAGTCCATGGCTAGTATTATGGACTTAATTGCAATAGATTATATATGTATTTTGATAGGGGAGCTTATTAGCTCATGATGTTTATGTGTATCTGTAAAAGCTTGTAATAGCTTGTGCTTCTAGCTTATGCTTATGCAATATTTCTTGTTGATGTGCTTATCAATAGGGGAGCTTTTTATAAAATGTTTTTAAACGGATAGTTCACTCGTAAAAACCTAGGTAAATTATTTTTGTTTTCAAAATCGTCCTTATGAAAATTGTTTTGGTTTGTAATCATCAAAAATGGGGAGTTTGTTAGATAAATGTTTTTATCATGATTTTGATGATTTTGTTCAAATGAGTTTTTAAACCAAAACAATGTCCCTAAATGTTGTCTAAATACTTCCGATCGATTTAAAAGTTTTTACTATTTTTGAGTATTTCTTGGAGTTTATTTTCGATAAAAAAATTGGACAACACATTTGTTTTAGGCTCGACCGGTCGCCCTATAGGGCAACCCGCACTGAGTTGAGTTTTGAAACGAGAAAAAGGGACTTAGGAGAATTATGGAGGCGGCCGATCGGATCGGGTGGTTGCCGGTAAAGGCGGCGATGGTCGACCCTGTTTGATAAATGGTTTTATCATGATTTTGATGATTTTGTTTTTATACCGAAACAATATTTTTAAAGGTTGTCCAAATACTCCTAAATGATTTAAAATGGTTTTAATATTTTTGGAGTATTTCCTCAAGTTTATATTCGATATAAAATTGGACAACACATTTAATGATTTGAATGATTTTGTTTTTATACCAAAACAATGTTTTTAAAGGTTGTCCAAATACTCCTAAATAATTTAAAATGGTTTTAATATTTTCGGGAGTATTTCCTCAAGTTTTACTTTAGATAAAATTGGACAACACTTCTAATGATTTTTTGTTTATATGTTTTTACTTCAAAACAAGGTTTCTAAATGTTGTCTAAATACTACCGATTGGTTTAAAATGTTTTTATGAATTTTTGGAGTATTTCTTGAGGTTTATTTTCATCAAAAATCGGACAACATTGCATTTAGGAGGTCGGCAGGTCGACCAAAGAGGCGACCGTGCACAGGAGCAAAACATCGAAAAGTAAAACTTTGATCTTTCATTTTTTTGTCGGTCAACCGGTTGCACATAGGTTCGACCGGGTCGAGGTGCACTTCGACCGGTCGCCTGTGTAAATTTGCTGCTATATGTTTCAAACTTCTATTTATGTGCGGCCGGTCGCCCTATGCTTTGACAAAGAAAATTCTAACCGTTGTGTAGTGATGACTTTTCCCTAAATTGTGGGATTGATTTCTAACAACTATAATCTTGATTTTAATTGCAATTTTTTGTAGATATCAGATTCCAAGAGGAGCCTATCAAGTATCAATCATCTCCTATAAATAGAGGAAGATTTGAAGCACAACAATGGGAGAGAAAACTATAACACAACAAAATACACTCAAGAATACACTTGTTCTTACATTGTCTTATTTCTTGTTGTAATTTGCCTAGCTATTCACTTTCACATTCTTGAGGTCTAAGCTATTCTTGATTACACTTGCACTCTATTGTATTATCAATTATCGACTTGTAATCTTGAATTTTTGGGTTATCATTCAACACAAGATATCCTTGTGAGTGTTCTTGTGGTAAGAGTACACTTGGGTGATCTAGGTGTTAGGTGTGAGAAGATTGTGGTAATCTTCTTGTTGAGGTGTTGAAGAATTTGGTATTCTTCAAGGTTGAAGATTATGGTAATCTTCACAAGGTGTCGTTGGAGATTGTGATAATCTTCAAGTGAGATTGTGGTAATCTCAAAGGTGGTGTTGAAGAAGAGTGTGGTGCTCTTCAAGGTGTTGTTGTAAGTTGGTGTTGTATTAATTCGTGGTAAATTAATAAAAAAAATTTCTTTTTGAAATCCATCCCGGATATCTTGGGGTGGTAGAGGATTAGGCCCTAGGTGGGTTGAACCTCTTTAAATCGACGTGTGTTGTTTACATTCCGCACCTTTATTATTGTCTTTTGAGCATTCGGTTTGAAAAAAAGGGTAAAATCGAAAAGATGGAGATAATCTATTCACCCCCTCTAGATTATCGTAGCGCTTGGACTTACAAGTGGTATCAAAGCCAAACTCTTTGGCAAGCTCGTTTCACATCGCGAGTGAAGAGAAATGATCGTCGACTACGAACGAAGCTCATCTTTCCAAACCTCCACCACCAAGCCACCTCGGTTTGATTCCAAAAATTTTATATTTTGGAAAGAAAGAATGGAATGCTATTTACAAGGTTGCGGGTTTGATATTTGGAACACCGTCATCAATGGAGAATCCATTCCGGCGAAGAATACACCACACACCTCTAAAGGCTTCAAAGAGCTCAATGATGAAGAGAAGAGAATCATCTCCTTAAATGGTAAAGCTCTTAGTATTTTGTATTGTTCACTTACTACTTTGGAATTTGATCATGTTGTAGGTATTCGATCGACACATGAAGTATGGCAAAAATTAGAAGCCATCTATGAAGTGTATGCAAATGAAAGGAGCAACTCAAAAGCATCTACTTCACAAATGGATACAACATCAAATCCAACAACATGGGATGAGCCTTCTACAACCTCCCATGATGAAGAAGTTGAACAATGCCTCATAGGCATCGAAGAAGAAAACGAGGTAAGTTCTAAACCCTCTACTTCCTATGATAATGATTATAGTGATTTGCAAAATGATTTTGATGAACTACGAGATGAATTCCAAAACTTACTTGTTAAATACAAATATTTGAAAAAGGAATTCATTGTTTTAAAGAATGATAAGGATAGTTTATTTACTTCCTATGAATCACTATTATGTGCTCACACCACCACTCTTGACAAGGTTAGAAACCTTGAGAAAGAAAATAGTACTCTTGTTGAGGATATAAATTGCTTGAAAAAACGATTTATCTAAATCCAACTTGAGTATCGATAGAATGACCAATATTGTTGATTGTTGTAATAATTGAAACTAGAACTTGATCATAAGCCTAAGTGTGTCAATGACATGAAAAAGAATCAAGTCTCTAAGCACGTTGGTCATTATACTCCTAGAATTATTACATGTTTTTATTGCGGTAAAAAGGGTCATACGGTAAATACTTGTCGGGCTAGAAATAGCTCTAATTATTGTTGGAGACCTAAAAGTCTCAAGACTAATCCCAAAGGACCAAACACATAAGGGTACCACAAAACAATGTCATATTAGGTACCGACGAAATAATGATCGAAAAAAATTTATACCGCCAAGAAGACATCAAATGACCATTTCATTTGATCAAAGAAGAAAAACTATTTTTAAAGCCAATTTCCAAGAAGAGAATATAATCAAAAATGGGAAGAACACAATCCTTGAAATGGCAAAGACATCATCAACAAAATGATTTTCAAAGAAGAAGAGACTATCAACAATGGGAAGGACAAAAATTTTGGAGATGGAGTAATTGGAGAGATTACCATCAACATGAAGATTTTCAAAAGGGAAAATATCATCAACAATGGGAAAACCCATGGAAACGGCGTAATTGGTAAACCGCATCTCCCTATTTAAATATGCATTTTATTTGTCTATTATGCATGTTTTTATTTGTGTCCTACTTGCAAAATGAGTTTTCATGTATTTAAATTTTAAATTCATATCTTATGGATTTTTATGGCATGAGCTTACTTGTGATATCTCTTAGCCTACACTTTTATCATTATGATTTGTGCTAGATTTGTTTTAAGAATTGTGTAGGATTTACATATTTTCACAAATGGCCATTTTGTCAAGAAAGGCATAAATTATCGGTACGTTTACTTGTGTTACTTTTACTCTTATAGACTCGATATATGTATTGCCATATGCCTATGTGCTTGTCTTTCATACAAGTGTCATTAAGAGGATTTTTAGATTTTTTGAAAGGCACTATTCGATATTTGATTGCACATATTTGCTTTGTCAACTTTTGTTCAAATACTTCTTTTAAATGAGGTCTCAACTATATATCGGATTTTCAAATTTCAAAAGAGACCTTTTATAGCTTTCTTAAGCTTATTTGAACTTGCATTATTTATTAGACCCTTGATGATATTCTAAATGCATAGTATGTGTTTCTTGCTTCATGGTCTATATATATAGTGTCTATTGCTACTATGCTCTTATGCAAGATATTTTGTGATTGAAGATTGAGGCATGTTTTTACACTTGGGCTATTTTTCTCTTGCTTATATAAGCGATGCCGTTAATAAGTTTGTTAAGATGTGTAGATAAGAAATGAAATACTCCAAAAATTAGTGAAAATATTTGGATGTAAATGTTCTATTATGAACACCTTAAATCAATTGGATGCCCTGTGATGATAGTGATGAAGAAGACAAAAAGGTTATTTAGGAACAAACTCGATGACCAAGGCAACATTGGTCAAACTAAAGGCGAGGTTAGTAGCTCGAAGGTATTTTCAAGAAGAAGGTAATTGATTTTGATGTAACATTTGCACATTTAGTAGCTATTTGCATTTTACTTGTCCATTCTTGTTTTAAGAAAATTTCAAGCTTTACCAAATGGATGTTTAATCCTATTTTCTAAATGGCTTTATTCTAGTTAGAGTCTATGTAAAACAACCTCAGGGGTTTAAATTTTTCTAGGCCAAATGATCTTTATAAAAGGCTTTGTATGGTTTCAAACAAGTACCCCATGTATGGTATGATAGACTTAGCTATTTTTGCTAAATGATTTTACAAAAGGTATAGTTGATACTACTCTCCTTGTTTTTTGAAAAAGAGCAAGATTGTTTGCTTGTGCATATTTATGAGAATATTTTTGGTATTACTAATGAATATTTTGTGCAAGAGATTCTTCTAAGTTGATGTAGGTGAACTTGAGATGAGCATGGTATCACATGATGGGGAGCTCAAATTTCTTCATTAATGCCAAGAAGGTGGTTATAAATTCACAATCAAAATATACAAAAATATCTTTGAAGATATTAGGCATTGAAGAAGGAAGAATCAACTCAACCTCTATGGCTACCAATGTAGAGATTAACAAAGGTTGAGAAAGACATATCGATTGACAAACAAATTCGAGGTATGTTTTCTTGTATTATTCCAATAGACTCGACATTTTATATGCCTTATGTCTATATGCTCGACTTCAAAAACTATCCCAACGAATCTCATTAAAGTGTCGTTAAAAGAAATTTTCAAATATTTGAAAGGCACTTCTTCTTATGACTTGTATATCCAAAGTATTAAAACGTTCTTATTTTTAGGGATAACAAGTTCAAGATTTACAATTTATGAAAATATGGTTCATCATAATCGAACTAAACATATTGAGATTCGAAATGTTTTCTAAGGGATTGCATTTCTAAACGAAAAATTGAGATGTGTTTAATTCCATCTCAAGGATAACTCGCGGATTTTTTTTTTTTTGTTAACCACCGAATATTTTACCTCATTTTGAGCTTGATTATGACATAATGTATATTTAATGAGGTCTACGTTTGCGATTTACGTTTTTAAAACTTAGGGGCGAAAAATCAGATTTTTGGATCAAAATTCGGATTTTTGGATTACGATTGAAACAATGGGCTGCAGGGAGGACGCCCGCCCCGCCCCCGGACCGGTCGCCCTGATGAGGTTTTTGGTTAAAACTTGTTATGTCCTCAATTTTTCTTATTTTCAGATTTTTCCTCTATATTTCGTCCCCTTTGACATTTTCACACACAATTTACTTCAAATATGTTTTGATGCATGAATTATATATTTTGGGGACTACCTAGCTCGATTATCATCATCGTTGCTTGTCTTTTCCGATCGAATGGTAAGAATTTCACTCTCTTTAGCTCAATTGGGTTGAAACCTTGAGTTTGTGGCTTATATGTATGGTTCTTGATGCAATTCATATATTTTTGTGATGAGTTTATTGATTGTTGATGAATGATAATTGTTTAATTGTATTTGTTGATGAAAAACTTGGCTTGATTACATTTACAATGGCTATATATATCATTTTCTAATTTTGACGCCGCCAAGTGTTCGATAAAATGTTTCAATGAAAAATTCATCACCTACATAATTCTCTCGATTTCAAAAGTCTTATTATTTATAGAGATCATGTTTTGCTTATCAAATTATATTTCATAAGCTTCTACAAGTCGTATAATTCGACTCTTCCTCTTATTTGGTTTAAAAGCTTCAATGTTCAAAATAGCTCGATACATCGGTTTACTTGCGCACTTTGTTATAAATATATGATGTATTTATCGTGCTAACATTCTTTTGATGATTCCAAAGGGGGAGAAATAGGTTATAAGCTCTTTAGCTCAAAGAAGCTAAGATAAGTTCTTTAACGAAAAGAAGCTATAAGCTATGGCTTCATAAAGCCATAAGTTGTGGATCATATTTAGTCCACTTGGTGCATTATGGTTATGTATGAATCATGGTCCATTGGTTGTAGTATGGACTTATATACGGTTCTTATGATGTCTCTTTGACAAAGGGGAGCTTTTAAGTTTTTGATACTTAAGCTCAATATTGAAAAACTAAGATTTTAGCTTATGTTTAAGTTGCTTCTATATTACTCTTGTTGTGCATGTTGATAGGGGAACATTTGCTATATGTGTTTGAATATCTCTACTCCGATCCTTATGTTTATATTCGTGAAATATTGTCGCTCACAACGGATAGCTCTTTATAACTTAGGTAAAATTGTTTTGTTTTCAAAATCGACCTTGGTAAAATTGCTTTGGTTTGTAATCATCAAAAAGGGGAGATTGTTTGATAAATGGTTTTATCATGATTTTGATGATTTTGTTTTTATCAAACAATGTTTTTAAAGGTTGTCCAAATACTCCTAAATGATTTAAAATGGTTTTAATATTTTTTGGAGTATTTTCTCAAGTTTATTTTCGATATAAAATTGGACAACACATTTAATGATTTGAATGATTTTGTTTTTATACCAAAACAATGTTTTTAAAGGTTGTCCAAATACTCCTAAATGATTTAAAATGATTTTAATATTTTCGGGAGTATTTCCTCAAGTTTTACTTTAGATAAAATTGGACAACACTTCTAATGATTTTTTGTTTATATGTTTTTACTTCAAAACAAGGTTTCTAAATGTTATCTAAATACTCCCGATTGGTTTAAAATGTTTTTACGAATTTTTGGAGTATTTCTTGAGGTTTATTTTCGTCAAAAAATCGGACAACATTGCATTTAGGAGGTCGATCGGGTCGACCAAAGAGGCGACCGTGCACAGGAGCAAAACATCAAAAAACAAACTTTGATCTTTCATTTTTTTGTCGGTGCAACCGGTTGCACATAGGTTCGACCGCCGAGGTGCACTTGACCGGTCGCCTGTAAATTTTTGCTATATGTTTCAAACTTCTATTTCGTGCGACCGGTCGCCTATGCTTGACAAAGAAAATTCTAACCATTGTGCGTGATGACTTTTCCCTAAATTGTGGGATTGATTTCTAACAACTATAATCTTGATTTTAATTGCAATTTTTTTGTAGATATCAGATTCCAAGAGGAGCCTATCAAGTATCGGTCATCTCCTATAAATAGAGGAAGATTTGAAGCACAACAATGGGAGAGGAAACTATAACACAACAAGATACACTCAAGAATACACTTGTTCTTACATTGTCTTATTTCTTGTTGTAATTTTCCTAGCTATTCACTTTCACATTCTTGAGGTCTAGGCTATTCTTGATTACACTTGCACTCTATTGTATTATCAATTATCGAGTTGTAATCTTGAATTTTTGGGTTATCATTCAACACAAGATATCCTTGTTAGTGTTCTTGTGATAAGAGCACACTTGGGTGATCTAGGTGTTAGGTGTGAGAAGATTGTGGTAATCTTCTTGTTGAGGTGTTGAAGAATTTGGTATTCTTCAAGGTTGAAGATTGTGGTAATCTTCACAAGGTGCCGTTGGAGATTGTGGTAATCTTCAAGTGAGATTGTGGTAATCTCAAAGGTGGTGTTGAAGAAGAGTGTGGTGCGCTTCAAGGTGTTGTTGTAAGTTGGTGTTGTATTAATTTGTGGTAAATTAATAAATCTTTTTCTTTTTGAAATCCATCCCAGGATATAGTGGGGTGGTAGAGGATTAGGCCCTAGGTGGGTTGAACCTCTTTAAATCGGCGTTTGTTGTTTACATTCCGCACCTTTATTATTGTCTTTGAGCATTCGGTTCAAAAAAAGGATAAAATCGAAAAGATGGAGATAATGCATTCACCCCCTCTAGATTATCGTAGCCGCTTGACTTACAGACCCCTGGGCGACCGTGCACAGGCGCCTCCCGAAGATCTTTGTCTTCTCTATTTCGAATTTTGAACAACCCCAACCGGTCAAGATCAAGGGCGACCGGTCGAACCCTGTTTTATCAAAGAAACTATCGTTGCATTTTTGACATGACTTTTCCTAGTTTGTGGGATTGATTTCTAACAGCTATATTGATGATTTTAAATGGTTTCTTTTGCAGCAAATCACTCTCCAAGGAGGAGCCTATGTCCGGAAATCAAAGCCAAGACTCCTATAAATAGAAGCTTCATTCAAGCAACAAGACACAACATACTACACAAGCAAAGAGCAAACAAGCAAACACTTTCATATATCTTGTTGTATTAGCTTAAGCACTTTCACTTGCACACATTTGAGGTCTAGGCTTTCAATTCTTGATTACACTTGTACTCATATTGTATCATTCACTATTGAGTTGTAATCTTGATTTTGGTCATCATTCAACACAAGACATCCTTGTGAGTATTCTTGTGGTAAGAATACACTTGGGTGATCTAGGTGATAGGTGTTTGGAGAGTGTGGTACTCTTCAAAGGTGGTGAAAGAAGATTGTGGTAATCTCCTTGAAGGTGTTGTAAGAGGGTTGTGGTAATCCTCAAGGTGTTGTATTAATATTTGGTAATTAATAAAATTTCTTTTTCTTTTTCAAACCCATCCCGGATATCTTGGGGTGGTAGAGCACGTAGTCCCTAGGTGGGGTGAAGCTCTTTAAATCATCGTGTGTTGTTTATTTTTCGCATTTAGCTTTCATCTTTGCTTGATTATTCAAAAAGAGGGCAAAATCTGAAAAACCGAGATAATCTATTCACGCCCTCTAGATTATCGTAGCCACTTGGACTAACAACTACAACATAACAAGATACATTCAAGCAAACACTTTTATTCTTCTATTTCAATATTCATGTTGTAATAGCCTAAGATCTTACACTTTCACATCTTGAGGTATAGGCTTTATTCTTGATTACACTTGCACTTAAACTTGTATATTTCATTATCGAGTTGTAATCTTAAATTTTGGTTCATCATTCAACACAAGATATCCTTGTGAGTGGTAAGAACACACTTGGGTGATCTTAGGTGCTAGGTGTTAGAAGATTGTGGTAATCTTCTTTTGAAGAGTTTGGTGCTCTTTGAGGTGTTGAAGAATTTGGTGTTCTTCAAGGTGGAAGATTGTGGTAATCTTCACAAGGTGCCGTAGAAGATTGTGGTAATCTTCAAGGAGATTGTGGTAATCTCCGAAGAGGTGTTGTAAGGTGATGTTGTATTAATTGTGGTAATTAATAAAATTTTTTCTTTTTGAAATCCATCCTCGAGATATCTTGGGGTGGTAGAGGATTAGGCCCTAGGTGGGTTGAACCTCTATAAATCGACGCGTGTTATTTACTTCCCACACCTTCATTTTTGTCTTGGCTTGTTTGATTCGAAAAAAGAGGGCATAATCGAGAAAATGGAGACAATCTATTCACCCCACTCTAGATTATCAATGGCTACGAATGAAGTCTACCTTACCAATTGCTCCACTAACAAGCCACCACTATTCGATTGCAAAAAAATATGCTTTTGGAAAGAAATAATGGAATGTTCTTTACAAAGTTGCGGGTTCGATATTTGGAACACGATCATTAATGGAGAATCTATTCCGATGAAAGACACGCCTCACACCTCCAAAGTCCTCAAGGATCTCAATGATGAAGAGAAGAAAATCATCTCCTTAAACGGTAAAGCTCTTAATATTCTCTATTGTTCACTTACCACTTCGGAATATGATCATATTGTAGGAATTCGATCGGCACATGAAGTATGGAGAAAACTAGAAGAAGTATATGCAAATGAAAGGAGCTATTCAAAAGCATCTACTTCTCAATTGGATACAACATCAAATCCAACAACATGGGATGAGCTTCTTACAACTTCCGACGATGAAGAAGTCGAACAATGTCTTATGGGCATCGAAGAAGAAAATGAGGTATGCTCTAAACCCTCTACTTCTTATGATAATGAATTACAAAATGATTATAGTGATTTGCAAAATGATTTTGATGAGCTTCAAAATGAATTCCAAAGCTTGCTTGTTAAGTACAAAAATTTGAAAAAGGAATTCAATGTTTTGAAAAATGATAAGGATAGTTTATTTATTTCCTATGAATCACTTTCTTGTGCTCACACTACCACACTTGATAAGGTTAGAAACCTTGAAAAGGAAAATAGTACTCTTGTTGAGGATGTTAATAGCATGAAAAAGGATTTATTAAAGTTCAACTTGAGTACCGATAAAATGACCAAAATTGTTGATGTTCATAGTTGTGATAGTTTGAAACTTGGACTTGGCTATAAACCTAATGTTATTGATGATAAGAAAAAGAACCAAGTCCCAATGCATGTTGGTCATTATGCTCCTAAAATTATTACTTGCTTCTATTGTGGTAAAAAGGGTCACATGACTAATTCTTGTCGGGCTAGAAATAACTCTAATTATTATTGGAGACCTAAAAGTCTCGAGCTAATCCCAAAGGACCCAAACACTTGAGGGTACCACAAAACAATGTCATATTAGGTACCCGGTGGAATAACAATCAAAGAAATTCATACCGCCAAGAAGACATCAAATGACCTTTTCATTTGATCAAAGGAGAAGACAATATCGAGAATAAATCCTCAAGAGAAAGACATTATCAACAATGGGAAGGACATAATCCTTGGAAATGGAGTAATTGGAGAAGCCATCATCAACAAAGTGACTCCTCAAGAGGAAGATACTACCAACAAAAGGAAAGAAACAACCCGTGGAAATGGCAAAATTGGTAAACCGTATCTCCTATTTTAAATGTGGATAATGTTTCATTATTATTATGTGTGCTTATATTTTTGCTTTAATTATTAAAATGATTTTCAAAAATATTTTTTAAAAAATAAGGTCTTCAATAATATTTTTAATCTTTTGAAAAGGAGACCTTGTATATTGTTTTTAACTCTTATGTATTTCCCGAACTTGTATGTGTATTATCTCTTATGGATTTATAAAGCATAGTATACTTGTGACATCTCTTATTGCTTTAGCCTACACTTTTATCTATGTTTTTGTGCAAGATTGTTTTAAGAATTGTGTAGGATATATATCTTCATCATTGGCTATCTACATCATAATGTGTCAAGAGTTTTCATATACTATCGAGGAGGCACGTTCACCTTTGTTATTCATCTCATAGACTCGATATAGTTTTTCCATATGCATATGTGCTCATTTTTCAAGCAATTTCAAAAAACTCATACAAGTGCCATTAAGAGGATTTTTGATTTTTGAAAGGCACTATTCGATAAATCTTGTTTTATCCTAGACTTGTAAAGGATTATATTTTGTTTTGATAAAACATTTGATTTTTATCCTCCTCTTAAATTATGCATTTTCTGCACATTTTCATGTCTTTATTCTTGGTTGCTTTGTCTAAGCTCTTTTTTAAAATACTTCTTACAAATGAGGTCTCAACTATATGCTCGGATTTTCATATCTCAAAAGAGACCTTATATGGCTTCCTATAAGCATATTTGAACTTACATGTTTTTATTAAACTCTTGATGATTTTTTAAAAAAAAGCATAGTATGTGTTACTTGTTATAGTGTCTATATTATTACTATGCTCTTGTGCAAGATATTTTGCTAAGATTTTGCAGGAATTTTTTGGGTATTTCGGAACAAGCTTGATAACCAAGGCAATATTGTTCGAAACAAGGCAAGGTTAGTAGCTCAAGGGTATTGTCAAGAAGAAGTTAATGCAAGGTGAATTTGAGATGAACATGATGGGGGAGCTAAATTTCTTCCTTGGACTTCAAATTAAGCAATGCCAAGAAGGTACTTATATTTCACAATCAAAGTACACAAAAGAACTTTTGAAGAAGTTCGGCATTGAAGAAGGAAGGACCATCACTACTCCTATGACAACCAACATCAAGTTAGATAAAGATGCTAAAAGGCATATTGGTTGACAAACAAATTTGAGGTATGTTTATCTACCTTTATTATTCCCATAGACTCGATATTTTTTATACCTTATGTCTATATGCTCGACTTCAAAAACAATCCCAACGAATCTCATTAAAGTGCCGTTAAAAGAATTTTTCAAATATTTGAAAGGCACTTCTCCTTATGGCTTGCTTATCCAAAGTTTTAAAACGTTCATATTTTTCGAGATAGCAAGTCCGGTGATAATAATTTCTCAAAATATAGTTCGTCATAATCGAACTAAACAAATTGAGATTCTATGTTTTCTTTTAAAGGATTGCATTTCTTAAATGAAAAATTGAGATGGGTTTAATTCCGTCTCAAGGATAACTTCGCGGACATTTATTTTTAACCATTAAGCGCCGAGTATTTTACCTCATTTCGAGCTTGTTTAGGCATAATGTATATTGAATGAGGTTTATGTTTGCATTTAAATGCGTTTTTAAAACTTATGGGTGAAAAATTGGATTTTTGGATCAAAATTTGGATGAATCGGAAAAATGGCTCGTGGATCGAAGAAGAGGAGGGCGACCGGTCGAACACCACCTGGACCGGTCGGACCCCCCTTGGACCAATCGACCTGGAGCAAAATTTGGTTAAAATTGATTCTGTCCCAGACTCTTTTTTTCATGCGTTTTTCACTATTTTCGCACCCCATTGCAAATTTCACACACAATTCACTCAAAATGATTTCTTTCTTGTAAATTATATATTTTTGAGTTTATACTATTGTTATATCATCCATGATACCCGACCTCTCTGATTAATTGGTAAGAATTCTTCTTCTTTGTCTCAATTGGGTTGAACCCTTGAGAATGTGCTTCATCTTTAATATTTTGTTGAAATTCTTATATATTTGTGTTGGGCATGATGATTGTTGTTGGATAATATTTGTAAAATTACTTTTGGTGATGAAAAATTGGGCTTAATTACTTTTAAAAGGGTTCTATACACCGTCTCTTTCATTATAGGCCCGCCAAGTATTTGATAAAATGTTTCAAAGAAAAATTCATCACCTACATGATTCTCTCGATTTCAAATGTCTTATATATTTATAGAGATCATGTTTTTCAAGTCAAATGAGCTTTTACGAGCTTTTACAAGTCATGTGATCAACTCTTTCCTTAGCTTTTGGAATTTTAAGCTTAATGTTCAATAGCTCGATAAATCGATTAAATTGTGCACTTAGATATGGATATATAATGTTTTTATCGTGCTAACATTCTTTTTGATGATTCCAAAGGGGAGAAACAGGATATAAGCTCTTTAGCTCAAAGAAGCTAAAATAAGCTCACGGAAGAAGATATAAGCGTGGCTAGTTTAAGCCAAAAGTCGTGTGTAGGTCCCAAGGGGTGTAAGTGTAAGGTTTAGAAGGGGTTGAATAAACCTTACCAAATTTTCGATTTAGTCTTTTTAAATCTCTGAGTTCTACACAATTGTGTCCTTGATGGACCGATCGAATTAGTCACTCAAGAGAGTTGATCTCTTAATGACTCAATTTGTTTGTTAATGGAGTAACTCAATTGTTGGATATAATTTGACTCAACGTGGTTTTGTTTTATTGGAAGACTTAACACCCTTACGTTTAATTAAGCAAGATTTTAGAGCTTGATTTAGTACTTATAAATTATCAAATGGATAGCAAATTTATCGTGAGATATAAGCGATTAAAAGTGCGAGAATTTAAATCTTTGAAATGTAAATGACACAATAAAATTTTTATAGAGGTTCGAAGATGGGGTAATTCTTCTACTCCTCTCTTCTCCAACTCCGGAGGAATCCACTAGGTAATGATCGGTTTACAAAGTGGTAAGATCCGGATACAAGTCTTGATCACAACGGCCGACTTGATCCTTTGGGACTCGATCGAGACGCCTTGATCACTCGGTGGCTTCTAAACGACTCGAACTTCTTCTTCACAGGCGTTTGCGCTTTGCTACTCTGACTCACTTGCTCAAGCACTTTGGATTTGATCACGAAGCCCTCCAAAAGCTTAAGACTTGGTTGACGCCTTGAACCTTTCTACAATCCTTCCCGGAATGTAGACCCCTTGTTTTCAGTATTTTCCTCTTCAACTGATTGAAGTTCTCTTTCCTTCACAGGTAAGTGTTGGATTGATGTACTTGAAATGTAGGCTTGAGGATTGAGAATGTTTCGATTTTGATAAGCTTGTATATCTCACGTGTGTCATTCATCATTCTTCTCAAACAAACTCCTCAACCTTTTATAGTGAACTTTCAAAAATTTGCCCGTTGAAGAGATAGGCTCATTTTTGAAAGTCACTTTGCGATCGTTGGCTTGCGAGTTCTTGGAATTGCCATTTCCTCGTATGAATTGTTTTATCACCTTTTGAGTTCGACACGGTGTAGTGCTTCCCATTGGTTCATTCTTTTTGCACGCTTCGGGTGAGCACTCCAAGAAAGGTGGTATGGAGATATTACTTGTTTAAGTAAATCTCTTGATTGCGGCAACGGTTCTTTTTGATTATCTCGACTTTTGCATTTCCTTGCTTTCCCCAGGTGACTTAGAGTCGCCTTCCAATCATGGATGACTTCTTTCGTCACTTCACTTGAGACTTGACTTCTCTTGAGTTGACTTGATGATGTTCCACTGTTGCATCTCACCGCTTCTTGATCGAGTTCCATCTGCTCTTCTTCTTTGCCGTACTCGGTTGTCTCTCAGAGTTTTCCTTCAAGCCTTGATTGTCTTCTTGCATGTTGGGGCGTAGGCCGACTTAACTCGGCAGCCACTCTAATTGTTACAATACAATTTACAACAAGAATTGGGAGCCAACTTTCTATTCTAAGTTTTACATGGCATTCATCAAAATCTAAACAATAAAATTCCTAACAATTTCTCCTTTTTGATGATGCCAAAACTTAAATCATACAAAGATGCAAATAACAAAGATACATACTGAGATAGTGTATTGACATAGAATGTATGCCAGTGAGAATCAATCTTTTTATTGATCATATCATTCTTGTACTTAACACAATTTTACAAGGTGTATCGAGTATATAATTGTCTTCACAAAAAATAGAAAATTTATAGCTTTATTACAGTAAGACTTACATTGTATGTATTTACATATAAAATACACGAAGGGTTGGACAAAGAACACTTCATCTTCTTCGTTGTCTCCTTCTTTCGTCTTGATCAAGATCTTCTTCTCTTCTTTCTTCTTCTCGTCATCACCGCCTTCTTTTTCTTCTCATATGCTTTTCTTATGACTTCATCTATTCTTATTCTTTCTTGTCTCTCCCGCCATAGCCGAGTTTGTCTCTTGTTTTCTTCCTCTATTCTCTTTGCATACTCAACGTTAGTTTTAGCCACTCGCAAATTCGCCACTTGGTCAAGCCCGCCAAATAGATCCCTCATTTCTTTCCTCGGATCTACGTATTCAATGTTCTTGGGCGGAGGCCTCAGGTCCAAGCTTCTTCCTCCTCCATCGCCGCTTCTTCCTCTACCTCTGGGCGTATCAGTCTTTGGGGTCTTCTTCTTTCCCGGTGATTGACTAGCGAGTGACCAAGCAGAGCGATCGGTTGTCTGTGTCTGTCCTTCTTCACATAATGTGAGACCCTTTTCCCAAGACAGTCCCAAGCTTGAGCCATGGACATATTTGCAAAATATCCTTGATTCGAGCGTTTTGAATTCATCAATCGATCTTGGCTCTGTCCCGACATCCGAAATGGCATACGTGTCTCCAACTGGAATGCCTCCATGTTCTTTCAAGATGTTCATCACCCTGGCATCCATTCTTCCTTCCACTTCCTTCATCCCTGCTTCAATTGCTTTTCTCTTCTCGGCCATAGATACAAAGCAGAGTGTTGGAGTGGCGAGTCACGGGGAGTTTCTTCGCTTATAATGTCATTTGTGTGAGGACCTTGTTGGGGGTTTGTGCAATCATCAATGTTACATCTGCTGATCCTTCCCCTCAACAAGTTTTCCTTTCTTCTGTTTTAGGACTTCCTCGGTGATTTTCCTTCTCACTCCTTTCTTCGACTTGATTTTCAGATTTTGCTTTAAGGTATTCCTCTTCCCCTTTTTGGCATCATCAAAGGATAGAGGAACCCCAGGAACATCTTTGGCAAGCATGAAGTCGAAGTCTTCGATGGTTGAATTGCGCTTCAAGTCTGCTGCGTTGTATGCAAAGACGGAATTTAACAGTAGCGTTGGATTCTCAAATCGGCTTCATCTCGGCCATGAGAAGGCTGAATTTTCTTGTCATGTGTTCTTCCAATATTTGTATATCATTTGCATTTCGCTCACGCAGCTGACTTGATCTCGGCGGTGTGAGCTTCATGCATATGCTCAATGTGTTCCTCGGCCGTTTTTCGCATCGCATTTTCACTCTCCACACAAAGAAACTTGTTGAACAATTGTCTGAAGTATCTCACCTGTTCCACACGCATTGTTTCTTCTTTGTTGCCACCATTCCCTTATTCAATTGTTATGCCTCTTAAGTCATTTGTAAGAGTGGCATCTCTGTTGTCCAGCGCATGTCCAAAGAGGCTTGATGCCTCTCCATCCGTTCAACTTCAGCAAGAGTGCCTTGAACACTTCTCGAACTTTAGCCGATTCTTACATTGCGGTGATGGCCATACAAAGATCAGTCATAATCATTTGGAACAATGGTGTCTGTTGGAAGAACAGGAGGTGGTTTGTGATAGCGTGCTTGTTCATTTTCGACTCTTCGTGGAGTTAAGTATCTCCGGTGAGAAAGGGAAAGATTCCACAAAAGATTCATCACCGCCGGGATCTGTTTCGATGATGAGCGGTGCGCGTGAAGTTCTTTTGGGAATCGATCTGCTGCGACTTGAGGAGCCGGAGCGGTGGTCTCGGGTTCACTGGGTTTGGTTGTGAAGTAGTCCCGCTTGCCGAGCTTTGTCTTAACAACTTCGTTGGTCTCGGTGATTTTTCCATTTCAATGAGACTTGTCCTCGGCCTTATTATCGGCGGCGTCATCGGACGATGATGAGATTTCTAGTGGTGGCTCATCATCAAAGTTAAAATTTTGACGAGTAGTCTTGGGATTAGACTTGCTCGTGCCTGGAACATCCGCTTGGTGAGTCTTTTGGATTTGTCATGGGGTTGACTCGACTTCTTCTTCGCCTTTTGATCCCGGAAAAGTGACATCGGGTTGTCCGGGAATCATGAAGTGCGCGATCTCCTTCTCGAGATGGGTCGATGATTGCAGGAGGGATGTTCTCTACTGCCTCTTTACCCGGGAAGTCTCAACCTCCCGTGGGCCTTCATTTCCTCCCGGCAGTCTCTCTGGCTGCGAGGCTTGGTCTCCCTTTCGACGATGTCACTGCCTTAGGGTCTTCTCTGATGGCATCCATTGGAGTCTCAACCCCATGGATTGCACTTTCATCGCCCAGTGTTAACTCCGTACATTCCTTCTCGTGCTTCGATCGCATCAGCGTCATTTACTCGCCGAGGCGGTTGGCACCTCGGTGAGGCAGTCTCAATCGCCGAGCTTCGTTGATGGCAACTTCTGTTTCTTCTTGTGATTGTAATTTCTCTTCTTCGCCTCCTTGCTTCTTTGTCGAGTCATCTGTGCACATCTTCCGACCTTTGTAGTGGAGGGAGTTTCCCCCTCACCGGGCGCACCCGGTGAGTGACTTGGAATGGGGTCACTCGTCTCCAAACTCCCGGTATTGCCCGATTGATTGTTCAGCGTAGTTGGGGCGGTGGTAGCACACCTTCAATAGGGGTTGGCTCATTTGGGGTCCCCATTGTCCCCGGTTTCATCGCCATCTCCTTATTGCCTTCTTGAGTAGAGTGTGAGGAAGTGGTAGAAAGAACATCGTGGCTATTTCTTTGAACCACTCCCATTGGATCGATTTCAGTGTGTTCGGAGGACTCCCTGGTCCCTCCATCGAGTCTTTGATCGTGAAGGATTCTTGATTCATGCAATGCTTGTTGCATTTGCAACTCTTCGTGGCGTGACATTCTCTGCAGTTCCTCGTCACTTTCGGAGAGAAGACATCAAGAAGGGGATGTGTGTGTTACGTGGTGCGGGAGATAGGCGGATGCTTGCCTTCTCTCGTGCTTCGGCTTCTTCAAACTTGCTTTTCTTTTCTCTCCTTGTCCTTGTATATCTGCAGAATGTCATGCGGTTGTCCTCATCCAGCTGGGAGCACAGAGTTAATCGAGGAAATTTAGCGATTCTCTTCTTCTTCTATGGACCAGGCCGTTGAACTGCTGTTCCCTTGACTTGCTCGGCTTCCATTTTCTCCACTCATGAGACGATTTTAGATGTCCGGGTAAGGTGGAGAGAGGATCATTACATCACTATCCGCTGGGGTTCTTTCTTTCTTCTTTGCATTTGTATGAGCCTCTGGTGTGTCTTGAGTTGCCTCTCTTGATCGCCTTGACAGACTTGGGCTGGTTCATCAACTACATCTCCCGGAGACTCTACTTCCCAAAGAGTCTCCGGTATATGTGCTAGCCGAGTAATCGACTCAATTTGGTTTCTCTGTTCGACCGCTTGACAAGTCTTCTTCGTCTCTGGTTTGTACTGGGGAATTTACAGTTCGAGGGCGGTGTCCTCTCGAGTCTTGGCGGCCGGGCCGGTCTTGTGTTTGTTTACGAGGAGCTGGCCGCCTAGGTTTGTCGATTCTCCTCCTTTTGACGATTGGAGAAGGTATTTGGAAGTCCTTCTCGACCGCCGCAGGGCAGTGACTCGGCCTGCAGGGCGGAGCATGTTTGGTTTTCTTTGCTGCAGGGGCGATCTTTTGGCGGTGCGCAGGGGCGCTTTCTTCTTGGTGGAGAGGAAGTTTGTGTCTTGGGTCGGTGATTCCCCTCACTAGTGTCGGCTCTCTTGGCGTAAGCTCGCTCCGAGCACCGGAGAGGTTAGCTCGAACATCCTCTTGTTAACATGGAAAGCCTTCCCATGTCTAAGAGGGACTCCTTTCACCTCAATAGCCGGCCAATCACCGAGGCCATATCCTGAGGATCCTCCAAATGTGTCGTCTTCTTTGAAGGACTTGTTCCCACGTTCGCGGCAGATGCATTGTAGATAAACTCATTGATTTATCTTCTTTTCTCGATGATTGCAGCCATCACAATCAGCTTTGCCTTTGTGAGTTGGTCAAAGCCGCCAAATTTGATGTCGATACACTTGGCAACTATGTCCAACAATTTGTGATAATCCTCCTTCAGCAGATCTCTTGTTTTCTTTGTGTATATTATTTTGTCGACAACGTCGGACTTGGCTATCTCTTTCCATGCGTCACCCAAGTTTACATCGGCCTCTTTAATCTCGGATGCTCCTTACCTGGCGGTAGTGAGCAATATTCACCAAATCCTTGGCGGTGATAGTCACCAGTTTGCTTTCCCGTGAGCAGATGACTTGATTCCTTCATCATGAATCTCGGCATTCACGTAGAATTGTGCGACCTCCTCCACGTAGGTCATAGGATATTCCAGCGTTAGAAAGCGGTTTTAGTCCGGTCGTTTCCGACTTTCTCGGCGATTTTCTTCACCAGGGTGTCGCGTCGGATCCTCGCTTCACCATTCCGACGAAATCCACGGTCGAACCGGTGTGGATTTGTTTTCCCAACTTGGTAAAATCATAAGTTGGTGCCATTTCTCAGAATAATTTCAAGGAAAAACTCAGAAAATGATTTTCAGCTTGATAGGGTTTCGAGAGTATTTTGCCTTTGCTTTTGAGAGAATGAGATGAACAGTTTTTAGAAGTGTGAGAGAGAAACGGACGAAAATGGTTTAAATATGGTTTATGAAAGGGCGTGCGGCGGTTTTTTTGAATTGTGATCGAAATCAACGGCTTGGATTTCGCACGCATATTGAGCAGTTCATGTCTCGTATTTAATGCGGCAGCATTTATATCCAATCATAGGCTTGGTGTGCAGCTTTATGTCTGTACACATCATCATTATGCTGACGTGTTCCTTAAAACATTCCCGCTAAGTCAAAACGACTGCGTTTTTGTCACTTTGCTCATAAGTTATTCACTTATCTCTTAGCCGATTTAACTCGCTTCTCACATTTCTCTTAGTGACTCAAATTTATCGGTGACTTGGTATAGCCGACTTTCCGATCTGGTGATTCTTGGTGATTTTTGCTTTCAAACTCTTTTTCACCTTCTTTCTGTTCCATTTCTTTTCTTTGATTCTTACGTGTGTCTCGGCTTAGCTCAATTAGCCCCAACTCATGTTTGAGTTCTTCAAATCTTGACTCACATAATGGTTTTGTGAAGATGTCAGCTAGTTGTTTATCAGTTGAGATATATTCCAGGATGATGTCCTTCTTTTCAACATGGTCTCTTATGAAGTGATATCTGACATCAATATGTTTTGTTCTTGAGTGCAACACAGGATTTTGAGTGATTGCAATGGCACTTGTGTTATCACACATGATTGGAATTTATTTTTCTTCAACTTCATAGTCTCTCGGTGATGTCTCATCCATAGGATTTGGGCACAACAATGTTTGCCCAGCCTATGTATTCTCGCTTCCAAATTTGTAGAGGTGGCTATTGAGTTTTGCTTCTTGCTAAACCAGGAAATTAGTCTGTTTCCTAGCATTTGACATGTGCCTGAAGTATTTCTTCTGTCCACTCGCATCAAAGATAGTCGTAGTCCGAATAGCCAATTAGCTTGAATCCACCTTCCTTTGGATACCATAGGCCTACTTGGCTTCCTTTTAAGTATCTCAATATTCTCTTAGTCTTTGTCATATGGCTCTCTTTTGGAGCAGATTGAAATCTTGCACATACACCTACAAAGAAAGGTGATGTCCGGCCGCTATTTGTGAGATAGAGCAATGATCCAATAAGTGCTCAGTATCTTGTTTGATCTACTGTGCTTGCCATCCGCATCCATGTCCATTTTGTGATGTGTTCATTGGTATTTTTCGTAAGACTTCTCCTCCATACCAAATTTCTTCATTAAATCTCCGGTGTATTTTGTTTGACTTATGAAGGTTCCATCCTTCATTGTTTCACTTGAAGTCCAAGGAAGAATGTCGGCTCTCCCATCATGCTCATTTCAAATTTACTTTGCATGAGGTTTGAGAATTTTTCACACAGACTCTTTGTTAGTGGATCCAAAAATGATGTCATCCACATATATTTGAACAAGCAAGATACTCTTCTTGTCTTGAATTCTGAAAAGTGTTCTATCTACTTTTCCTTTTGTGAATCCATTTTCAATCGGGAATTGTGACAGGTATCATACCATGCTCCTGGGTGCCTGTTTCAATCCATACAGGGCTTTCTTGAGTTTGTATACCTTGTCTCCAAGAGTCTTCTCGCTCAAATCCTCGGAGGTTGTTCAACATACACTTCTTCTTCCAATAAACCATTTAGGAATGCACTTTTTACATCCATTTGATATACAATGAAATTCTTGTGAGTCGCATAGGCAAGAAACATCCTTATAGCTTCCAATCTTGCTACGAGGAGCAAATGTTTCATCAAAATCTATTCTTCTTCTCGCGCAAAGATCCTTTGGCTACCAATCTTGCTTTGTTTCTTACCACGTAACCTTCCTCGTTCATCTTATTTTCGAACACCCATTTGGTTCCAATAACATTTTGATGTATGGGTCTTTGCACTAATTCCCATACTTTATTTCTCTCAACCGATTCAACTCTTCTTGCATAGCTTTGAATCCAATGTGTGTCGCCCAATGCTTGTGACACATCTTTGGGCTCTATTTGCGAAATGAAGCATGTGAACATTGCTTCTTGTTGAGTTCTCGATCTTGTCTTGACACCTTCTCTTATATCTCCAATGACAAGTTCGGTGGATGGTCTCACCATCTTACGCCAAAGGTTGGAGTAAGTTAGCCGGATTGATCGACTTACGTACCGTGGTGTGTTCTTTGGGTCGGCTCTCTCGTGGTCACTCACCGCAGATTTTTCGGTTTGTTTTTGAGATTCGACTATCTCATCTTCCTCTGAATTGATAATTCGGCTTCGGCTTCAAAGATAGGGACTCTTCAGTATGGTCGGATGATTCAAATTTTATCGGTGACTCTTCAATGTCTTCTCCATTTATATTTCGCTCATCGAATACTACATGAATGGATTCTTTCGTAACCATAGTCCTTTTGTTGAGTATTCTCGTAAGCTTTGCTTTTGGTTTGAGTATCCTAAGAAGATACCTTCATCGGCTTTAGCATCAAAAGCCTTTAGGTTGTCTTTGCCATTGTTGTGGATGAAGCATTTACATCCAAATATTCGAAATATGCAACACTTGGTTTTCTTCATCCAGATCTCATAGGGAGTCTTTGTCATTGTCTATTTATCATACATCTGTTTTGAGTGTAGCAAGTTGTGTTGATTGCTTCACCCAAAATCTTTTTGGTAACTCGCTTGCCTAACATGGTCCTTGCCGCTTCTTTGAGAGTTCTATTCCTTCTTTCTCGCAACTCCATTCTCTTTGTGGAGTCCTTCTGCGATAGTTCATGGCCAATACCATTCTCAATACAATCTTGAAGTTATTATTCCATTGACAAACTCGGTTCCTCTGTCTCCGATCTTATTTTGATAATGGTTTGACTCTTCTCGTTTTGAATCCTCTTCATCATGTTTGTGGCGTTTTTGTAGAGTTTCTTTCTTCTTACACATGAAAATTGTCCATGTATATCTTGAGTAGTCATCTACTACCACCAAGGTGTATTTATTTCCACTTATCTTTGGCGTGTTCCATGGGCCAAATAGATCCATATGAAGCAGTGCAAGATATTCTTGTTGAGGATGGGCATGTCTTTTCTTTAAATGACGACTTGATTTGTTTTCCT
The DNA here is from genome assembly GCA_016081115.2 of Rehmannia glutinosa. Taxonomy (NCBI): domain Eukaryota; kingdom Viridiplantae; phylum Streptophyta; class Magnoliopsida; order Lamiales; family Orobanchaceae; genus Rehmannia; species Rehmannia glutinosa. The sequence continues at coordinate 72,199,602 of CM071937.1, read as the reverse complement.
TCGACATGCGTCACATATACTCTCCTTCAGATCATCGAGTCTGGAAGTCCTTCCACAAGATGACTTCTTGCCGGTTTGTTGATCGTTTTGAAATTGGGATGACTCGGCTTTTTGTGCCACAGCCAACTTGATTCACCAGTGCTCTTTGCTAGTAGAAAGTCTTTGGGTGTTGCGAGTTGACCAATCCACTACATACATATTTTTTCGTCTACATCCTTGCAAAGACAACTTCATTTGATTCAATATCCTTGATTTGGCATATACCCATGTTGAATCCAACATTGTAGCCCTTGTCACAAAGTTGATGATGCTTAGTAGATTGAAGTTTAGTCCTTCAACATATGCAACATCTCGTGATTTCTAATCCATTCCTCTTGATGGATCCAATGCCTTTATTTCACCGGAGCTTCATTTCCTCCAAATATGACTTTTGCTCCTTTGACTTCCTTGAATTTTGACAGATTTCTCTTATTTCTGTCATATGTCCTGGAATGACCACTATCCATGTACCAGGTTCCTTGGCACTCACTGCATTCTTGAACCCGCAATCAAGGAAATTAAGTTTTGGTACCCATGCTTGTCCGGGTCCCGAGGGGTTAGAATTATAAGATGATCCAACCAACCTATAGCCAAATGATTTGACTCTAAGAGGTTGCCATCTATCGTGCCATAATCATAATTAATCCTGGCAAATTGCTTGGGGATTCTAGGTTCATACAAATGTCTCTTTTGTCCAGTATGCCGCATGTATGTTTTAGCAATTGCCTTCCTTGGGTAATTGTGGTGTTTTTGAGTGTAGTGCCTAGGTGCATATGTGTTGATGAAAGCTCTTATGCTTTTGGAATGGCCTTTCTTTGAGTTTTAAGCCTTTGCCATTTGGGCTTGTACTCCATAAGTCTCAGCCGCCGATAGTTCACATTATTCCAATCACTTGGCTTGGATATTTTCTACCATTCCCATTATATGTATTTATTTTATGGATTTTCTGGGGTTTTTGGTAGCTCGCTTCTTCTTTACAGAGTATTTTCTGTTTGGAGTTTTTGAGGACTCTTTGAATCTCTTCTCACTGCCCTTTCAAAGACACTCAACTCGGTATTTTCCTTTTCCTTTGTAACCAAGACCAGTTTGCTTAGTATTGTGCTTTGGAGTGAATGTGTGTGCAACATTTAGAGTTTTGGATTTTTTGATTCTTCGTGACTTGAAGATCCTTTTTCCAAAATTACTCTTGAGGTTTGACATGACATAGAGGAATTAAATCCTAAGCCTGTCTTATCTCCACATTCTCTTTGACTCATAATAAAATCATCCAATGATTTAGATGCCTTAGTGAATGAGGCAATAACATTCTTGAGGTCATTCTCCTCTTTTCTATAGCAAAGCAATTTCTCACTGTTAATTTAGCATTTTCATTTTTAAACTTTTATTCTCATTAGCTATTTGACTTAGAGTACTCGGCTCCTTAGTCAGCTTTGAGTTTTGACTTTTGAGTAGTAATTTGTTTTCCTCATTCAATAGTGTGTGTGAGGATTTAATGTGCTCAAAATCTTTCATCATTTTGCCTAATGAATCATAAAGATCCGTAGGTGATGAAGTGTGTGTGTCACGATCACTATCACTAGTGTCCGAGCTTGTTGAGTTAGATTGTACCTCATCTTCTTGATCTTGTTCTTTGGCCATCAAGCGGATCAAGGCTTCTTTCTTCGAGTCACTTGAGTAGTCGCCATCGCTCTCGAGTCACATTTGTCCCTCCCGACTTGGCATTTGTCTCGTGATCTCTGCAGCCCACCATTGCCTTTTTCTTTTCTTGCTTTCTTTCTCTCAAGACCTTTCTTTTTCTTCTTCATCTCTGTATTTCTTGACTACAGGATATGAACAATCAATGGCATAGTGACCTGGTTGTCTGCAGTTCCAACATAGATATTCAGCCTTTTGATCACTCTTTCCATTCTTGAGTTGTCACCCCCTTTGATATTCAACTTTTTGATGATCTGTTCTCTTGGTTGGCCTGTCTTCCCTTGATTTAGAGGGAGCTGAGTGTCTTCTCGGAAGATTCGCCCTTTCTCTCTTGTAGTTCTTATTGAAGAACTTGTTGAACCTTTTAACCATCGGGGCTATTTCTTCCGGGTCAATGACTTCTTTGACCTCGGCTCTCTTCCCATCTTTAACAATTAGAGCAAATTGTTTTGGGGTACAAATTTGTCTCTTCCTGGTCTTTCCTTCTCACTCAAACTCGTAGGCTTTGAGGTCCGAGAATAACTCATGATTGGATGTCTTTGATAGGTCCATGGAGTGTCTCAATGCCATGACCTTCATTTCCCATTCATTTGGAAGACTTTTTAGGATCTTCATACACATTTCCTTGTGTATATTCCTTTCCAAGTGTAGATGAGCTCATTTGTGATTTCGTAAACCGAGCATCCGGTTGATCCAGGTTTTCTCCCGAGATCATTTTAAAGTTCTCAAATTTTTGTCTGACCACCGATAGTTTGTTTTCTTTGATTTGCTCCGAGCCTTCACAAATCAATGTCGGTTTGTCCCATTTCTTAGCCGTTTTGCAAGATTTCACTTTATTGAACATGGCTTTGTCAAGGTTTTGTAAAGAATGTCCTTGGCTACATTGTCAGGTTGTATCTTTTCTGTCATCATTTGTCCACTCAGTTCTTAGTTTTTCAACCATGACGTCCAGGTGTTTGATCTTCTTCTCCTTCACCGCAACTCTTCGCAGCTGTGTTCACCTTTAATATTTGCAGAGGCCCATCTTCTATCACTATCCACATCTCATCATGTAATCTTTGATAGATGAGCTCGCATACGATTTTCCAATCATCAAATTCTTCAATAGTGAACATAGGAATGCGTGTTAGATTTGCTTCCATGATAATAACTTTTAATGATAGAAAAGAGTTTTGAAAGTTTAAGTACTAAAGCGAGACTTTGAAAAGTTTGGAGATCTAGTTCAAGAACCGGTGCGGAGGGTTCAATGAACCAACCGCTCCGATACCACTTGTAGGTCCCAAGGGGTGTAAGTGTAAGGTTTAGAAGGGGGGGTTGAATAAACCTTACCAAATTTTCGATTTAGTCTTTTTAAATCTACTGAGTTCTACACTGTTTGTGTCCTGATGGACAATCGAATTAGTCACTCAAGAGAGTTGATCTCTTAATGATTTCACCGATAATTAATGGAGTAACTCATTGTTGGATATAATTTGACTCAACTGTGGTTTTGTTTTGTGGAAGACTTAACACCCTTACGTTTAATTAAGCAAGATTTTAGAGCTTGATTTAGTACTTATAAATTATCAAATGGATAGCAAATTTATCGTGAGATATAAGCGATTAAAAGTGCAGAATTTAAATCTTTGAAATGTAAATGACACAATAAAATTTTTATAGAGGTTCAAGATGGGGTAATTCTTCTACTCCTCTCTTCTCCAACTCCTGGAGGAATCCACTAGGTAATGATCGAGTTTACAAAGTGGTAACAGTCCGGATACAAGTCTTGATCACAACGGCCGACTTGATCCTTTGGGACTCGACCGAGACGCCTTGATCACTCGGTGGCTTCTCGACGACTCGGCCTTCTTCCGTGGCGTACCGCTTTGCTACTACTGACTCACTTGCTCAAGCACTTTGGATTTGATCACGAAGCCCTCCAAAAGCTTAAGACTTGGTTCACCTTTGAACCTTTCTACAATCCTTCCCGGAATGTAGACCCCTTGTTTTCGTATTTTCCTCTTCAACCGATTGAAGTTCTCTTTCCTTCACAAGGTAAGTGTTGGATTGATGTACTTCAAATGTGAGTTTGAGGATTGAGAATGTTTCAGATTTTGATAAGCTTGTATATCTCACGTGTGTCATTCATCATTCTTCTCAAACAAACTCCTCGGCCTTTTATAGTGAACTTTCAAAAATTTGCCCGTTGAAGAGATAGGCTCATTTTTGAAAGTCACTTTGCGATCGTTGGCTTGCGTTCTTGGAATTGCCATTTCCTCGTATGAATTGTTTTATCACCTTTCGCAGTTCGACACGGTGTAGTGCTTCCCATTGGTTCATTCTTTTTGCACGCTCTGGGACCGAGCACTCCAAGAAAGGTGGTATGGAGATATTACTTGTTTAAGTAAATCTCTTGATTTCGGCAACGGTTCTTTTACGATTATCTCGACTTGATCGCATTTCCTTGCTTTCCCAGGTGACTTAGAGTCGCCTTCCAATCATGGATGACTTCTTCTCGTCACTTGACTTGAGACTTGGCTTCTCTTGAGTTGACTTGATCGTGATGTTCCACTCACCGCATCTCACCGCTTCGAGTTCGAGTTCTGTCATTTGCTCTTCTTTTGCCGTACTGTTGTCTCTCAGAGTTTTCCTTCAAGCCTTGATTGTCTTCTTGCATGTTGGGCGTAGCCGACTTAACTCGGCTTGGCCACTCTAATTGTTACAATACAATTTACAACAAGAATTGGGGAGCCAACTTTATATTCTAAGTTTTACATGGCATTCATCAAAATCTAAACAATAAAATTCCTAACATCGTTGTGAACAAAATCTAGTCCAATGGATATATTATGGACTTGTTGTTCTTTATTGATGATTGTTTTTTACAGGGGCGACTTCTAAGCTCGGGATATTTTTGTTCACATTGTAAAAGCCGAGCTTTTAGCTTTTGTTTGATTGCTTCTATATTACTCTTGTTGTGCATGTTGATAGGGAGATTTTGCAATAATATTTTTGAAAATCAGACTCCCATCCTTGAGATTATTATGCATGGAATGTTGTCGCTCTCAACAGATAGTTCATTTTTAACCGGAAAATTGTTTTGTTTTCAAAATCAATATCTTTAAATTGTTTTGGTTTGTAATCATCAAAAAGGGGGAGTTTGTTAGATAAATATTTTTATCATGATTTTGATGATTTTGTTTTTACACCAAAACAATGTTTTTAACAGTTGCCCAAATACTCGTAAATGATTTAAAATGTTTTTACTAATTTTTCGGAGTATTTCTTAGAGTTTATTTTCGACAAAAAAATGGACAACACTTTTGATGATTTTGTGTTAATGTGTTTTTACACCAAAACAATGTTTCTAAATGTTGTCTAAATACTCCCGATCGATCTAAAATATTTTTACTAATTTTTCGGAGTATTTCTTGAAGTTTATTTTTGACTAAAATTGGACAACTCCTCTGTTTTGAGGTCAACCGTCGCCCCTAGAGGGCAACCCGCACTGAGAACGCGTCTTAAACTTGAAAAAGAGAACATGCTAAGGGAGGTCAATCGTGCTCACAACCGTGCGGTTGGCCGGTGCCTGGAGTGTTCGATTTTGAGTCGAGAACTCTCTCAGATTGGTTTTGAAAGACCCCGGGTCCAAAGTGCACGCCGACGGCGGGTCGGACCCCATGTCGACGGTCTCCCGAGGTATTTCGTGCAATTATTTTAAAAGTCTTATTTCTATTCGATCGGCCGCTCTATATGTTTATCAATGATTCTAGCCGTTGACAAAGCAGACATCTTTTCTTTAATTTGTGGGGTTGATTTTGTAATGACTATAATCTTGATTTTAATTGCAATTTTTTTAGATATCAATCTCCAAGAAGGAGTCTATGTCCTGGAAATCAAACCCAAGACCTCTCTTATAAATAGAGGAAGATTTGAAGCAACACAACAAGAGAAAATAATACAACACAACAAGATACATTCAAACAAACACTTTTGTTCTTCTATTTTCAATATTCTTGTTGTAATAGCCTAAGATCTTACACTTTCACATCTTGAGGTCTAGGCTTTATTCTTGATTACACTTGCACTCAAACTTGTATATTTCATTATCGAGTTGTAATCTTGAATTTGGGTTCATCATTCAACACAAGATATCATTGTGAGTGTTCTTGTGATAAGAACACACTTGGGTGATCTTAGGTATTAGGTGTTAGAAGATTGTGGTAATCTTCTTATTGAAGAGTTTGGTGCTCTTTGAGGTGTTGAAGAATTTGGTGTTCTTTGAGGTGGAAGATTGTGGTAATCTTCACAGGTGCCGTAGAAGATTATGGTAATCTTCAAGGAGATTGTGGTAATCTCCAAAGAGGTATTGTAAGGTGATGTTGTATTAATTGTGGTAATTAATATTTTTTTCTTTTTGAAATTCATCCCGGAGATACTGGCGTGGTAGAGGATTAGGCCCTAGGTGGGTTGAACCTCTATAAATCGATGCGTGTTATTTACTTCCGTACCTTCATTATTGTCTTGGCTTGTTTGATTCGAAAAAGAGGGCATAATCGAGAAAATAGAGATAATCTATTCACCATCCTCTAGATTATCGTAGCCGCTTGGACTTACAGATATTGCGTATTTTTGTAACTTTTTACAGGAAACAGAGCTTAAATGGAAAGATATCAGTTGGAAGGACCGGACATGATCGACGAGTGCAAAGACAAGATCAAGAAGATGAAGAAAATGGACGAAAACCAATCACATGGTCGGACCGTGTGGGATGACACGACCGTTTGAGTGCCAGTGTGAAGCTACACAACCGTGTGAAGTGTTTGGGAGAAAAAGAGACATAAACAAGTTACACTGTCGCCCCTTCATGCGATCTATCTGCGTCCGATTTTAAGTCATTTTCCCATCGAACTCTACAAGTGATCTCTCAAGCACTTATAATAGGGGACCAAGGCTTTGCACGAAAATACATCATCTTACATCTGAAAATACATCAAAATACACAAGATTACACAAATCAAATGTCTTCCGAGAGAGGAGGGCTAGGTTACGAAGAACACCACAAGACCTTTCACATCTGCGGAAGCACAAGAGCTTCAAGGCTTGGAAGGAGGATCCATCCCGACAAGAAGTGGTTTTCTTTCTTAGTTTAGATCTCTTGTATGTACTTAAACGATATCATAATGTTGATTCCAAATTTATCTATGAATTTGTTATCAATGTTTGGCTAATCTTTGGATCTGAGTGGCATAATCAAAATTATGGATTCATGTTAAATCTTGATTGATTGTTTTCTTAATTGATTTATGTGTTCTATTTATGAATTCGAGTGCTTATTTTTAATTGCCGATTATTTGATCAATAATTTACATGTAACACTTGTTAGTCCATGATCCGGAGGTGAGTTCTAACGAGATTTAAAATCGATTTCGGACATAAACAGGGTAATGTATCGGAGACTACATCTGTTTGTGGGGAGTATTTCAATTCAAAGATCTGCTGGGAGTTAATAATAGTTGTGATGCATCGGAAGACCTTAATTATTATTAATCTACTTTTTTTTTTATGCGGCACTGGGAGGGGAAATGAACTAGTTTAGGAATTGAACCCATAGAAATACATGAAATGGTTTTGAAACATTGATCGAATTTAATATTGAAGAAGCATGTTGAGATTATATGCTTAAGGTTGCTTTCGTATTTGTTGAAAATACTTGTGGAGTTCGAATTTATTTGTTATCTTTTTATTTTTTGATTAGATATTAAAAACTCTTGATTTTCGGCCGCTGCTATAAAATTAGAATACGATGTTATTATATTCTAAGTGTTTCGTATTCAATTCCTGAGGAATACGACCTTGTTTGCCATTATCCTATAAACTACACATCGTACACTTGCAATATAGAGATCCAAATATTTTTGACGAACAGGTTTGCTATTAAAAAAGTGGAGACAGACCGCAGTTTGGTGGCTTTACACCGCATCAATGGCTCAACTTGGGGATGAAACCTGCTTCATTCTGGAATATTAAATCCTTGCTGAATGTGGGAAATGATAGTATTGAAGTTTCTTTTATACCTCGTGAATGTAATAGGGTGGCTGATTGCTTAGCATCTTCGATTTTTCACTGTGTTCTAGTTTATTTTGACAGTTACTGTGCCTTTGTGGTTGAGTTTAGCTATATTGGTCGACTTGAATTAAGTTAATGAAAGTTGTTCAAAAAAAAAAAAAAAATAGGAGACTTTTGTTTTGATAGCTTTTGTTCGGAAGATTTAGATGAATTATTATCCGATGATTCGTCAGAGAAGCAAGATCGATTTCATTGATACATATTTTGTTCAGCGTATTCGTTGCAATTTTCTTATTTTATGGATCGAGTTAGATCTATCTAGGTTTAAAATTTTATTTTAAATTCTATTTTAGACTGTATAGATTTCTTATCCATCGGCCTTCCTAAAAAAGGGAAAAAAATTTAAAAAGTTTGCAAATTCATATAGTTTATACTTTATACCCACAGAAGCAATATTTCATTTCTTGTTGAGTACGTGGTGAATATATGAATATGTATAACACAACCTCTCAACTATATGAGATGCTTGGTATTAAATAAGATTACTTTATAAATGTGAGCACCAAACCTCATCACGACCATATTAATTACAATATTGGGAGGATTTGTTGGCCCTCTCTCCCAATAATTTATATTATTTAGCCAAAGTATACAGTATTACAAGGATTTGTAGTCATTCAGACTCTTTAACATTGAAATTGAAAATATGAAAATATGAAAGTATACGCTTCAAAAAAAAACACTGAAAGTATACAAGTTGGAAAGTCATACTCCAAATTTGCCATTTTCTTTTTAGAAAAAAAGTACAATTAAAAGGACTAGAAAAAAATATTTAAATATTTTCTTGAAAGGTCAAAAATAAAAAATATTTAAATATGGTAAATGCCATAGAAGAACTTCTGATGACTGATTTGTCATGTTTGGACTAATGACTCCTATACTAATTTTATGTACTCAAATCTAAAAAACTCCTTTTTCCCTAAAATATTTTCCGATAACCCTTTCTTCTCAAAATTCCCCCTTATGAGTTATGTCCATCTTTTGAGTCTGAAAACCCACGGAAAGTAAATTATAAATCCCTACGCAACATATATATACATATATATACACACACACTACAAGGAGAGAACTTGAATACGAAGGGAAACTCAATTATACTAAATTCATATCTATTTCGGACAAGGGATATACTCATACAATTATGAGGGCACCGAAGAGGCCGATCCAAGCGGTGTCGACATGGGTGCGGCGGCAACCGCCGAAGGTGAAGGCGTTTCTGGCTGTGATTAGCGGCATGGCGGCTCTTGTTCTCCTTCGCGCAATTGTTCACGATCACGATAATCTTTTGTCGCAGCGGAGGCTGTTCACTCGATCGGAATTGCTGTTCTGATTTACAAGTTAATGAAGGAGAAGACTTGTGCTGGTACGACGTTGTATATTTTGTAATTGATGTTTATATCTATTGTTGTTTAGTCAATTGGTTCTGATGAGTTTGGATCTTTGAGAAGTGCGGATTTGGGGATGAGGCAGTTTGGGGCTTTTGGGAACTGGGGATTTGGGGAGTGAGGGGGTTTGGTGCTGTGAGCGAAAAAAGATTTAGATTTAGTGTGTGTGTGTGTATTTATATATTGTAATTTTGTTTTTCTTTTCCTCTGAAAGTAGCTGTCTTGGAGGTTAATTGTGGATTTAGTTCTTTTCTTTCTATTGTTAAGCGAGGAATGAGAAAGCTTGCAACTTTTGAGAATTGGAGGGTTCTGGGGGAGATCTTATTTTTATTGTTGGGATTTTGGGAGCAGGAGAAAGGCTTAATGGATTTGTTTTATTTCTTTTGTTAGTTGTTTTTATGAAATGTTGCTATATGCTGTTTTGGATTATTTCCTTTTTCAAATTTTAATTATCTTGTTGAAAGATGTGATTTTTATGTGACTTTTGTTCCTCCTGGAAAGAAAAGTATGTTATTCAGGTTCAATTGTACTTGTAAAAAGAACTAATTGGTAGGCCAGAGTTCATATTTTCTTTTCTTCAATGGTATAATCTTGTTACATGGCACAGTTTGAAGACGTTGACCCGTTATTTCAATTTTCATCTCTATGTAATAGTCTTTAGAATTGAAAATTGAGTCATTGTTTTGGAGGCGTTATGTGCTTATTAGTTATTACCTTGTTTTTGTAACTATGTTAGTTCTTCATGTGCCTGAAAATACTGGGTGGGCAAGTCTATTGTGATGCATTGTAATATGGAATTTTGCTGTAGGTTAGTTGAATGAGATATATGCTGTATTTTGCTGCCTGTATTAAGTCGGGTGCAGAGAACAGAGTAAACTCCTCGGTTTGTTAATCCTAAAATAGTTGTATTGTGATACTTACATACATTGGATGTTGACGATAAATGTAGCATAACTCCACTTTAGAGAAAATTTAACAGGTTTTCTTATGTAAACTCAGTGAGGATACATATTAAATTTGACTTTTTCTTTTAATGAATTTATGTCTAATGATGCCATATTGTGTATAAGGTCTTGTTTCACGGGAAACTAAAAACAAGTTCATTGAATTGTTTGGGTTGTGTTCTGGAACTCCTCTAGGCATATAATCTTGCTGCAACATAACAATCTGGGTATAAATTCAGATTCTGAATGTTTCATCTATCCAACTTTCTATGCTGATTTCCTCCATTTTCATTTATTAATTCCATGGCAGGGCTTTCACTCAAATCCCAGGAGCTAACAGCAATCTTTTTGGCTGTTAGATTGTATTGCAGTTTTGTCATGGAATACGACATACACACTTTGCTTGACATGGCTACGCTGGCTACTACTCTGTGGGTTATTTATATGATTCGTTTCAATTTGAAATCAAGTTACATGGAGGATAAGGACAATATTCCTCTGTACTATGTGGTGAGTCTTTTATCCAAAATGGTCGTTTGTTATACTTAAGATTTTGGTTTTGGACTTGAGGATAGAGTTCATCTGAAAATGCTTCAGAATCCAGAATATCTAATTCTTGAGTTGTCATTTCACCAATCAAGAAACGAGAAATTTATTTTATAAGTTACAATGTGTTGATACCATTTTTTTAACTGATACAAATATTATCATGCAAAAATAGAGATTAAACTTTTTGCGCCCCGAGAGTTTGTTCTGTTAATGTATGCTTATATTAGTTGTTTTCTGTTCTTGTTGTCTCATTTTTTCATAGTATTAATTTGTAAATAAGCTCTTTTGATTTTGGCTCTAGTGCTTATGATGGAGTCCTTAGCTCCTAATGCATGTATGCACTATTTCCTTGTACTTAAAGTAGGATGTAGGTCTTGATGTCTGTAGTTCTACCTTCAGTTCGATCTGTTAATCACGACCTTTTTCTAGCTTCAAGTCTGTAAGTTCCATTTCTGGTGCATTTAGTCTCAAGCTACCTTTCTTGTAAATTTGTTATCAACTTTTTTTGTATCATTTATGATCTGATGTCGACGAAGTTCACTATGGTGTTAGTGCTTTACTTTGAGGGAAAATAGTTAAGCTTGTGCTACCTTTAGCGGTATAAAAGGAGCACTACTGTTGAATGTTTCCTTTAACTTTTAATTTTTTGAGCAACTTATGGTCTAATAATGATGTGCTCATCCAAACATGAGAAGGGTTAATTTGTTCTCAGTATATACTAAACTTGGTTCCATTTTTCATCTATTTTCTACTGTTAAGAAGTTTCTTATGCTTTTATGCTTTTGGAATCTTTCGCCTATTTTTGCTATCAAATTTGAAAAAGTGTCTGTGCAGGTGCTCCCTTGTGCTGTTATAGCTTTACTAATTCACCCATCTACATCGCATCACATCATCAACAGGATTGCCTGGGCTTTCTGTGTTTATCTTGAAGCTGTTTCTGTGCTACCTCAACTGCGCGTCATGCAAAACACAAAGGTTAGATAAAATTGGGGATGACAATTATCCACACATGCTAATTCACATTTTGATTTAAGTGTGGAGGTTTCTATTGCATGAAATGATGACATATTTGATTTTTCTTGGCAGATTGTTGAGCCTTTTACTGCTCATTATGTATTTGCATTGGGCGTTGCAAGGTTCTTGAGCTGCGCACACTGGGTTCTCCAGGTTAGACGCATGAACTCTAAATTATTTTAAGGGATAATTACAAAAAAAAAAAAAAAAATTAGGTTCGGTCTAATTACAAAAAAAAATCGAGAGGTTTATGAAAATTACAGAAAACCTCTTGAGGTTTGATTCCATCTTAGGCAAAATTACATTTTTGATCCTATAAGTTGGCCTAATTTCACCTTTTGTCCTCTATGTTTTAGAGGTGCCGTTTGACATCCACTAAGTTTTAAAAAGTTGCACATTTGGTCCTATTTTCAATTTTGGAGATATCATATTCCTAAAATGCTGACATAGCAAAATTAATAATATTATGTGGATTAAAAGTGGGGTGTTTGGATCCAAATTATGAATGTTATGGATTAATTGGTATAAAAAGATGTATATTTACTTTCTAATCTTACCACATGTAATAAATTGGAGGGTAAATTGATATAATATTTTATTTCTGCAGACAACCATGATAATATATATTCTATTTAGATAAAAATGACAAATGGACTCAAATGAAGAAATGCATTTACTTAATACTATTTACATATTAATATATATCTATGTATATTACCCACATATAAATTATCTATAATATGTATTTTTTACTGTTTTTTGGTGGAGGGCAGGGAATTGGTGAGACGAGTTCCTTAGTTGTTATTTTTTATGTTTTTTCATTCATTTATGTATACAAGATTTAATTATTTTTTTAGATTATATACTCTATTTTATTCAATTTTTAGTTTAAACTTAAATAAATATATTAATTTTAAATATTATTATTTGGATTTGTTAAAATACTAATAATATATATATATATATATGATGTAAATTATTATATTATATCATGACTAATTTTAAATACCGTTTCTCTTTTTAAATATGAAGTTCCTAAAGTTTTTTTTATTTTTCTTTAATTTTATATATAATTTTTTAATCATTAAGATTTTTTAAAACTTGTAAACTATTTTATTTTATTATTATTTACAAAATAAATCATTTTCCAAATTTTATGCCGCATAAGTTGCCAAGTAAGCACCATGTCACCAAAAGTCTATCCACATAAGCTTTAATTTTGTCACTTAAGTATTTTAGGAATAGGATATCCCCAAAATTGAAAAATAGGTCTAAATGTGCAACTTTTTAAAAGTTGTTGCCAAACGCCACCCCTAAAACATAGAAGACTAAAAGTGTATTTAGGCCAACTTAAAGGACCAAAAATGCAGTTTTGCCTTTCGTCTTACATTTTCCCACTTTGTGCGAGAAAACATTTGAAAATCCTCCCGACTGACAAAAATATTACAAAGTGAACCCTTTAAAGCTAAGACTTAATCAAACCTGAGAGGGTATTTTGTAATTTTGAAACATCTCCGGATCTTTTTGTAACTAACCCAAACCCTCGGGGGGTTTCTGTAATTATCCCTTCTTTTAATCGCGTCCATTACCTGATCATGAATCTTTCATATTATCCGCACCTGTATGAGAGTTCAGGATGATATTAACACAAGTATGAATGGCTTTATGGGGTTACATGTTCTAATGATTATTTAGGTGTTATGTGTCGTTGATCATTCCTTCTATGATCTGGCATGTAATGTTTTTTAACTCTGTATTGAATATGCTTGTCCGAGTAATATGCAGATCTCCTCCTGAATGTATATTTGAACGGAAAAAAATCATGTGAATAGGTATTAGAAATGATTGGCACAAGGAATGGTAGTTAAATTATGTGGGTTGTGTAAAGTTCTTTCTTTCGGAAAGCATTAAATCCTTTTGTTTAACCCGGGCTCATAAAATATTATTAAGGGTTAATTACCAAAAATGCCCTTGAGGTTTGGTCTACTTACAAGAAAACCCAACAATCTTTTCAAATTACAAATAATCACCTTGATATTTGTTTTGGTTTTACAAATTGCAGCCTTAATAGGAGGGTATTTGTTAACTTTAAAAAAACAATCTTGAAGTGGGTGTTTGTAATACCTTAAAGGGGTATGTATAATTTATGAAGAGAATTGGATTTTTTTTATTTAAGTCATGCCTCAGGATACTTTTTATAATTATTCGTAGTATTAAACTGTAGTTTCCTTTTTATTAGAAGCTCTAGTTTTTTAGACGAGCAAGGATTAGGTTTTGTATATTGGTATCACTATTGAAACATTTTTCGATTCAGGTTTTGGACACCGTGGTCATCTCCTTGTGGCATTAGGCTATGGACTCTGGCCTTCGATGGTTCTTTTATCAGAAATCGTTCAGACTTTCATTCTAGCCGACTTTTGCTATTACTATGTAAAAAGGTGTGGGGAAATTCGTGTACCATTGCAGGTTTTTACATCTAATCTTACTGTGGATTATGGAATTGTTTCATTAACTTAGGCTTTATGACATGCAGTGTTTTCGGGGGACAGCTTGTGTTGCGCCTTCCTTCTGGAGTAGTGTAATTGCTGGTTGTCTAAGCTGTTATTTATTCTAGCGGTTTTTGGTGCACTACACCAGCTCCGTTTTGGTCGTTGGTTCTTACAGCGTAGAAACCTGGTTTGGTTGCGAACTTCACGATTCACGAATTGGATGTTTAAATCAATCTCAAAATTACCAGCAATCATATTTGGATTTTTTGGGTAGCCGATTTCAGTGTAAGCATTTCGATTCTGAATTAATGATCACAATGCTTATTTTATTTCATCGTCTTCTCTTGTTTTATCTTTTTGCATCAATATTTGTCTCGACTGCTTATGGAAATGAAAATCTTATTATGGTTTTGATTATATATATAAATTCTCTGTAATGGTAGGACACTATCATTTTATTTAGTTTTGGGTGGATTGTACGTAATATCATAGAAATAACACAGTTGTGAAGCGCAAAGACTATCTAATATTATTTTTAATTGTAATATTATTCTTTATATACCACAAAGACAAAACAAGAATTTCCAATGTTGGAAGTCCAAGAGTTATAGGATAAAAGAATTTCCAAGTGGTAAATAAGAAACAATCATGCTACTATTGAAGACCAATTTGTCACTTAGTTTTGTACACGCATTTTGCACACTTTTGTTATGGTCCACCAACTCTAGGTCCCAACATATCAATTTTATGAGTTATATTTTTAATTTGGCTAGCTTAAAACGTTCAAGAGATATGTATATGGAGCCCATAAATGCATTGCTGCTAATAAACAAAATTTATAAGCTTCTTGAAAGTTCTATATAGGTATAGAATTTTGTATTACATGGGAAAAGTCTGTAAAACAAGTCTCTTTGCGTATATTAATGTAGAAATATAAAAAGAAAATTTCACGAATCTATACCGTCGACGTGAGGAGAAGAAATATAGAAATAGTTGTCATAACTCATTTCATGAATCATGAGGATAAAGTTTGAGTGTTTAAGTTTAGAGAAAATTACACTAAACCCCTATACTATACGCATTTTTACACTATACCATATAAGCTATTTTTGTTACATTTTACTATATGAATTATATTAATTTTTGCACTTTTCCCTATATGGAAAGTTTTACCCCTAAAATTTTATTTTTTTAAAATAATAAAAATGGTTCATTATGATTATATCCAACCCATCATGCTTCCATATAGAAAACTAGTAATTCACCCGTGCGTTGCACGTATATTTTTATTTTAATATTATTGTTTATAATATCTATTAACATGAATGGTATTTATTATTTTATTTTAATAGTAATATTTGTATAAGGTTATTAAAAACAAAAATTTATCTATCAATTTTATATTTTCAACTATAAACTTAAATGTCTAATTCAACTCGTAAGGAATTATTCCCCAATTTATGCATGTCTCTAAATTATTGTTTTATATATCCCTTTCTTTCTCACACACTTTTCTATAAATAATTATATATGATTCGTGAGACAAATATTTTTATATTGTACTTGTCTTGTTGAAAAAAATGAATACTTCTCATTACTAATCAAAAATGTAAATTGAGATATTATTCAAAATAATATGGTAGAAAAATCGTGAATAAAATTTAAAATGAACTATTATGTCATTGATATAAACGTTAGTAGTATTAACATAAATTTTACTGACAATATCATAGTAATTCACTAAAAACTTACGAACATAACATGATATAATCAAACAGGGTATAGAAATAGTACAATTGATATTATCAATATTCATTCTTTGACATTTATTTTCAATAGATGTATGTAAACACCATGAGTTTTCGCATTTTGATCAACAATGGTTGATGTGAATCAATCATCAATCAAAAGAAATGATAGAATACATTTGGAAGTTTGTGATCCAAAAAATTTTAATGGGAAGTTTATTTTAAAATGTAACATCAATCAATTAATCCTATATAAATAAATATATAATTGATTTTACAGTGATTTATTTAATGGCATTGGTTGACAATATAATTATTAATTATCATATATTGAGTTAACAACACATTATTTTCGTTACAAAAAATCTTTTTGTTGACTTACCAAAACAAAACACCATCAATTTTGGATAACTCCAAAACATACATTGGTAGCTTGATATTGATTATTTCATCTTCCAATATTGATTTACCAAAGTAAAGCAACATCAATTCTATGATTGTTTTCTAGAGTTATAGTTAATAAACTATAAAAATAATAAATACTAATTCATTGCATATACCAATTAAGTAATTATATCATTGATTTTATAGGATAATTGTAGTATTGATTGATCATGTCAATTACTTAACGTCAATTTGATTAATTTTATTAATCTCATATCAAGATATGAAAGAGATGTATAATTTTTCAAACAATCAAATCCATTTTTAGTTTTGTAAATATTTTAATTAGTTGTTTTTCATTATTAAGGTAATAGTGTTGTCCAACTATAAACTTTTTTTTTTTGAGGGGTTGTACAATCATAAACTTGTTCACCATTGGAAATAAAAAAAATCTCCCATTGACAATTATTGTCTTTTTTAAGTTAATACATTTTTCTAAATTAACGAATCAGAATCATAAGGTACAATTTTCTTAATTTTTGTTAAACTTCTTGTCAATTATCCATTGTGTATAGCATAGTCAAATTCGATTAAAAACATAAATAGATACTCTCAATTGTTTTATCAAAGGCTTAGTTTTAAAATTCTTTCAATCAATAGTTGATGTCATCTATAGATTGAATAAATACAATAATAAATAATTATTGTATCTATAGTAATGATTTATTGTATACGACAATTGTAGGATTGATTATAGAATTTTTAGATTTTTAAATCTCAAAAATATTACAATCATAACCGAAAAAATAATTAGCCAATAAAATATTTATGTTACTAAAGATTCTTGCCATTAACTTACCAAATCAAAACACCACTAATTTTGGATAACTCTAAAATATGCATTGATTAGGATAATATTGGGATTGATTTGTCCAAAACTGTATCTTATTTTATATATTTTCTCTTTAATTCTTTTTATGAGATTGAGTTGCCTTAGTTATTTAATATATATACTAATTTTATTCGATAATAATTAAAGTTGTTAATTATTATTAATTAAATAAATTATCATCAAATTTAACACCAATATTGATCAGTGGACCAATTAGAAGATAATTCATGGCTTACGTGGATCGCTCTTTCTATCCTTTCATCCTCATCATCCGTTAGCTAGCCCTACTTGTCTCACTAGTATTCACGGAAGGGGACCAAGAACAGTCAACAAATGAAATAGAAAGGCATGTGATAGGGCGAGGAGGTCTACCGCTGAGAGCCTACGAGCGGGGCACGTAAAACCGAGTTGCTGGTAGTGGTGAATATTGAGAACTTGAATTCCATGTAGCCTTAAATGAAACCATGTCTTTCGAAATGCGTGATCAAAGAATTTGGAATGAATTCCTTCCAAACTGAACTTAATTAGTATTTGTTCACACTTTTGAAAATACCAATATTTCAAAAACAAATGTAATAAATAAATATTGTAACAACAATTGAATCAATATGAAATACAAATCCAGATATTCCTTCAAAAGCATGATATAAAAATCAAACATCTTATTAATAATAAAATATTTTTGAAATTATCCATAAAAAGTCCATAATCCGAAATCAATTTAAATATAAATAAAATTTGGCGTGAGAAAAAGAATATTTCAATCAATATATGAAAGAGATATATACAATATTTTAGAAATAAATATTTGTTACCATTTTGAGTTTTATAAATCTTTCAATCAATTGTTTTTCTTAAGCTAATACATTGTTGTCCAAAACATGCCCCATTGACCAATTATTGTCTTTTTTAAAAAAAAGTAATACATATAAATTTTAAAGATTAATAAATCTTTAATCTTAAAGTGCGATTTTCTCATTTTTTTCTTAAATATCTTGTCAATTATCCGCTCACATAGTATTGTCAAATTCGATCAATAAAATATTAATAGATATTGTCTATGCATAAATGTACAATTAGATATCACCAATTGTTTTACCAAGGCTCAATTTTAAAAATTTCAATCAATAGTTCGTTGTATCTATAAGATATATTAAAAAAATAATAAATACTTATTGTATCTATAGGATTAAATATCATCAACTTATTAATTGTATAAAACAATTATAATTTGGGCAACCACGTTGCATGAAAATCCTTAATTTCTCTTGTTTTAATCGGCACAATATTGTCTTCCATTATGTCTTATAATTGCATCATTTTATTCTTTATGTGTACCCTTGATAAAATCGTTCCAAAACTTCATAGGTATAGATTGTTGATAAAAAATATTAACAAAAAAATCTTACAACTAAATAAGCATAGGACATCGTGAACTTACACACACATACGCACACACGCACACACATATATATATATATATATATATATATATATATATATATATGGAGAGGGTTATATGAGACCACCTCATAGGGTAAGTCCATAGGGACCAATCCTAGCCACATATCTAAATTTTTCAATGGTTGTGATTTTAGAGCTAAAAATACAGATTAAATGTTGGTAATTAGAGAAAGGAGTAAATTAGTCATCCTACAAAATTACCCAATATTCATGGGATTATTTCATATTATGATCACACAATCTATCCAAATCTCACATCAAATTTAATGTGAACAAATCTCATCTTCCTTAATCATCCTCCTTCTTCAACTCACTACTGTGAGAAATCATTCATCCTTCTTCTTCAACGCACTATTGTGTGAAAAAAGTTGCAGAATTTGCCATAGTTGCTAGAGCTTGACTTCAGTTCGAAGTTTGCTTATGAAGATGTAATTTGTTGCTTGTGTAGATGTGTCATTATGTTTTTATATACCATTAACTACATAAGCAAGTTATAAGCAACAAATCCATACTACATAAGCAACAATCATATACTACATAAGCAACAAATATACACTATGTATGCACCATGAATACGTTAGCTACATAAGCAAGTCATAGCAACAAACCCATACTACATAAGCAACAAGCATATACTACATAAGCAACGAATATACACTACATATGCACCACGGATACATTAACTACATAAGCAAGTCATAAGCAACAAACTCATACTACATAAGCAACAAGTCTATATTACATAAGCAACAAATATACACTACGTATGCACCACGAATACATTAACTACATAAGCAAGTCATAAGCAACAAACTCATACTACATAAGCGATAAGCATATACTACATAAGCAACGAATATACACTACACATGCATCACAGATACATTAACTACATAACCAAGTCATAAGCAACAACCCTATACTACATAAGCAATGAGATAATTTTTTTTTTGAAATCGAAAATTTGGAGAGTGAGTATGCGTGAAGAGTGGGTGAAATCGCGTGAAAGAGGGAATGAAATCTTAGTAACTAATTCTAAAGTACCAAATTACCACCCTACCCTTTTTAATTCTTTGAAACAAAAAAAAATAAACATAAAAACCCTAAAAATCTGGACCACCCAAAATTGTTGATCTATGGTTAGGATGTGTCCCCATGGACTCACCCCAAGTAGGAGGACCTATATGATCCATATCATATATATATATATATATATATGAGTAAATACTTACTAAGCCGGGTTTCTTTATATGTGACTTTGAGAGAATCAATCGAAAAATGGGATTCTCAACAACATCTACCTTAACATCATCATAGTCAAATCATCATTTTGCTTGTTACACGCGTATTAATTAAATCAATCAATTAATCAATTAATTCATAACTAAACAAAAAGTATCATATATATATATATATGATTTAAAACTATAATATATTACCTGAATTGATATCAAATACATGTATAGTCGGTACACATTGATTCTCTCACATCAATCATCATTAGAAAATATTGACACATCAAAACGTGGTACACGATAAGAGAAAATCAATACTTCACCATCCGAAATTTCGTTATCATGGACAAATTTGCTCCATCCACCGTAAAATAGAACGCGCCAAAGGGGTGACTATTTTGGTTAGCCCAAGTATGTTCGGATGCATGTCACAATGTAATGGTGTAAGACCATTAAAGACTACCGAATTTGCATGGAAAACGACTGACACAAATTTTTAATGTAATTGCAATTTGTAATGAATATCTAATTGAACAATATAAGAAGTCATTACAATAAGTAGATAGAAGTTTATTCTTTGAATCGAAACTATAAAACTAATAACCAAAAAAATATTGACAAATCAAAATAAAACAATAATTGTCGAATTAAAACTATAAAACTAATAAACAAAAAATATATTGGCGGGGATAAAAGTTTATATATATGAATAGAAAATGTATGTTGACACAAAATATATTGATGAAAATACGTTAGTATGAGGAATAATAAAAATAAACAAATCATACAAAAAACAACTTAAAAAAATATACAACAAACCTATCAAGAATAATTAAAAAGAAACTCACCAAATATTGTCCATACAAATCTACAATATAGTTTATATAAAAACTCTTGTTTATTGCGTAATTCAAATTCAATCTTTTGTTGATGTTGGCGGGACACTTGATGAAAACGAAATAGAGGGGCACGTGAAGATGAAACCATATTTGGTGGTTATGCTTTACGAATTTAGGATCAACAATATAAAAGTGTTTCTCTAATGCAATTTAAGCAAAGTATAAATATGAGAGAATTTAACATAAATAATAAGTCTTAAAAAAATCTTTGAACACAAAATCAATTGTAAATTCAATGGTGAAAGATACATAAAATCATAATTCGTCTATTTTATCTATTATTAAATAATTTAGGAAAGTTTAATTTGAATAGTCATCGATATTTAACTTGATTAATTAATACTATATTGTATAAACTTGCATCGACACCATTGAAACAAATATACAATATATTTGATAAAGATATGATGCATAGAATCAATACATCACTGTAATATATATATCTAAGAAGAAATGACATATACTAATATCAATTATAGTGAAATACTATTTATAATTTTTAAAATCTATATATTATATATGAACATAATTGATACTATAGACTCGCTTTTTGGTATAAAGTAGGAATACCAAGTAAATAAAATTTTCATAAATTTTCCTAATTTTTTCATCAAAAAAAAATTTCCTAATTTTTATACATATAAAATAGGAATACCATTTATGATATTTTTCTAATTTATATACATATAAAGTAGGAATATCATTTACAATATTTTCTTATAATATTTTCCTAATTTATATAATAACAATGGTTTTCTTATAATATTTTTCTAATATAAGAATTTATAATAATTACTATTTATAATGTTTATAATTGTTTCCTAATATAATAAGCAAAAAGAGCGGGAAAATAAAAGTTCCGGACTTCTGCTATTATATATATATATATATATAGATTAATAATCTCTTAAATCCATACATTGTTTGACTGGAATGTAGTTGAGTATTCTTATTTAGTAACATATATTTTCACCGCTAATTGACTATAATTATATATATATATTTTTTATTTTTTAATTGGCTAGTGAAGAATACGTAAGATTGATCGCTAATGTCTAAAGTTAGCGGCAATTTTTTTTTTTGCAATTTTTCGCTTTTTTTTCATGTTGATACGAACCATTGCAATGTCTGTTAAGGTTGAGTATAAGGGAGCAATCATAAGCATGCGTGTGACGAGCAACCCAAAAATCGACCAAAAATACCTAGCTACATTTTGTTGAAACAATGTAAAAATTTAAGGAAATATTAATTTTATATATGATAACATGATAGATCCGATGACCACAATGAATTATTGTCATTATTCTAAGAAAAATAAAATTTTAGGGGCAAAATTGTCCATATAGAGCAAAATGCAAATATTTACATAGTTCATATGGTGAAGTATAACGAAAAATAGTGTATATGATAAAATGTAAAAACGCGAATAGTATAGGGGGTTCGAGTGTAATATCCTCTTAAGTTTACAAACAACTCTTCTATTTATATATTACAACTTTTTTTTTTTTTTAGCTATTCTTTTTGCTTCTTACAAAAACTATTTAAAGAGGTGCAAAAAGTATTTTATTGTTTGCTAGTAAGTGAGAAACGACCCATGTTTCAAAACACACAAGCACTTTTTTGAAGTGTGTGTAGATACCGAAGGGAGGTTGTATTGTATGATAACTATTCTAACTCTGGAAAGCTATATATGAGATCTTAAGTGTCACACCAACAATCTCCTTCAGCCGGTGATGACTTGCACACATTTCCGGTATATGCCCGACGAGCGAGTATGAAGAAATTATTACGGTTGTTATAAAATTTGTATGCCAAGAACAAAACAATTTTCCCATTCAACATGATAAACTTAGTAATCAAAATGAGGCGTCGTTATGTTCTAGAAAGTTAAATTCCGGTAAAAACAAAAATAGAATAGAAGATTTTATTGCATACATCCCGTAGAGTAGTTACTCACGACACTTCATGTATGTTACTGTAGACAAGGGCTAGAGCTAATTCATGTTATTGTTCAACAATTTTTCGAATTTTTGACCAGTGACAGACAAAATTTGAATGGAAACCAAAATGAAGTTTTTTTTTTATCCGAAATATACTATTCACTTATCTTATCCATTGTACGTCTCTGCCTTTGTAGTCCGTCTCTACTATTTTACTATGTGATAATAGGTCAAAATGACCACTTCTATAATGAATAAAATGAAAACTAGCAATCTCTTGAAAACAAATGATTTTTAGCCATTTTGGTAGAACAAAAGACATTCATGCCCTTCTAAAATGCTTGTTTGATATTTGATCTATTTCTCTTTCTCTTTCACTTATTTCTCTTTCTATATCATCTTACTCACTCTTTCAAATTTTTAAAAAATTCCGACATGATCTGTTCTGGGTATCTCAAAAATGATATGAAGTACTTTGATATTTCGTTTATTAGGAAATTTGTACAAATATTAAACTTTTCATTTAATTTTACGATGAAGAAAGAACGAGAAAATGCGTAAGTCTGGGGCACAAAAGCTCGTTACTCGCCATCAAATTACGTGTAACTCGATATCGAGTTCTTTGTGAGCTCGATATCGAAGTTACGAGCTACAGTGTCGACTTACAAGCTACAATGTTAAATTACTGAGCTACAATGTCGAGTTACAAGCTACAGTGTCAAGTTACAAGCTACAATATCGAGTTACGAACTACAGTGTCGAGTTAGAGCTACAATACCTGGAGCTACAGTGTCTTGGTGTAATTAAATTGAATCAAGGACAAATTGAGTTTTTTACGTAGTCAAATGGCTAAAAAACATGTTTTTGAAAGAAATGGCTAAAAATATTTTGACATTATTGTAAGTCAGCGGCTACGATAATCTAGAGGGGTGAATAGATTATCTCCATCTTTTTGATTTTACCCTATTTTTCGAACCGAATGCTCAAAGACAATAATAAAGGTGCGGAATGTAAACAACACACGCGTCGATTTATAGAGGTTCAACCTACCTAGGGCCTAATCCTCTACCACCCCAAAGATATCAGGGATGAATTTCAAAAAGAATTTTTTTTTATTAATTACCAAAATGAATACAACACCAACTTACAACGACACCTTGAAGAGCACCACACTCTCTTGAAGATTACCACAATATCCAACGGCACCTTGTGAAGATTACCACAATCTTCAACCTTGAAGAATACCAAATTCTTCAACACCTCAACAAGAAGATTACCACAATCTTCTTACACCTAACACCTAGATCACCCAAGTGTGTTCTTACCACAAGAACACTCACAAGGATATCTTGTGTTGAATGATAACCCAAAAATTCAAGATTACAACTCGATAATGAATTATACAATTGAGTGCAAGTGTAATCAAGAATATCCTAGACCTCAAGGATGTGAAAGTGATAAGCTAGGCAAATTACAACAAGAATAATGACAATAGAAGACCAAGTGTTTGCTTGAGTATATCTTGTTGTGTTGTGTTGTTCTCTCTTGTATGTTGTGCTTCAAATCTTCCTCTATTTATAGGAGATGTCTTGTACATGATAGGCTCCTCTTGGGGACTTGAATTCTGTAAAAAATTGCAAGACAATTGAAGAAAAGAGTGTTAGAAATCAACCTCATGATTTAAGGAAATGTTGTCTCGTTGTCAAACGGTCGAAATTTCTTTGTCAAAACATAGAGCGACGATCGTCGCACAAATAAGATTAGAAAAAGAACACAACAAATTTTACACGGGTGACCGGTCGGGGTCGGCCGGTCGCCCAAGGTGCGACCGGTCGCCCACCATGGTGACCGGTCACCCTGACCAGATTTTAGGAGTTCGGGAGTTCATTTTTCGTGAAATGCATTCCAGTGCATTTGTCGCCTCTTTGGTCGACCGGTCGACCTCCTAAATGAAATGTTGCCCCATTTTTGTCGAAAATAAACCTCAAGAAATACTCCAAAAATTCGTAAAAACATTTTAAATCGATCGGGAGTATTTAGGACAATATTAGAAATATAGTTTTGATGAAATAACACATTAACACAAAATCATCAAAAGTGTTGTCCGATATAAACTCCAATAAATACTCCAAAAATAGTAAAAACATTTTAGACCAATTAGGAGTATTAGGACAACATTTAGAAACATAGTTTCAATGTAAAAACCATTGGCACAAAATCATTGAATGTGTTGTCCAATATTGTCGAAAATAAACTAGAAGAAATACTCAGGAAAATATTAAAACCATTTTAAATCATTTAGGAGTATTTGGACAACCTTTAAAAAATATTGTTTTGGTATAAAAACAAAATCATCAAAATCATGATAAAACCATTTATCAAACAATCTCCCCTTTTTGATGATTACAAACCAAAACAATTTTAACGAGGTCGATTTTGAAAACAAAACAATTTTTTACGGTTAAAAAAGAACTATCCGTTGTGAGTGACAACATTCCACGCAATATAATCACAAGGATGGGAGTAGAGATATTCAAACATATATAGCAAAAGCTCCCCCTATCAATATGCACAACAAGAGTAATGTAAAAGCAATCAACCACAAGCTAAAAGCTTGGCTTTTACATATTGATCTAAAGTACAAGAGCTTATAAGCTCCCCCTGTCAACAAAACATCATTAGACAAGTATATGAGTCCATCATACAACAATTGGACTAAGTATAATGCACAACTTATGACTTTAGGAAGCCATAGCTTATAGCTTCTTTTGTTTAGCTAAACTTAGCTTTTATGAGCTAATGAGCTTATAACCTGTTTCTCCCCCTTTGGAATCATCAAAAAGAATGTTAGCACGATAAAAACATCATATGATCATATCAAAATGTGCAACTAAACCGATGTATCGAGCTATTTGAACATTAAAGCTTATAGACCAATTAGGAGGAAAAAGTCAATCACACGACTTGTAGAAGCTTATGAAAACTCATTTGATTGGCAAGAACATGATCTCTATAAATACATAAGACATTTGAAATCAAGAGAATCATGTAGGTGATGAATTTTTCATTGAGACATTTTATCGAACACTTAGCGGGTGTCAAAAATTGAAGAAGATATATATAACCCTTGTAAATGTAATCAAGCCAAGTTTTTCATCACCAAATCAGTTTAAACACAATACAATACATCATAAATAACAAGCCCATCACAGACATATACAAATTTTATCAAGACAATACATATAGGCCAAGTTCTCAAGGGTTCAACCCAATTGAGATAAGGAAGTAGAAATCTTACCATTTAATCGGTAAAGATGAGAAATGATGATGATAATCGAGCTAGACAATCTCCAAAATATGAATTTTATGCAACACAACACATTTGAAGTGAAATTTGTGTACAATTCTGAAAGGGACGAATATAGAGTTAAAAAGGGCCAAAATGCCAAAGTCGAAGCAGAATGCAATTTAAGCCAATAAATAGCTAAGGGCGACCGGTCACAGGCATGGGCGACCGGTCGAGCTAGTGGGCGACCGGTCGGCCCCTGCCCTGGCAGCCCACTGGTTCTGTTCTATTTTGAAAGTCCGAAATTTGATCCAAAAATCCGATTTTTCGCCCCTTAGTTTTAAAAACGTGCAAAATGCAAACGTAGACCTCATTCAATATACATTATGTCATAATCAAGCTCGAAATGAGGTAAAATACTCGGCGGTGAGCGATTAAAACCCGCGAGTTATCCTTGAGACGGAATTTAAACACATCTCAAGTTTTTGTTAAAACATGCAATCCCTTAAAAAAATATCGAATCTTAATATGTTTAGTTCGATTATGACGAACCATATTTTGAAAAATAAAATTTACACCGGACTTGTTATCCCGAAAAATAATAACGTTTTAAAACTTTGGATGAACAAGTCATAAGAAGAAGTGCCTTACAAGTATTAGAAAATTTCTTTTAACGGCACTTTTAAGAGATTATTTGAGATAGTTTTAAGTCGAGCATATGGACATAAGGCATATAGAATGTCGAGTCTAAGGAGTAATAAACGAATAAACATACCTCGAATTCATTTGTCAATCAACATGCCTACCTCAACCTTTGTCAATTTTCACATTTGTGGCCATATAGGTTGAAATAGTTCTTTCTTCTTCAATGTCTCACTTCTTCTTTTGAGTGTGGAATATAATCACCTTCTTGGCATTGTTGAACTTGAATTCCAATGATCAAATTTGAGCTTCCTCATCATGATCATCTTAGTTTCACCTTGCATTGACTTGGAAAAATATCTTGCACAAATATTCATTAGTAGCACCAAAAATATTATCAACATAAATTTGCACAAGTAAACAACATTGCCTTTTTGAAAACAAGAAGTGTAGTATCAACTTTACCTTTTGTAAAATTATTTTGCAAAAATAGCTAAGTCTATCAAACCATATACGGTACTTGAGTATCAACCGTACAAGGCCTTTTTATAAAAATCATTTGGCCTAAAAATTTTAAACTCCGATAGACTTCTATTTTAATAAAACCATTTAGAAAATTGGATTTAACATCCATTTGGTAAAACTTGAAATTTTCTCAAAACAAGAATGGGCAAGTAAAGTGCAAATAACTTCTAAATGTGCTATGAGTGCAAATATTACATCAAAATCATTACCTTCTTTTTGACAATATCATTGAGCTACTAACCTTGTCTTGTTCATCAAACTTGTTGCGAAATATAACAATTTTCTGCAAAATCTTAACAAGATATTTTGCACACGAGCATAGTAATATCGAATAATAGATACACTATTTTAAGCACCACATACTATGCATCACAAGAGTCTAATAAATCATTCAAGTTTAAATAAGCTTAAGAAAGCTACATAAGGTTTCTTTTGAAATTTGACAATAAGAGAGCACATAGTTGAGACCTCATAAGAATCATATGAACAAGAGGTATGACATAAGTATCCAAGAATAGTGGCATTTATATGTGCAATAAATTGCATAACTTAGTAGATCAATTGTTTTATCAAAACAAAATATAATCCTTTACAAATCTTGGATAAAACAAGCTATGTCAAATAATGCCTTTTCAAAAAAATAAAAAAATCCTTTTAATGGCACTTATGTGAAATACTTTGAAATAACTTGAAAGACAAGCACATAGGCATATGACAAAAACATATCGAGTCATAGGATGAATACCAATGATGAGCATACCTCGATAGTTCAATCATCTCTTGAAGAGGATGAGGAAAAATATATCCTACACATATCTTAAACAAGTATAGCACAAAACGAACATGATACAAGTGTAGGCTAAAAACAATAAAAGATATCATAAGTAAGCTTTTGCCATAAAAACCCATAAGAGATTATAAAACAATTTAGTCTAAGCAAATACTCAAGAGTTTTAAAAACATCATGTAATGTCTTCTTTTCAAAAATATTTAAAACCACAAATATATATATTGAAGACCTTAGTTTTAAAATTATGAAAACTCGTTTTGCAATTTAGACACAAATAAAAACATGCATAGAAAGATAAAATGCATATTTAAATAGGGAGATACGTGTTAGATAAATGTTCTTATCATGATTTTGATGATTTTGTTCAAATGAGTTTTAAGCCAAAACAATGTCCCTAATTGTTGTCTAAATACTTCCGATCGACTTAAAATGTTTTACTATTTTT
The DNA here is from genome assembly GCA_016081115.2 of Rehmannia glutinosa. Taxonomy (NCBI): domain Eukaryota; kingdom Viridiplantae; phylum Streptophyta; class Magnoliopsida; order Lamiales; family Orobanchaceae; genus Rehmannia; species Rehmannia glutinosa. Next base: position 72,171,129 of record CM071937.1, on the reverse strand, counting down.
CGGAGTATTTTTTGGAGTTTATTTTCGATAAAAAATTGGACAACACATTTGTTTCAGCTCGACGGTAGTCGCCTATAGGGCAACCCATACCGAGTTGAGTTTTGAAATAGAAAATGAGTCGTAAGAAAAAAGGGGGGGCCAGGTCGACCGGGTGGTCGGACGGTCGACCCCGGGCGACCGATACCTAGGAGTTGGTTTTTGGTTCGGGCTTCTCTATTTCGTAATTTCTTCAACTCCAACCAGGTCCTGACTAAAGGCGACCGTCGCACCCCCCTGCTGACGGTCCCCTGTGTAAAAATTCGCGAGAATTCAATTTCAATCTTATCTCTACGCGACCGGTCGAACCCATGTTTATCAACAAACTATCCGTCGGCTTTTCCCTATTTTGTGAGATTGATTTCTAACAGCTATATTGATCATTTTAAATGGTTTCTTTTGCAGCAAATCACTCCCCAAGGAGGAGCCAATGTCTGGAAATGAAAGCCAAGTCCTCTCCTATAAATAGAGGCTTCATTCAAGCAAACAGAAAAAACAACACTCTACACAAGCAAAGAGAAATTGAGCAAACACTTTCATATATCTTGTTGTATTAGCCTAAGCACTTTCACTTGCACTTATTTGAGGTCTAGGCTTTCAATTCTTGATTACACTTGTACTCATATTGTATTAATCATTATTGAGTTGTAATCTTGATTTTGGTCATCATTCAACACAGGACATCCTTGTGAGTATTCTTGTGGTAAGAATACACTTGGGTGATCTAGGTGATAGGTGTTTGAAGGTTGTGGTAATCTTCAAAGGTGTTGTAAGAGGGTTGTGGTAATCCTCAAGGTGGTGAAAGAGGGTTGTGGTAATCCAAGGTGTTGTATTAATTTTTGGTAAATTAATAAAATCTTTTTTTTTTCTTTTTGAAATCCATCCGGATATCTTTGGGGTGGTAGAGGATTAGGCCCTAGGTGGGTTGAACCTCTTTAAATCAACGTGTGCTATTTACTTTCCGCACTTTGCATTTCATCTTTGCTTAAGTCTTTCGAAAAAGAGGGCAAAATCTCAAAAACAGGGATAATCTATTCACCCCCTCTAGATTATTGTAGCCACTTGGACTTACAATACGTTTTACCAATTTCGCCATTTCCTTGGGTTGTGCCGTTCCCATTGTTAATGATATCTTCCCTTTTGAAAATCTTCATGTTGATGGTGGTTTCTCCAATTGCTCCATTTCCAAGCATTGTGACCTTCCCATATTCGAAAGTGTCTTTCTCTTGGAAAATCATCTTGTTGATGATGTCTTTGCCATTTCAAGGATTTTGTTCATCCCATTTTTGATTATTTCCTCTTCTTGGAAAATGACTTTGTTGAAGGTGTTTTCTCCTTTGATCAAATGAAATGGTCATTTGATGTCTTCTTGGCGGTATGAATTTTCTTCGATTATTATTTATTTGGTACCTAATATAATATTGTTTTGTGGTACCCTCAAGTGCTTGGGTCCTTTGGGATTAGCTTTGAGACTTTTAGGTCTCCAACAATAATTTGAGCTATTTCTAGCCCGACAAGTATTTACGGCGTGTCCCTTCTTACCGCAATAAAAGCAATTAATACTACTAACATGCATAGGAACTCAATTCTTTTTCATATGCTTGACAATATTAGGCTCATGATCAAGTTCACTATTCAAATTATCACAACCATTAACATTCACAATATTGGGCAATTTATTGGTACTTAAGTTTGATTTTGATAAATCATTTTCATGCAATTCATATCCTCAACAAGAGTACTATTTTGTTTTTCAAGGTTTCTAACATTGTCAAGTGTGGTGGTGTGAGCACATGATAGTGATTCATAGGAAGTAAATAAACTATCCTTTTCATTTTTCAAAACATTGAATTCCTTTTTCAAATTTTTGTACTTAACAAGTAAATTTTGGAATTCATTTTGAATATCATCAAAATCATTTTGCAAATCACAATAATCATTTTGAATAACAATATCATAGGAAGTAGAGGGTTTAAGACATACCTCGTTTTCTTCTTCGATGCCCATAAAACATTGTTCGACTACTTCATAGCTGGAAGTTGTAAAAGGTTTGTTCCTTAGATTTGAACTTGTATCCCTTTGAGAAGTAGATGCTTTTGTTTGACTCCTTTCATTTGCAAATACTCCATAGATGGCTTCTAATTTTTGCCATACTTCATGTGCCGATCAATTCCTACAATATGTTCATATTCCAAATTAGTAAGTGAACAATACAAAATATTGAGAGCTTTACCATTTAAAGAGATGGTTTTCTTTTCTTCATCATTGAGCTCCTTGAGAGCTTTGGAGGTGTATGGTGTGTCTTTCATTGGAATGGATTCTCCATTGATGACGATGTTCCAAATATCGAATCCGCAACCTTGTAATTAACATTCCATTCTTTCTTTCCAAAATGTATAATTTTGGAATCAAATAGTGGTGGCTTGGTGGTGGAGGTCTTTGGAAAGATGAGCTTCATTCGTAGTCAACGATCGTTCCTCTTCACTCGCGATTGGAAACGAGCTTGCCAAAGAGTTTGGATTTGATACCACTTGTAAGTCCAAGCGGCTACGATAATCTAGAGGGGGTGAATAGATTATCTCCATCTTTCGATTTTACCCTCTTTTTCGAACCGAATGCTCAAAGACAATAATAAAGGTGCGGAATATAAACAACACACGCGTCGATTTATAGAGGTTCAACCCCCTAGGGCCTAATCCTCTACCACCCCAAAGATATCCGGGATGGATTTCAAAAAAAAAAAATTATTAATTACCAAAATTAATACAACACCAACTTACAACGACACAATTGAAGAAAAGAGCCGTTAGAAATCAACTTCATGATTTAAGGAAATGTTCTCTTTGTCAACGGTCGAAATTTTTTGTCAAAATATAGAGTGACCGGTCACAAGACAAATAAGATTAGAAAAAGAACACAATAAATTTTACGGGGTGACGGTCAAGAGGGGTCGACCGGTCGCCCACCATGGTGACCGGTCACCCTGACCGATTTAGGAGTTCGGGAGTTCTTTTTCGTGAAATGCATTCCCAGTGTCGCCTCTTTGGTCGGCCGAGTCGACCTCCTAAATGAAATGTTGTCCGATTTTTGTCGAAAATAAACCTCAAGAAATACTCCAAAAATTCATAAAAACATTTTAAACCGATCGGGAGTATTTAGGACAACATTAGAAATATAGTTTTGATGAAATAACACATTAACACAAAATCATCAAAAGTGTTGTCCGATATAAACTCCAATAAATACTCGAAAAATAGTAAAAACATTTTAGACCAATCGGGAGTATTACGACAACATTTAGAAACATAGATTCAATGTAAAAACCCATTGACACAAAATCATTGAATGTGTTGTCCAATATTGTCGAAAATAAACTAGAAGAAATACTCCCGGAAAATATTAAAACCATTTTAAATCATTTAGGAGTATTTGGACAACCTTAAAAAAACATTGTTTTGGTATAAAAACAAAATCATCAAAATCATGATAAAACCATTTATCAAACAATTATGACAAGTGCTAAAAAAGCTTACGCACTCTTTCACTATTCACTCACCATTACATTAATTAATTTATAATTATAACATAAATTAAAAATAAATAATTATTTTAGTGACAACTAATATAATTATATGTTTATTCTGATTTTATCTTTTAGTTAATATTTAAAATAAATTTATAAATAAATTTTGAATAATTTTGTATTAAATTAATATTAAGATTAAAACAAATATTATTCTCCAAGTATTATACATATAACTATAATACTTATAAAAGTTTACCAAAAATAAAGAATGTGTACCAAAATAAAAACAAAAATATTTTTCAAATATTTCATATTGCTAGCTCAATATATCCGTACTAGGAAAATACATACTATTTGTACTCAATATTTGCATTTGAGTACGTGATATTTATAATAATTTACCATAACGGTTGATGAGTTTTATTAATTTCTAAAATTAGTTTGTCGAATTAATACAAAATTATAAAACAAAATCTTGATTCTAGTATTTTTTTTTTTTTGAAAACAAAAGGAAGAACTTTCATTAATTTAGCGGATCGAACGCAATTCATTACAAATAAAGAGAGGCGGATCATCTCGCCACTCTTTGACACTGAACATAGAATATGATGCTCACGGCTAACACATGAGCAACACTATTCACGATCTCTTAATAAAATAACAAGACACATTTGGAAGGTACTCCAACAAATTCCTACACTCCATGATAACATCGAGGAAAAATACGAGTTGTCTATAACTTTGCCTCTTAATGCTTTGATCACCAAAAGCGAATCCGTCTCCAACAACACATTAGCATTAATCCAATTATTTTTCAACCAACTCGGCGCTCTCTCTTATCCCTAGAGTTTCAAACCACTTCGGGTACAATGTTCCCAACACAAAGAACTCTATTTAGCAAAGAATAAACGCCCTGCAGCATCTCACGAGAATTATGCCATGTCCTATCTTTGATCGAGTTCGAAAATTTGCTGCGTCAACATTACATTTTAGCCAACCTAATGGAGGTTTTGACCACCTAATCGCTCCATCTCCAGGTTTTAAAAACCACTCCACTAACTCGAAAGTCCGAGCCGATTGCCATTGAAGAAGTTAAGAAGTAGCAAAATTGAGAATCGGTAGAATTACAAATTCTCTGCTCCCAAACCACCTCATTTTCGTACTTCCATATAGCCCATAAAATCATTACCATTTAATATTTAAACTCCATAGTTGCGGCTCCCCATAATTGATTGAGGCAAGATAGAAAAGAAGTCGACTCACAAGCAAATACACAATTGATAATGACATCCCAAAGACTCCTTTAGCAACAGGACATGTGAAGAAAATATGGCTTATAATTTCGATTCTTTGCATTACAAACCGGACAGAGAGAGAAGAGACTTGAACCTCCTAGTAATGAGTCTCTCTTTTGTAGGCAATACATTGTGGCATGCTCTCAAAACCGCATTTTTAGCCTTCGGGAACCTTCAACGCCCAAAACCTTTCCAATCAAAAAAATGTTCAAAGTTAAGATGAGTTTCCAACTCTTTGCACATAAGCCGATAAGCTGATTTTTCTTTGAATATACTCCTCTCTCGAATTACCCGACCAAAACCAGAAATCCTCAACATCAACACCTCTCAAAGGGATTTGTTGAATAAGATGCATGTCTCTCGTATTAAATAAATCCTGACGAATATCTAAGTCCCATTCCAATGATCCTAGCTAAATGAGAAGTCACAACAAAAGGATTATCATCGGGAAGCCAAGGGTCTTTAACAATAGAAGTAGATTTTGCATTACCAATCACCCTCATACAATGCGGCAAAAGCAGATCCCCTGGCGGATAATAAACTCCTCCAAATGTAACTTGGATTGGACCCAAGTTTGGCAACAACAGGACTACTACCAGGATAGTACCGCACTTTGTAAAGACGAGACACGTGAGAATTTTCTTTTGTTAGTAGTCGCCACACTTGCTTCCCCAACAAAGCCATATTAAATTCGTGAAGCCGTCGAAATCCCAAATATCCTTTATTTTTATGCACACACAATTTATCCCAAGAAATCCAGTTGATACTCTTCGTAGCATTCCCATTTTTACCCCACCAAAATGAATTCATCATTCTTTCTAACTCAACACAACAATCACTAGAAAGAAGAACTAAACTCATAGCATAGATAGGAACAGCTTGGGCTACGAGTTTTGAGTAATACTTCTTTACACCCTTGAAAGAATTTTTTCTGTTTCCAACCTTGAAGCTGCGGCCACCCTTCTCCTTTATGAACATAAAAATCTCTTTTTATTACGACCAACCAAAGATGGCAATCCGAGATAAGAACCATGATTCTCGGTTTGGACAACATTTAGAAAATCGCAAATAGCTTGAATATCCACCGCAGCAAAGATTTTTACTAAAAGAAATTGATGATTTTTGATAATTAATGATCTGCCGGATGCCTTGAATACATGTCTAAACATCTTTGTTATATCCTCGAACTCGTACATATTAGCTTTGAAAAACAAAAAGCTATCATCCGCAAAGAATAAGTGAGTGACACTAGGAGCACTTTGAGTAATTCTACATCCGTGTATGAAGCCCGAATCTTCATATTTCTTGATGATAACCGAGCAATCCCCTCCGCACACAAAATGAATAAATAGGGAGACAACAGATCTCCTCGCGTAAACCTCATTACGGAACAAAAAAATCAGATTCAAAATCCCCGTGTAATATACGATATTGATCCGTACACTCACACAACATTAAAAGATCGACCCATCTTTGATGAAATCCCATTTTTAGTAATACAACTTGTAGATAATCCTATTCGATCCGATCATACGCCTTGCTCATGTCAATTTTAAACGCCGCCACCCCTTCTTTACCCTGTCTTTTTCTTTTAAGAAAGCGATTAATCTCAAAAGCAACCATAATATTATCCGAGATTAACCTCCGAGGAACAAACACACTTTGAGTTTCAACAATAAGACTTTGCAAAACAAACTTTAATCTATTTGCCAACGCCTTAGAAATCACTTTATAGGCCACATTACAAAGATCTATAGGACGAAGCTCAGAAATAATCTCCGGATTATTTTTCTTAGGAATGAGCACTAAATTAGTGTCATTAAATCCCACAGGAAATGAGCAGGAGTTCATAAAAAGAAGACACGAAGAGACTAGCTCATGCCCTGTAATATCCCAAAATTTCTGAAAAAAAGCTGGGTTCATTCCGTCCGGACCAGGAGATTTATCGTGAAATATCGAAAAAGCGCTTCTTTAATCTCCAACTCTGAAAAAAGAATCATGAGATCCTCATTTTGCTGAACACTAACTTTAGATTCAATACAATCAATTATAGGCTCCATTTCACAATTGTTGGAAGTGAAAACATCAACGAAGTAATTGACAATGTGACTCCCCAAACCATTCTCCCAGGTAAGCCATAGTCCATTAGAGTTTTTCGGACTCGAAATTGCGTTATGACGCTTACGAAAAGAGGCCACACAGTGTGAAAATATCTCGTATTTGCATCTCCTACTTTTAAAAATAGCTTAGCTCGTTGCTTCCAAAAATCCTCTGTTGAGCCAATAACAAATTGTACGCATCCTGAGCTTTTTGAATTTTTGAATCGAGAAATCATCTCTTCCACCAAAATAATTTCATTTTAATCGTTCTTCCGAATACGATGATTAAAGGAGTTTCGTAAGTCTTCCCCATTTGAATAGTTCAGCCCCACACTTCGATATTCTACCATGTAGAGATACATCCGCCTCATTATTCGAGCGAATTGACAATAATACGACATTCTCTTTGCTCTAAGCCAGCGTTTTTTCAAATCGAAATTTTTTCACTCGCTTGATACGATATTGCTGCCCCATTTCTAAAAAATAGGAGAATGGTCCAACATCGAAGCTTCAAGATTCCCAATTTTACAATTAGGGAATGAACTACACCAACTTTGAGAAGCCAAGCATCTATCAATCTTTCTTCAACCCAATTAATAGTGCCCTTCCTCTCCCAGGTGAATGGGTAACCAAACATACCAAGTCTATAAGCCCACAATCATCAAGAGAAGAAGCGAAAACGAGAAAATAACCAAGAAGGATGAGTAATGTGAGTACCTCTTTTCTTAGAAGCCGAGATAATGTCATTAAACTCCCTAATGCAACACCAAGGAATACAAAAGGTGGGAAGAAAGTTGTCGGAGAAAATTCAAGATAGGCGTCTCCTACTTCTTTCAGGATAACCATAAAAACCAGTTAATCTATAAAGAGGCGAGTTCTCCAAATGAACCGAAACATCGATATGATTTTGAGAATAACTCAATAATTGTGCCATATCCTTTTTCTTGCACAACAATGCAATTCCACCTCCATGGCCAACACTTTGCTAACAACTATTAATCCTTCAAAACCCATCTTAACTCGAAGCGGTTCAAGTTTATCTTTGCGAATCATAGTTTCAATCGGAAAAATAAAAGAAGGCTTTTAATTGGACCAAGTCAAATAAAACTTGAACTATCCATGGGTTGCCAAGCCCACGGTAGTTCGAATTTTTATGGTACTCATAATTCTTGGTGGGCCTGGCAACCATAGCCCACCACTTGCAAGTTTTTTTTTTTGGTTTTGTGTCATAGATACAAGCAAATCGTCGATTATGAGACGGCCAACTTCAATCTCTACATCGGTGATCTCGAGCTTGTAATATTGTCACAATTACGACTTCAATTCCTCATCAATTCTCGTCGTTTATGATCAGAATTAACTATATCCTTACCCTTTCCTTCTACATCAAGATTAGAGATATCACGTAAGGGGGTGGCTAACATCAACTCCTTCCAAAATTAATGGCGTACCCTTAGTAACACTCTGTCCCACAAAGCGATCGTCGGTTTCATTAAAATTAGGATGGACAGTTTTTGTAACCATCATCATCCATTCCTTGGATTAGAATTATGTCCCGGATTGGAAGAGCGTAACCACCGCCGCCCTGATTAATCATCTTTCGAGATGGAGCCCTTAACCATGATCCGTACGCTCGCTCCAAAGAAACGAAAGGATTATTAAAAAGTTGCACACAAAATTTATCCGAATGCCCGAAACCACAATAGAAACAAAAGGTGGGTAGTCGTTCATATTTGAAGTGAATCGAGCCAATCCTCCCTGTTTTTTTAGTTTCATTTCGTTTGAGCGGCACATGAACATCAAAAGCAACTCGGATACGCATATAGTTTTGCCAAACTCAAGAAATTATGTGGATCCGCTTCCACATATGAACCAATGAAATTGCCAATATTTTTCAGGCCTTCTCCGTCATATAACCAAAATGAAGATCAAATACCGAACCCAAAACTCCACATGGAATAATTGAACTTTGGAAGGTTGTTCTCCAATTGATAACCTTTTATAATTAACATAAGATTATCAAATTAAGGTCCATGGGGAATTGGATTGTACTCGAAAAGAACATCCAATTCATGGAAGAATTGGAATAAAAAGATTTGGACCTAATTCTTTAATAAAACTCTTTTTACGGGACGCCAAATATAAGCAATTGTATTTTTCATAGCCATGAAATTAACTAGTCGGTCCGAAGAAAACGTCTACCAAACACCATCGCAGGATCACGAGTTTGCACCCCTTCTTCTAAATTATCAAGTAGCAAACCTCCTTCTTCCTCTTCTTCCTCTAATTGCATACGACCACAAAGTTCGTCTATTGTTGGATTGACTTCCGTCATGGTAACAGAGAATGAAAATAAAGAAAAGATGAAAACACTAGAAGTAAAAAGAGCCAACAAAACAAAAATAAAAGATCACGACTTGTTAAGAAAACAAGACCAAACATACTTGTTAGAGGACAAGACGCCATGTTCGAGCGGTTATTTTTTTCGAGGAGAGAAAATAGGAAAAAGTACTTTCATTTGCACATTTCGGTATTTAAAAGAAAAACAGGATGAACTTCTTAATATAATGCTACTCACTATTGGAAGATAAATAATTTATTTACGCGAAAAAAAAAAAAACGTATAACCAACTAAAGTCAACTATATCTCCAAATTTGTTTATACCCAATCACCAATCTCCCTAAAAAACATCACATCAATTATAATATTAAACAAAAACTTGAGCTAGACTATAAAATGGGTATTTTTCGTTAGACGGACCCAACCCAATCGGGTTTTATTGTAATTTTATGTCTAGGTGGTATTTTTGTAATATCTTGGGGTGGTATCATAGGATCTCTAGACCGGTGGCATTTTATAATATTAGGGGATGCTAAAAGTATTAGTTTTTTCTCGAAAAGTATTAGTCGTATATTTGAAAAGTATTAGTAGTATAACTGAAAATTATTAGTAATCCTCTTGAACAATATCTTTAGTAGCTCCATGAAAAGTATTAATTCTTTCCATCAAGTATTAGTAATCCTCCTAAAATGTGGTAATTGTCCCTAGAAAAATATTAGATAACGAACGTATTATTTAGATAACCCTAAAAAATATTAGTTTTTCTGTGAAAACTATTAGCAATCCCTTGGAAAAGTATTAATAATCCTTTGGAAAAGTATTGGGAAACCCTTTGAGCAGTTTTTTTAAGTAATTCTCAAGAAAATTATTAATTGTTTTCATAAAAATATTAGCACCCCCTAAAATGTATTAATAATCTTATTGAAAAATATTATGTTTTTTATTAAAGGTGTTTTAGTATTTTTTATGAAAAATATTAGTAGTCCTACCAAAAAGTATTAGTAGCCCTTCGAAAAATATTAGCAACGGCCGGATGTTTCTTCTTTATGTTAGAGGTTATGTTGGTCAATAGGCGGATTGATTGATCGACGGGTATTTGGATCATCTAACGGATTATATCCGTTAGACGGTCGATATGAGACTTATTCTTAATCTTAAGGTTTCTATAGACATATTAATTTATGTCCAATTAAATAACGACACGTGGAAAATAATATATTAAATATTATTTTGATTTTTTATTATATTTTGAGAATTTATTCAATTAAATTGTTAAACTAAATAGCTAATTAATTGATATTTTTAATATATATTTTGGCCAATCAAAAGTCGCAAAATGTCAAATCTCTATAACTTGATTTGTAAAAGATGATATATTGCCAATTATGGAAGAGAATACTATTGTTTTTGGTAACTCAAATCACATATTCTCGGGAAATGACAACAAATGAAATCATATCATGAATGACCAATCAAATTGCGTCCTTCAATCAAGTAATTATAGCAAGAGCTCCCATTCCATTACTATATATAGGGGCCATCTCCATGAAGTTCATACACACAAATCTTAGAGAAGAATTCTAAGGAGAAAATTGCATACTCGGTCCATAGGATCATTGTGAACATAATAATTATTTGCACCTAAGTCTTTCCGCAAAAAGACGACTTTGGTCAACTTGCTACCCTACGATTGATCTCATGTCACATTGCGGCGTCTCTAGATTTATTTTAGGTGTTTGGCGGTCGAACAGATTCAACTCAAAACTAGCATTTAATTCGGGATAAAGTTATCAAACCTCGAATTAACGTTATTAGAAACCAAGTTCAAGTTCGAAGGAGATCAAGCAACAAATTCAAGTTTCAAATATTGGTCTTGAAGAGAAGAATCGGATGATTAATAGAAATTGTAACCTACACTATTTCTTTTGATTCATAAAAATTCCATTTGTATTACTTTTTCGTGTTCGTAATTTTCTGAGATACAAAATTTATGTTACAAATTTCTAGAACGCCGATGGAGCAGTTTCTACCTCTCATCTCTTTCTCTTCATCAAAGTTACGGAATTATCATGACCAATCACAAGGTGATGGTAGTTATAGTTGCTACATCAAGCTCATAAAATGCCACAAGTGAAAGCATTGGTGTCATCACAAAAAGCATGTTCGAGAAGTTAAATACATTCTATGAGATGAACCATCTGCAAAATAGTTGAGAAGGATTTTCCACTACTCTCAAACACAAATGAAGATGATGGAGATCGAATGATGAGTTTGCTTTATCAAATCCTCGCTCGGCATCAAGTTACTCGCTCATCTCGAATGTGGCGCCCGCTATGGTGACAAATGCCATGACACTATAGGAGCAAATTGCAAGCTTAACAAAGGCTATTGAAGGACTCGCCAAGGATGTCAAAGAACAAGACTCCCAAATCACGAAGCTGATGAACATGGTGGACAATGTTGAAACCAATCATCACAAAACAAGTTGAAAATCGTGATGAAATTTAGACATCTATTGAGCAATCTATTGAAAAAGAAAAATCTTCAGTCAAAGAGTTGCAAGTTTCAATTGACGGCTTGATTCCTGTTGACTAGCTGAAGGATTTCATCATGGGGACAATCAAAGACAAGTTTAAGAGGCTCCAAAACATCGTTGAGTTATAATAAGCCATACACATCATGGATCGATAATTTGATCATGCCAATCGGCTATCAACCTCCAAAGTTTCAGCAGTTTGATGGCAAAGGAAACCCAAAGCAACACATAGATCATTTCATCATGACATGCAATAATGCGCGAATGTATGAGGAACTTCCTCATAAAACAATTTGTGCATTCACTTGAAGAAAATGCATTTGACCGGTACACTCACTTGGAGGTGAACTCAATCGATAGTTGGGGCAGCTAGAGCAAGAATTCCTTAATCGATTCTATAGCACCGGTGAACAAATCAACATGATTGAACTCACTAATGCATGTCGGTGGAAGGTAGAGACCGTCATTGACTATATCAATCATTGGAGGAACTTGAGTCTCATTTGCAAAGATTGGCCATCGAAGTGTCGGCTATCAAGATGTGTATTCATGGGATGCATTGGGGCATTCATTATATCATTCAGAATCCAACCAAGGGCGTTTGAAATGTTAATCTGCTCAATATTATGATATAGAGTTGAGTATGGCAACAAGTGGAGCCGAAGGTACACCTATCTAAGAACTTCAAAGGTCAAGGGTAAACATGAAACCAAGAAAGGGGGAGTCTTTCTCCAAAGCTCCAAACAAAGAATCTATGGCAGTCAACACAACCCCTATCAGGTTCAAGGGAAATACAAATGAACGAGTGGTGAAAAAAAGACATCCCACAAGAAAGAGGTAAAAGAAGTTTGACTCTAAAAGAAATGCAAGCGAAGCAAATACACATTCATTGACTCTTATGCCTCCAAAATATTTGATGATTTGCTCAATGCAAACTCATTGAATTACCCAAATAAAATATCATGAATAAGTCAAGCGAGTTGATGATCCAAAATACTGCAAGTATCATCATCTTGTGGGGCACCGACTCATGATTTTTCCCTATTCAAGGATAAAATCATGTAGTTAGCACGCCGGGAAAGATCTAACTCGAAGAATAACGCAACCGCCAACCTCGTCACAATCGCATTCAAATATTTTGATGTCACAATGCGTAGTCTTTGAAGGAGAATGTTGGCGAGAACATTTCATGCAACATGAGAAGTGAGCAAAACGTTTTGCCAATGAAGTTTGTCTATCCGAAATGGAGACTCACACTCGAATGATGATTATACCTCAAAGAATATCCTTCACTAATGAAGACCGCTTACTTGGTTCCAATCCCCACTACTAGCCATTATTCTTTACTTGCTATACACGAGTAAAAGGTAAATACGATAATGATTGATGGAGGCTCTGTGAGTCAATAGCTTGCCTCTACGAATATTGAAAGAGTTGGGTGTTTTTTGGGACGAACTTGCAAGCGGTACCACTTGATGATCCAAGGCTTCAACCTAGGGAAAATGGCCTTTGGTGTTATAAGATTAAAGTTATTGATAGAGCGATATGACATGAATCTGCGTTGTTCCATGTCATAGAAGTGGAACTATCGGACAACTTGCTTCTTGGTCATCCTTGGACACATGAAAATAGAGTGGTCCATTCTACATGGCATCAATGTTTCAAGTATTATTGATGGGTCATGGTGAAAGAGTACTTGGCGACCATAAACCTTTCACGAGAGACTAAAGCACTATCTTAAAGATACAAACATGAAAAATCCAAAGAAAGCCCTTTTCATGAACATATGAACCAACAAGATGATCAAATTAATGAAAGTAAATGGAAAAACCATTTGTCGAGAATCATCTATTGCTTGAGGTAAGTCACTAACAGAGTTGACTATATCATTGACCAAAATTGATGCAAATAAACCATCCCCCCCAACCTCTCGAAAGGTTTGTTCATTCAACATAAGGACCTAACAAAGAACACGGAGAATGTTTTGAGCTCCAAACTTTAAAGTGCTTGATCCAAAGGCCTACAAGCTTTTGGTTAAATTCGCATATAATGTAAAGGTAAATTCTTTCTTTGAGAAATCTTCATTCAAAGGCTACCAACAAGACTCATGGGATGGGCCTTGGGGTTGTCCCTCCAAATTCTATCCATATTATTTTGCATGTTTTTGTGTGTGATATTTGTGCGATTTCTATTTTTCTTGTGTGTGATTGTACGTATTTTTGTGTCTTTTCGTCCGTTTTATAGTGATGTATGTTATATAGGGTATTTTTGTCAATTTCATAGGTTTTGTTAAAAGAAACCTTGAAAACGAGTTAAAACGGCAAAAAAGCATTACGGGCAAAGCGGCGGTCAAGATGAATGAGTGTGTGTGTGCGCGCATATGAAACAATGTTGGAAAATAAACGCCAAAAGATCCTTAAAACTTGGCCCGGAAGTGTGCGTACCATGCGACGAGTGCATGGACGCGCACTATCACGCAACATGCAACCATAGTGAAGCGCACGTGGCGGAAGCCGCACCGACCGCCAGCTACGAGGTGCGCGAGGACCACTGCGCGGTCTTTGGCTAAATCTTCCAGATTTTTATTCGTTTTTCCTTTTCATTTTTGGATTCTTCCACCTTGTATAGGGTTTTAGGCTTATAAATAGCACTTGGGGGATCCATAATTTCGTACACTTCATTACTTAGCATTTTTCAACTTTAGTTTTTGTTATTTTTCTTTTTCCAACACTGGGATTTCTTGGGTTCTTCCCATTGAAGTTATTTTTGCGGCTTAATCAAATCGTAATATTTCTTCATCTCTTTTGTCCGATTTCAATTGTTGGATGATTATTATTGTTGCATGATAATGTTTGCGATTGTTTTCTTTCCTTCAATTGAGATAATGATCCCATCCTCTAGCATGAACTAATTTTCTTGTTCAAGGATTATGATAATTTGTCACAAATAAACAAGTATGAGTATTGACTAATTGATTTGCTTTCAGAATGAATTACTTTATTTGATAATTGATTGTCCGATCAACTTTTGATTTTTGAGGAATAATTGAGATCGAAATAAGATATTATTCCTGGACTAAATTTTTCCGGGTGTTAGATATGAATCGAGATATGCATTATTCAACCTTGGCTTAATGAAAATAACAAATTACGTTGGGATAGACCCTAATCTGTGAATATGTGAGTTATCGGATCTAGGTATTATGTTTACATGTTTGTTACATTTGTTAACCGCATGATCAATTAGTTGATATTCTCTTTGCAAGTTTGATGAGATGATTAGAAATCTTATACGTTCATTCATATCTTTTTCTCAAAGTTTAATTGTGTATAGTTTGATTTTGTCTTTTTAATTGTTTCTTTTAGTTTATTAAAAAATCACAAATTTGGTTAGTGTTTAGATTGAGCTACCCTCCGAACTATGCCTATTTTCGACTTTACCTACCAAACTTTATATTGTTTCACTATGCCCCTGTACTACGTGAATTCTCATTGTACCCTATATGGACAATTCTACCCTAGTTTTTGCAAATTTATTTAATAGTTTGAACAATCTAATTGATCACCAATTTGTTCGTCGAGATACTCAAAATTAATAAAACTATCATATAATTTAATCAATATGAATTTGACTCTTAAAATTTCTAGTTCGGATTTATCAAGGTATGAGAACTAACTGGTTTTTTTATTCTAAAATCGGATATAGTCCATTACGACCATATCGTGCCCAACATGCTTCAGAAATTAATAAATCCCTTAAAATTCATACCTTCTTTGACCGAAATAGCCCCGGGTGAGATGGTTCGCAACACCACCAGTTGGAAAATTCACTTGATCCTTTGACAAACGGCTCCTTATTGTTCAACTTCAATCCTCAGGGGGAAGATGATCGCAAGTTATCCAACTCCTTCAAAGAATCGGCCAAAGACAACTTTGGTTCGTTTCCTACTCCGGGCGTATAAGATAATTCTCAAAAGGGATGAATTAATAGAATATTATGAACACATGTTGAAGCGAGAAACCTTTTTTTTTTATTAAGAACTTAAAGAAAATTTATTACATTAGTAATCTCCTTTTGGGAGGAGAATACTTGTTTAGCCCCTCATATATGAGGCTTGCACTCGTAGATACATAAAACTTAAAACTAAAACACTCAAAATATTACAAAATTTTTCGCAGACTTTATTATAAGAAAACTAAGGAAAATGTTCGATGTCCTTAGCTTCCTTCAAATCCCGCAATTTATAGAGGTAAGTCCAGGACTTGAAAGGCGGACTTCAAATCTTTGTTGAAACTTATGATGGCACTTCGCTTACGTCATATCCTCGCATTATTGCCGCCACTGGTTTTCTTTTTCTTCCGCGTGACTCGGCCCATGTGATGTTTATCGGGAATCTTTTAAAAATTTGGTTTACGTGGTCCCCGACGATAACACGTCTTGTGAGCCGGGCCCTTGTCTTTTCACCGCATGATCTTGTCGGTCGGGTTTGGAGTCGGAGAATCTTTTCCCAAACTCGGGTTTTTCTATTTAGGACATGCTTGATAGATCCGATCGATCCAACGGCCAACATGCACCATGTTCTGAGAATTTTTGGTAAGTTTCTTTGCTCATAGGAATCTTGTTCTCCGCAGAATTCTTCTTTTAGTCTCAAAGAGTTCCTCTGCAAATCATGTGGTTGATCCAGTCATCGAATTCAAAAGGAAAGATCCATTTTGAATTACCGGAAAAACTTGAATGGGTATTTGACTTTGTCCATTTCGGTTAGACAAACCCAAAGACCCCATGCTCGTCAGTAGAAGATTCGTCTTGAGAAAATGCTCCTACTAACAATGGTGCTTCTTCCTGATGAGGCCGCTTAATATATTTTAAAGCATTTCCATCCGGTCTTCTTAGCTTGATGAAATGAAAAGCTTCATTAAAGCCTTTCTTTGATGGTTCGGGAGCCGCACCGATAAAATACACTTTCAAAATATCTCCTCTTGCCAAATGTGGATTATTGCTGCCCAAGTCTCGTATCGCTTTCCCAATCCATTTTGGTAATTTTGAAATTTTGGGGAATCCTGGTGATACGGTATAGATTGAAGCTAGGGCTCCAAAAGTATACCATTCATGTACTTCATTTGGATGACTTCCTGGTTTCATCCAAACTCTGGGATACTTGCCTGAGATATCAACCATTGTTTTTCCGGGTTAATACCTTTTCTTGTAACTAATTTCTCCCATTGTCGTTGATATACCGCAGGGGAAATCTTAATCTCGTCGAGTTTGAACCTTAGATTGGCGATCTGCCGTGGCCTAAGATTCAACTCTCCCTCTTTTACCCGGAGTCTTTGCAGGGTTGACTTGAAGACTCGGGTTGTGACACCGGAGCTTCAACATTAGATTCTGATTTGTACACCTCGGGGATGCATCACCGCAACACTGTGATTATGGTACTTGAATCCATAACCTCCGGGTTAGAGCCCCATTTCGATTCGCCCCTTTTTTGCACCGTAGGGGATGCGGCTGGAAGAGAGGCCCTTGCGATGACTAAGAACAATTGTCCTTGAGCAAAGTGGCATGCTCGTATTTGACTAGAAACGGATTTTTGGTCAACTGTTGAAGTTGTCGGCCAACTTCGCATTGAGACATAACGTCCCAAAATCTCGTTCTAGACTCTCCAGGTTTTCCCTGAGATGTCTTACTCGTTTAAGGACCTCATCCAGCAAGCGTCTTCCTTCCATCTCGTGTCAAAAATCGCAAGAATATTTTCATGAGATTTTATAATGACAATATCATAATCATAATATTGACATTGACTTGCCATCTAAGTAATCGAGCATTTTCTGGTTTTGATTCAATTTTATTTTTCGGAAAAGCCATGACACTTGAATTATCAATTTTTAAAGTAAACTTTTTGCTTGATAAAAATATAGGCCATTTTTTAAAAGCCTTTACGATTGCAAAGAGTTCTTTCTCGTTGATATGCCATCTTCTTGCTTCACTTGGGTGTGAATAAACCATTACAATATCTGCGTGGCACTTCTTCATTTTGGTGTGACTTTAGTAGGAACGATGCCCACCAATCATCAACGACATCCATGTAAAGAAGCAGTTCATCCTCGTCTTGGGGAATCGCAAGCTCACGAAGGCTTTTTACGGACTTCTTTAAGTTGCTTAATTCATTCTTGATGTTCATCTTCCCATTTGAATATTTTTTTTTTTTTTTTTTTTTTAAGAAATGGGCTAAACACCTTCATAGTATGCTAGGATTGTTAATGAACATCCCGGCAAAATTAACAACTCCAAGAAAACTCTTAATTTTGTTTCTTGTCTTTGATTAGTGTATCTGAAATCCCTTTATCTTTTCCACAATATGATTACGTAGAATAATTCCGGATTCATCGATTTCAATTCTGAGGAATTCAATCTATCTCGTAGCGCAATCAACTGTCTTCTTTTACGAAAAGGACTAATCCTTCCTTGTGGCAAACATCCGAAAAATTTTCCAAATGCTTGAGATGCTCCTTCATGTTTTTGATGCGATAAGAATATCATCGATATATACGAACATTAAACTGAAATAATCTTTGAAAAGATTATCCATCTTTCTTTGATATATCTAGGGTGCGTTAGCCAATCCCATAGCATCACGTTCCAAATATAATGTCCGTGGTGTGGTGTAGAGAAAGTTGTAAACTTCTTACTTTCTTCCTCCATCTTAATTTGGTAGAATCCGGACTTAATCGAACTTTGAGAATATCTTGGCACCTTTGATACGATTAACAGATGTTCTCTGCTTTGGGATGTAGTATCCGTCAGATTCCAAAATATTATTAATCCCTTTGTAATTAATAACAAGTCTTCGCTTTCCTCTTTTAATTTCTCCATGGTTTAGACTAAGAATACTTTGGATCGCTATATGGAGAAACTCCCGTGAAATTAACTTAAGGTCAAGATGTTCCTTAAGTATCTTCTGCGATATCCTCACGATCCTCCCTGGTTCATAAGGATTGGTTTGAACCTTACGTAACTCGTACTCCTTTCCGTGTTTAACCTTTAAGGATGCTTTGAGCTCATTCTTTGTCCACCATGCCAAAGGATCTTCATTATAATTCCTTTTGGATATTCTTCTTGATATCCTCGAGTGATATTTGTTCCTCACAGGGTCACGTCACTCTGTGGACTCTCCATTAGGCTCAATATTAATTCGCAATAAACCCTCGAGTAACTCATTCTTCCTTGCACTACGAATAAATACAAGTTATTATCCCAAAGCTTCTTATCCTTTGAGACCAATTGTCTATAGGATAACAAAGCTTCACCAAATTTCCTTTGATCCCATTTTTGGATTTCGGAGTTTGGCTTCATCATCACCACGTTTTTCTGCCCGAAAATTAATAGGCATTTTTCTATAAAAATGCTTCTCGCGATCTCACAGCGGACAATAATCTTATGATCACATAATGTTGTGAAAATAAGTCTTCTTGTCTCATTTTCTGTGTAAATCGTTTGAATGTTTGTAGGAAATTGTTTCTCAGCAAAACATGCACTTTTTGTATCATGGAAATAGATTGGTGGCGTTTTCACCTTGTACCATGGGTATCGCCCGCTCCTCCGATCATGATTTCTTCTTGTTTAAATTCCTCTATTGAGAATAAGAATTCTTTTAGAGAAATCTCTTCCTCGAATAGTAAATCTTCTCCAATTTCTTTAGGAAAAACATCCAGAGCTAAAGACATATTCAGCTCTGAATCAATATAGGCGAAATACTCGCCTTGTATTCAGCATATAACATTCCGATAGAAATGTATATGGAGAATGGACTAGTGGTCATCGATTACGTATCTTTTATCCGCCACTTTGTGAACTCCATTCCTTCTGTAATCTTTCCCAGGTTTATGATCCTCAAAGAAATTCAATTCCCAAAGTATTAATTGCTCGGGATTTTCCTCGCTACTTCTGTGATAGTAAGCTCGATTTCACCTATCTTCAAGGCTTCCGATACCTTCCAACTATAGGTTGTTGAGATAATATCTGAGAACATCACAAGGAAAAATATTATCCTTTTGAGTGATGTTCAATATTACTTCAACCTCTCGCCATCCTCATCCGGGACATTTCAACTCTCCTCTCTTTGTTTTGAAAAACACGGGATGCGCTAAACTGCAGACTTGGTCTCCTTTCTTTCCAACGGCTGCTACTCACCATTCTCCCCATCGGAAAGACATCCTGGGCTCAACTCGAGACTTGACTTTTGTTGAAGGCGGATTTGATCTTGAATTCCTTTCGGTAGAACCACCTGGCAAAAATCCTCAAAGATTCTTGGGACTTCAATAAATTCCTTTCTCAAGAATACTTGAATGATGGGTATTCGAGAGAGCATAGGAAATCTTGTATGTGATCGAGTAAAGCCTATTTCCTTCTTTCATCAAATCAACTCGTTTGAAATCTTGATGAAGGGTTAGGGCTCTATTAAAATCTCGATCTCCCAAATTGTATGCAATTCTTGATAGACATTGAATGCTAATTTTCCCGCATACAAATTTCTCAGAATCGCTCCAAGGCATGAATCCTTGAGATGTGAGATTCGTTTGTCAAAAATAGCAAGATTTAGTGGAGAATCTATTCCTTCCTGAAAGTGTTGCCTTAATAATGACTCTTATGGCTATGATGTGAACCATGAGAGTGTATTTGCAATATCTCTTTTAACTCGCTTTTGATCTCCGTGTTTCTCTAATAGGGACCAATCGTATCTCGTCCGAGTTTCGGTAAATTCCATCGGAATGGCAAATTCTCCGGTTACCTTTTGTGAATAATTTGGTGTTTTTCTGCTACTTAAACCCAATCTTATCCACGCTTCTCCATAGCTCCAATAGTAAATCCATCGTATATTTGAAGCTTTGGATCTTCCTTCATAATTCTCATAAGAGTCTTATGAGAAACCGTAGTGTGAGAGGAATACGACATATCCTCCTAAGTCTGTTGAAGAATTTCTTCTTCACTCGATTAACCGAATCGATTCACTTCCATCTTCATAATAGATCTCTTCTTCATAGATGCTTTCATCCGAGGGAATATCCTCAAATTGATACACCGTATTAAATCCTGGTAGTAGATAGCTTCTTCGATCTCGGGTGTAGCCTTGAACCTGCCTGACTCCTCGTCTTTGATTTTGGCGAAATACTCGGCCTTGTATTCATCATATAATATTAGATAGAAATGTATATAGAGAATGGACTAGGGCCATCGATTCTCGTATCTTTTTATCTACCACCGTGAACTCCATTCCTTCTTGTAATCTTTCCAAGGTTTATGATCCTCAAGAAATTCAATTCCCAATATTAATTGCTGCGGGATTTTCCCCGCTACCTCCCTGTGTGATAGTAAGCTCAATTTCACCTTATCTTGGGCTTCCTTGATACCTTCCAACTATAGGTTGTTGGAGATAATACATAACATCACAAGGAAAAAATATTATCCTTTTGAGTGATGTCCAATATTACTTCAACCTCTCGCCATCCACGGACATTTCAACTCTCCTACTTTTTGAAAACATTGGGGATGCGCTTAAATCAGACTTGGTCTCTCTTTTCTTTCCAATCTACTGCTACTCACCATTCTGTCTGTTGGAAATACATCATTACAGGCTCAACTCGAGACCGACTTTTGTTGAAGGTAGATTTGATCTTAATTCCTTTCTGGTAAGAACCACTGTGCAAAATCCTCAAAGATTCACAGGACTTCAATAAATTCCTTTCTCAAAGAATACTTGAAGGAATGATGGGTATTCGAGAGAGCATAGAAATCTTGTATGTGATCGAGTAAGGCCTATTTCCTTCTTTCATCAAATCGACTCGTTTGAAATCTTGATGAAGGGTTAGGACTCTATTAAAATCTCGATCTCCCAAATTGTATGCAATTCTTGGATAGACATTGAATGCTAATTTTCCCCGCATACAAATTTCAGAATGCTTGCTCAGGCATGAATCCTTGAGATGTGAGATTCGCTTTTCAAAAATAGCATTAAGATTTAGTGGCGAAATCTATTCCTTCCTTGAATGTTGCCTTAATAATGACTCTTGTAACTACGATGTGAACCCATGAGTGTATTTGCAACTTCTCTTTAACTCGCTTTTGATCTCTGTATTTCTCTAATAGGACATTGCATCTCGATCCAGTTACCGTAAATTCATGAATGGCAAATTCTCGGTTGTTACCAATGCGTAATTTGGTGTTTATTTCTGAAACTTAATCTTATCCAACGCCTTCTCAATAGCTCAATAGTAAATCCATCGTATGTTTGAAGCTTTGGATCTTCCTTTTTCATAATTCTCTAAGAGTCTTATGAGAAACCGTAGTGTGAGAGAGGAATCGTATATCCTCCCTAAGTCTGTTGAAGAATTTCTTCTTCACTCACGATTCTCAACCTGATTCACTTCCATCTTCGGAATAGATCTCTTCTTCATAGATACTTTCATCCGAGGGAATATCCTCAAATTGATACTTGTATTAAATCCTGGTAAACTGACTTCTTCGATCTGGTGTAGCCTCAACCGTCTCGACTTTCGCTTTCCTCGGGGCAACTTTGAAATATGCCCCTTTGCTCGCTGTGTCCAACAATTCAGTCTTTGAAACTTTCATTTTTACTAGTGTGAGCGTCGAAAGTTCTCCTTCCCTGGCGGTTACACTAGTACTTGCTTGATTAGAACCACGATGAAGAGGCTCTACTCTGTTTGGTCTTGGTCTTTGCCCACTGATTTGTAACTTCGGGCTTTTGTTTTGTGAGAACCTTCTAGGTCTCCATGAAGACCTTTTGTGTCAGCTTCCTCGGCGGTATAGATGGCTTCTCTCCTTCTTCTTCTTAGTGGTTGTCCTCCCACAACCATTGGGATATCATTATCCATAACATAGAGGAACCGCTTGTTAATTCCTCGTAATCTCTTATAATTCCGTATAGAGCTGCCTGGTAACACCATTGGATAACTCGCCTTTAAAGAAAGACATTCTTCGGCCCCCTTCGTATCTAATTATGCTCCGTCCTTGTATTTACGATAAGCATTTCTCTCAGGGGACTCGAGAATCTTTGTAAGAATAGTTGTGAAGCTTCTTTTCTCCAATCTTGGATTTCCACGGTATTGATGAAACAACTTGATATATTCGTCAATATGACAAATATCATGTAACTCAAGGCTATAGAGGGCTTGTTTATACTTCTTCTTTTCTCATCTCTAATCCTCAAAATAACTTTGTGCCGATAAATCGGATTTTGAATAGTTTTGTCATATCATCGACAATTCCTTTGATGATTCTCTGATGTGACGCGCTCTTCATACTTGCATCGGTCATATCCCATGCAATCTTTACAGGATCCCCAATACTCATTTCAAGTAGTAAAATGAAGGAATCTTTAAGATCAAGGGTGCTATTCGCCGCATCCTCATTCTTTGATGCCCATTCATAAATAAGGACTTCTCGATTTCTCAAATCAGGATATCCGGATTTAGCATCCCAACCCATATGGATGTATCGGATCTAGATGCGTCTTCCATAAGGCGTCCAGTGAATGTTTGGCCTTCCTAGAGGTACTTTCGAGTTCTGCAAGAGGTGGTTGAGCTCTGCCTTCTGAGAGTGTTTCACTGTGGTGAAATCTCCAACGTGATGCATTCTCTCGTCCTGGGTTCCATGATTTGAACCCGCACTTTCTTCAACGTTTGATTTCTTGGTGGTGGTGGTGGAATTGGCGAATTGGTCTACCGTGAGGTCATAGGTAACCAAAGGTGATCCGTCTCTGCGTTCATCTTTAAGTCTGATACCTAATCCCGCCGAAGGATTCGCCTTTGGTCATGTAGATCTTTAAGATTGATCTTCTCCATATCCATCACTTTTAGTTTATGATGGATTTTCCTTCTTTGATGATAGCAATGAGCTTTTCATCGTCAGTCATTTTCGTATAACCGGTTGGTTTCCCTTTTTGGTGTAAATAGGTACTAAGTCCCAAAATCCATATATTTCTTTTCTCACGGGAAGAATTTGGTCGTCCTCCGAGGTTCTTAACTCGTTTGAATATCATGAAGGATTTCAAGTTTTCCGATATTTCACCATCTTCTCCATCAGTTGGATCGATGATTGGGTGAGTAGATGAATATGGCGGTTGCCATAGTGCACCGTCATCTGATTTCTCTCAAGATCTGCGAGATCTCGATGTATCTGGAAGTATCTTCCATTACGGTACTCCATCAGGAATCATTGTTCGATGGGAAATCTCATGAACTACTTTCTTGCGATTCATCGGATCTACATAAGGTGCAGTTTCTTGTCCATAAACTAATATGATATGATGCTCGCATTTCTCATTGCCTCGAGGCTTCCCTATCGGCTCTCGCGTTTTGCAATTTTCGGGATCGCAAAACCCGGTAGGGTAAATACAAAAAAATATGAAAAATTTTATAAATTAAGAGGTAAGATGCTTGATTTTGAAGTTGGTGGGTAAATCGAAACAAACTATCAAATATAGAGGGGTATTTTGGTAAAATTTAGGCAAAGTGTAACAATTTACAAAGTTCGGGGTAGTAGAACAATTTAAAGTTGGAGTGGGCTAAGTAGAAAAACATGTATAGTTGGGAGGGGCAAAGTAAAGTTACCCCCGTTTAGATTATTTTTTTGTCAATTGTGTGCATAATAATTATTTGCCCGGCTAAGTCTTTCTTGAGATAACGACTTGTGGTCAACTTTCTTTACCCTACGATTGATCTCGTTCTATTGCGAGGATTGCAAAATTTATTATAGGTGTTTAACGGACGCCAAAATTTTGTTCGACCACTAAACACCTATAATAAATCTAGCAATCCTCGCGTGAGAAAATCATGGAGGCAACTCAAAAGCTTTGAAGTCTAATTTCACATTGTATGAAGCGACAAACTTCATTGCTCATATCTTGGGAAGAGTCTTGAAGCCAAATTACAAATTGTAGGTCCCAAAGGGGGTGTGAGTAAGGTTTAGAAGGGGGGTTGAATAAACCTTACCAACTTTTCTGGATTTAGTTCTTTTAAGATTATTACGAGTTAACTCAAACGATTTGTGTCCTTGAGGGGCCAGAAGCTAAGTTGGTTATTCAATAGAGTTAGCCACTTTCAGCCAATTTCGATAGAGCTATTGATAGAATAACTTCAATTTTATTTAACACGAACTTTAACTTTTTGTGTTGGTTTTATCGTGAGGAAGACTTAACACCTTTTCGATTGTTTTAAATTTGTTTTAACATTTAATAAGCACTTGGATAGAAAATATGAGTTTATCGAGATATGATGTAAGTATGCGAGAAATGTAAATGTCTTTGAAAAACAAAATAACACAAATAATTTTATAAGTTCGAAGATGGGGTAATTCTTCTAATCCTCTCTTCTCCAACTCTGGAGGAATGAAACAAGTAGAGATCAGGTTTACAAAGTGGTGAACAATCAGAGATAAGCCTTGGTCACTGGTTGGCTTCCTCTTCAGGCTCGACTTCCTCATAGAGGGCGCTACCTTTGCTACTTGACCATTTCGCTTTCTCAAGCTTTTGGATTTGATCACGAAGCCCTCGATAACTTGATACTAGTTTGACCTTGAGCGAATCTACAATCTTCATTGGAAAATGGAGCCCTTTTGATTCTTCTAAAGTTTTTCTCTTCAACAAATTTGAAGTTGTCTTTCTTCACCAGCTTGTGTTGGATCGATTTCCTTGAGTTTCGAGGCTTGAGGATTTGCTTGAATATACTTGAGAATATTTGTTGGTTAATAGCTTGAATAATGATTCTTTGACCGTGGTTGAGTAACCTTTTCTCAATGAGTTTCCTCAGCCATTTATAGTGAACTTTGAAATTTTGCTTTCGTTGAAGAGTTATGCACAATTTCAAGAGTTACTTGTGTTACCGTTGGATTGTCTTGTTTAGAGTCTTGATGTTGACATTTCCTCGAATTTAATGTCTTTCGGCATTGCGGCGTTTCGACAACTTTGGTGCGATCTTCCACGTTAGTTTGTTCTTTTTTACTGGCGGAACTAACATTTTATCTCGACAACTTTAACATGTTACCATTAGAGTAACATTCTTTGCACTTTTAAATCAGCGGATCTCATTGATTTATGTCTTGACATTGCATGATCTTTTATTCCCAGGTGACTTGAGTTAGCTTCTAATCTTGGATGACTCATTTGTCAGCTTTTGAAACATAAAGCTTAGGTTGGCAGGGCGACTCTTGCGCAGCTGATTCTAGTGATACATCTTGATTGAGTTCTTGATATCTTCTTCAGCCATACTCGATTCTTCTTTGCAGTAGTCTTCCTTCGATCTTGATTGGCTATACGTATTTCCAGGCGTGGTATTTTACTCATCTTTAAATCTGTCTGTTACAATGTAAATTACAAGAAAAGGATTGCCAATTTTCTAGTTTATGTTTTGTGGTATCATAAAAATCTATAAGATAAATTTCTATTAATTTCCTTTTTGATGATGCTAAAACTTAAAAACATTCAACAAAATGTAAACATTAAAGATACATCACAGGACAATCATTATGAGAGAATGTATGCTTGAATAGATTGTTTTATTGATCATAACATTTTTGTCCTTTACATAGTTTGTTTACAAAATGCATTCTTTATCAAAAAAACACATTTATGCTAAGATACAGAGTAAATACAAAGTGAAAAATTACAGGGAAAATCACTAAGTATTATAGATAACTTACAAAAATGTGTTTACATAAGTAATATACATGAAGGGTTCGCGGCAACACTTGGCCTTGCCTGTTGCCTCTTCTTAACTACGGCTATGTCGAAGTCATCAACTCTCTTTCTTTTTCTTTCTTATTGCGGCTCTATTGCTTCATAAAGCTCTTTTAGGCGTCATCCTCCAACTCCTCTCGAGCCATAAGTAGGTTTGTCTTCGTTCTCTTCTTCCCGTCTTCTTTTTCTGCATTCTTCCTTGCCACTTCCAGTTGCCACGCCGTCATACGGTGATAGATCTCATAACTTGCTGTGATCTACATATTCGATATTCTTGGGTTTTGGACGGTGAGAACCTCTTCCTTACTGCTTCTTCTCCTTCTGCAGGTGTGTATTGCGGGTCATACGCTTAATAGGGAGTGAGTGGCGGTAATGGCTTTACCCCAAACAGCATAATGTAGACCTTTCTCCGGTCTGAGATCCAGGCTTGGGCTAGTGACATCGCCGGAAATAACGCTTGATTCGGCGTCTTGAATTCTTCAGCGGTCTCGACTCGGATCCGTTAGGTATAGCATCTTGATCCTTCCCTCTTTGGAATGCCACCATATTGTTTTAGCACTTCGAGCGGGCATCACTTTTAGAAAACTCTCAATCCCTGCTTCAATGATTCTTCTTTTCTCTGCGACATTGGCACAACATAGTTCTCAATGGATAGGGTTTTGGGGATTTGCTCAAGATGAAGCGATAACATGACCTCTTTGAGGGTTTTATTATCATTAATGTAAGATCTTCGAGCGATCCCTTCCTATTTTCACTTCTTCTCAACTGCAATCTTCTCAGCTACAGATTCCTTCAACTTTTCTTCTTTTAAGTTCCTTAGGAGTCCTCTTCCCACTTTTTGGCATCATCAAAGGAGAAGGAATTTGAGGGAACATGCCTGCGAAGCATGAAGTCAGGTCATAGCAGAGCTGAATTCTGTTGAAGTCTGCTGCTGCATAAGCTGTTCAGTTGGGCAGTTGCCTTGGACTCGGCTACCACCAGCTTCATTTTCAGCTATGAGTAGGCCAAATTTAGCATTCATTGTTTCCTCAAGGCGAGAATTTTACGTTTCTCTGGAATTCTTGGAGCAGCTCCATTTCAGTCTTGTGAGAATCGTGCAGCCAGTATGCGGCGCATCGCTTGCTTGAGATCGGCGTTGTCAACCATCCAGGCGAGCATTACGGCGTATAGTGCTTTGAAATAACTAACTTGTTTGAGTCGCAGCAGGCAGATTGCTTGTGAGACCATTCTCACGATTGTACCACTATCCTTCTCAAGTCGGCCCAGTGAGGTAGCATCCTGTTCTCGGTCTTAAGTCGAGTGAGGCACTGATGTCTTTTGCTGTCTTCTCAATCTCTTGTGATTTTCTTGAAGACCCCATGAATCTCAGTGTCTCACTTGAGGATTGGTATAGGCCACTCTTTATCAAAGTTGAAATTGGCTGGAACAATGGTGTCGAAAGTAGAACAATAGGATCTTCTCTCACGGTGAATCTTCGTTGTTGGCGGTTGTCTCTTCTTCTCACAACTTTCTGGCTGAGGATCGGCGTGAAAGAAGCATCTCCTAAAAGGCATCATTGCGCACATATAGGATTGTTTTGGTTTTGTGCGGGGGACGGAGGCTGGTGGAGTCATTACTCTGCCGGTTGTGGAAGCACGTGCCCCGAAGATGACTTGGTTTCATTGGGGCTTTGGGATTGCTTTGCCCGGTGGTGACTCGGTGTCTTAGCGACATTAGGTATGGTGGATTTTCTAAATGAATTACCAGTCGCATCATCGGTATCATCGGATGATGATGAGACCTATGAGCTTGGCTTATCATCGAAAATTAAATTTTTGACGCAGCAGTTTTGTCTCTTAGGCGGCTCTTAGTTTTGAGAACATCCTCGGTTGGGTCAGGGGATTTGCAATTGGGTGGACTCGACTTTATCTTCGGACCCAAGAATGATACATCAAGGTTCTCCGGGAGTCATGAGTGCGCTTATCTCTGTTCTATTTCGGCGTTGGAGCGGAAGAATGTTCTCAGATCTCTTCATCCTTACCGGGAAGTCTCAACCTCCCTTAGGCCTTCAATACCTCCGGCTCAAGCTCAACTGTGAGGGAGTTCAACGTTCCTTGGGCCGGTCTCAATCGTCTTAGGGTCTTCTACATTCCTTTGACAATCGCTTGGTTGTCTTAGGATCTTCGACCAGGGCATCCAGGAGTCTCAACCCCTTGGATTAGCACGCACCAGAGTGTTAACCAGGGTATCTCCATCTCCATGCCTCGGCTGTAAGAATAGTTTCATTACCTTCAAAGTAGTAGACACGCCCACTCGACAGGGACTCAAGCGGCTTAAGCTTCGTCAATGTCATCTCTTTGTGGTTCTTTTTATTTCCACTTTGCCTTCTTGCTTCAAGTTGAGTCTTCCTAACATTCTCCAACCTTGTTGTGGTGGAGAAAGCTTCCCCCTGTACCGGGCAAATGAGTGACTAAGTGATTAACATTGGGGTCACTTTGCTCGACTGTGACTTTTCCATTAGTGCTCACCGCGGCAGGTGGTAAAACACCTTTCTTTAGGGTTGGCTCAAATTGGTGCCCAAAATCCCGGTGTCATTACTAGTGCCCTTGGATCTATCCTCCGATTGTACATGGGGACGTGGGCTGCAAATGACACGAGGCAATGTGTTGTGCCACTCCCGGAGATCGGTCTCGAGGAGAGATTGAGACGACTCTCCTGGTTCTTCAAATTGTTGCTCATGCATTAGCCTGGATTCACTCGAGGCTTTCTTTGCCACGTCGACTTCTCTGTAGCTGCGACGGTGGGATCTAAATCACTTCAGTACCACGTCCGAGATGTGTATAAGTGTAATCGTGAGCCAATAAGCTAAGCATCTTGGCTTTCTCAAGTATTTTGCTTCTCATTGCTTTTCTTTTTCTTTCTCACGATGATGAAGAATATCCATGCAATTTTTCTTCATCAGGGCACACCATGTACGGTGGTAACAGAAATCGCAGCAATTCCTATTCTTCTTCGATATACTCGGGGTTAGACAAAAGTTTGCTCTTGAGGTGATCAGTTCCATGTCCTCTACTCTCGTGGGCGTCTGCGGTGTGCGGATGTAGTGGAAGTACATGATTATGTTGTCGTCATCATACGCATCTTACGGTCCTCCTTTTCGGGAATTGAAGGCGAGATTTTCTTCGCTCCCTCGCGCCCGGCAACGCCGATGGCGGTGGAGAGAACGACACTGTGAAGAAGGTTTCGATTGTCTCTGTGTTTTCTTCCCTCCATTTCTCTCGTACTATGTGTCTTTCAGTGTCTGTTGATCGTCCTCGGCGGACTTAGCGATTCATCAATTACTTGAGGAGACTACTCGCCTAAGTGTCAATGATCTTGGATGCTTTCTCCAAGCTGCGTTGCGGTCGGTGGATGTTTGCTCGATTGATTGCCCCCAACGATCAAATCTCCTTTTTTGCAGAGGGAACCTCTTCATCAATGTTTACGGTTCCTAGAAGGAGATAATTTTTCGCGCCGCCTTTCTTGTCTTGCGATGCAAGCTTCTTTTAACAACGGAGAAGGAGTATGGTGTTACTCGCCTCCTCATTTTGTGGCGCGGTGATTTGGGTGCGGCGAGGGCCTCGGTGGCAGGTGGGACTCAGGGGGGGCGGAGTGCTCTCTTGGACTTTCTTTGCGGGCATTCTTCTTCGGGAAGGTGTAACTATGTCTTTGGTCATTTGATTCCCCTCCTTTGCCATCGGCTCTCTTCGCATGAGCTCTCTTAAGGCACTGAGAGGTTTGCCGGAACATCCTCTTGTTCTGCGTGAAATGGTTTGCCATGGCAAAAAGGGCAACACCTCACTTCCATCAGGCCAATTACAAGACCATATCAAGTGATCCTCAAAGGATCCATCCTCCTTAAAGGTGTTGTTCATCACATTCGGCCCTGACAGGATCTTGTACGAACTCGGCCAGAGTTAACACTTTTGCCATGCGTGATCGAACCGTGGCGTCCCGGCTTAGTCTTTGTGATTGGTTGACAAACTTCATATCATGCACTTAGACGACATCCATTAGCTTATGATAGTCGATCCTTGACGAGTTTCTTGTCATTGTGTAGACTACCTTAGCGGCACACTCGGGTTTGGCTACTTCTTTCTCGGCGGCCAAGTACATCGACTTCATGTATCTCTCTTCCGCCCAGCATTGTTGTAGGACCTCAAGCTATACCGGGATTCGGCTGTCCCCACGGATGGACCAACACGAGTCTTTTCTAGCGTTTTGTCTCATATTTTATTACTTTCGGTATTTATCCCATGTCTACTTTACTAGGCCATTTCACGTTAACCTCAGATTTTTATTTTTGTAATGGGCAAAGAAAATAAGATGCATGTTGGTATATGTAATCCAAATCATATCCTTTAAGCTATCCTTTTAACTATGCAATTTCCAGCCGCTCACGAGTTTGAATCGCGGGCCGCACCTTTCGCCTCTTTTTAAATTTTTTTGCGGGTGATATTTGGACCAAATCCCAACAAATTATTTTGCCGCATCTCGGCTCGATATTTGGCAACCTCATTGTCGCCAAACTTCCTCGGTTCTAACGCCAACTTCTCTAGTTCAAGCGTTAAACTATACCAGCCCGATTAAGCCACCCAACAACCTACCTTGCCGGTTCCGATCCATTTACCTCGATTCCGGCCCGACAACCTACCCTTAGTTCTGGTCCACCAACAACCTAATATAAGTTCGATCTGTTTTACCTCGATTCGGAGCCTGGCAACCTACCCTTCGAGTTCGGTCCACCCCGGCAACCTACCCTTGATTACGGTGCACCAACCTACACCTTAGGATTAATCTATTTTTACGAGTTAGGCCACAGAAACCTACCCTTTAGTTACAGTCCGATTCTGTGGTGTTGGCATCTCGGTTCCGCTCCTGGCAGCCTCCTTTATGGCATGCTTCCAAGAGTCGACTGTGATACTGCTCGATACCGAGTTGTAGGACCTCTAGTGCTACCCGGATTGGCGATTGTCCCCACAAGCTAACACGAGTCTTTTCCCCTTGACTTTGTCTCACTCGCGCACTTGGAAAACTTCGGTCACCCGTCCCAATGTCTACTCCCGAGGCCAAGCACGCTTAACCTCGGGTTTCTATGTAATGGGCACCAAAAAATAAGATGCATCTGTTGGTATGGGTAGTCCAAATCATATCGCTAAGATATCCGCTTTTAAGCTATGCAATCCGAGCGCTCACGAGGATTCGAATCGCGGGTTGCGCCTCCCCTCTTTTAAAGCCCATTCACAGGCGGGGATCTTTGGACCAAATCCCAATATACGATGGCAACAAGCAATGCTCGGCCAGGTCCTTGCACTTATTATGGTGTCCTTTGCGGTGGGCCCAGAAGACTTGATTCGCCCGTCTGCTTCCGCCGTTGACATAGAACATATTCTGCTCCTCAAAGGTAGGTGTAGAATATACTGTGTTTAGAAAAGCCTTGAGACCTGACTTTTCTAGCATATCGCGATTTCCCGAGCGAGGTTTCATCAAAACCTTCGCCATTCACCGTGCCGAAGTCATCGTGATGATCTAAGTGGATTTGCTTGGAGATATTGACATAGTCGATCTTTGGTGCCATTTTGAGAGTTTATCGATTAAAAATTGTAGAACATGCTTAAGAATACTACGGTTTTTGAGAAAAGAGAACTTGCTTGCCTTTTGCTTTGAAGATGAGCGGAGTTTTAGGGAAGAGAGAAGGCAAGCTTAGTATATATAAGGGTTATGAAAAAGGACATGTCTTGATTTTGAATTTTGATCGAGATAAATGGCTCCAGTTAGAACATCAAAACATCATTTAATTCCCTCACATTTGTTGCGTGACGCATTTATATCCAATCATATGCTTCTTTTGTGTAGCTTTTTACTATACTGTCATTATTACGCTAATGTCATCCAAAAAACATTCCGCTCATTCCCAATACATTTGCGCTTTTGTCGCTTAGTTCATAAATGAAACGGGTTATATCAAATATGACTTAACTCAGCTTCTCTCTTTTCCATTAAGTGACTTTTGTCCAATCGGCTAATAAATCTGGTGACTTTTAAACATCATTTGTTTCACTTGGGTGATTTGTGAAACTTGCTCTTTTCCCATTTTCTCATCGTATCTCTGTTGATTGAGTCTTTTGAGTGTTAACTCAGCTCAATTAACCTAGCTCATTCTTAAGCTCCTCAAATCTTGATTCACAAGGGGCTTAGTGAATATCGACTAAGCGCATATCGGTTGAGATATATTCCAAAGTGATGTCTTCGTTTCAACATTATCTCTTATAAAATGGTATGTGACATCAATGTGCTTTGTTCTTGAATGCGACACAGGATTTTGGTGATTGCAATAGCATGTGTATCACACATAATTGGAATCTCTTTTTCTTCAATCTCATAATCTTTCTCAATTGTTGTCTCATCCACAAGACTTGGGCACAATTTTGCCTTTGACTATGCTGCTTGTGTGGATGTGGCTATCGAATTTTGTTCTTGCTAAACCAGGAAACCAATCTATTTCAAGCATTTGACATGTACGAAGTACTCTTC
Source organism: Rehmannia glutinosa (assembly GCA_016081115.2). Lineage (NCBI taxonomy): Eukaryota > Viridiplantae > Streptophyta > Magnoliopsida > Lamiales > Orobanchaceae > Rehmannia > Rehmannia glutinosa. Next base: position 72,137,998 of record CM071937.1, on the reverse strand, counting down.
ATGTCGACTCTACATCGGCTTCATAGTCACGATCGAGAGTAACCAATAAGGCAGAATCCACTTTCTTTGGATACCATAAGCAAACTTCACAGCATCCCTTCAAATACCTTAGGATTCTCTTAGTTGCGATCATGTGGCTCTCCTTTGGTCTTGATTGAAATCTTGCACATACACTCTTACCAAAAGTGATGTCACAGCATGTTGGGTACATTAAGTAGGCAATGATCTAATGAGTGCTCTATGTTTGGTTTGATCTCTGACCATATGCCATACGCATCTATGTCCATCTTGGTGATGTGTTCATTGGTATTTTTCACAAAAGACTTCTCTTCCATCCCAAATTTCTTCATTAAATCTCTCGTGTATTTTGTTTGACTTATGAAGGTTCCATCCTTCCAATTGCTTGACTTGAAGTCTAGGAAAAGTCGGCTCTCTCATCATCTTTAATCTCAAATTACCTTGCGAGGAGGTTTGAGAACATATCTACGACTCTTTATTTTGGATCGAAAAATGATGTCATCCACATATATTTGAACAAGTAGTATACTCTCTTCATCTTGAATTAAGAGTGTTCTATCACTTTTGCCTTTGGTGAATCCATTGTCGAGTTAGAAATTGAGGCAGTGTATCATACCATACTCTTGTACTGTTTCAATCCGTATAATGCTTTCTTGAGCTTGTACCTTATCTCCAATAGTCTTCTGCTCAAAACCTGGAGATTGTTCAACATAGACTTCTTCATACAGAGTCCGTTTCAAGAAATGCACTCTTCACATCCATTTGATACAGGTGAAGTTGTAATGCGCACATAGGCAAAGAAACATCCTTGTGCTTCCCAATCTTTAGCAGGAGTAAAGGTTTCATCAAAATCTATTCTCTCTTCTTGGAAATACCCTTTTGGCTACCAATCTTGCTTTGTATCTCACCCGCGGATCATTCCTCGTTTATCTTGTTTACGAAAACCTATTTTGTGCCAATAACATTTTTGATGGGGTTGGCCTTTGCACCAATTCCCTTAACACTTGTTTTCTCAAATTGATTGACTCTTCTTGCATGGCTTGAATATGTGTCATCAATGCTTGAGACATATCTTTTGGCTCCATTAGGAAATAAAACAAGTAAACATTGCTTCATGTTGTGCTGCGGATGCAGTTGCTTTATGACATCTCTTACATCTTTCAATGACTAACTCACGGTGGATGGTCTCTCGGCCCGTCTCACATCGAGTTGGAGCAAATCAGTAGATTCGGCCCGTCTTTGCGGCTAAGTTGTCTTGAGCAGCTCTTTCATCTTCATTCGATTTGTAGACTTTCGGTGTCTTTGGTCATCTATCTCATTTTCATACTGTGTTGATTGCTCTTACTTGACTTCAACATAAGAACTCTTTGCATAGTTGGTTGATTCATCTTGTCGGCTAACTCTTCAATGTCTTCTCCATTTACATTAGGTTCATCAAAAACCACATGGATAGACTCTTATGTGACCATAATCCTCTTGTTCACGACACTCTGTAGGCACTTTCTTTGGTGAGTATCCCAAAAAGATACCTTCGTCGGCTTTAGCATCAAAAGCCTTTAAATTATCCTTGCCATTGTTGTGGATGAAGCATTTACATCCAAATAGGTTTGAAGTACCCAACATTTGGTTTTCTCCGTATCCAATTTCATAGGAGTCTTGGTTAATTGCTGTTAATCGCATCTATTTTGAGTATAGCATATTTGTGTTAATGGCTCATTGAAAAATCTCTTAGGCAATCGAGCTTGACTAACATGGTCCTTGCAGCTTCCTTGAGAGTTTGTTCCTTCTTCGGCTACTCTGTGTAAGTCAGGCGCTACGATAATCTAGAGGAGGGTGAATAGATTATCTCCATCTTTTTGATTTTTCCCTCTTTTTGACCCGAATGCTCAAACACGATAATAAAGGTGTGGAATGTAAACAGCACACGCCGATTTTATAGAGGTTCAACCTTTAGGGCCTAATCCTCTACCACCCCGGTATGTCAGGGATGGATTTCAAAAAAGAAAAAGATTTTATTAATTGCAATCTCACTCTTCTTGAAGAAGAGCACCACGCTCTTCAACACACCACGCTTTGAGATTACCACAATCTCTTGAAGATTACCACAATCTCCAACGACACCTTGTGAAAATTACCACAATCTTCAACGCACTTGAAGAAAATACCCAAATTCTTCCAACACACTCCATGAAGATTACCTGATATTCTTTTTTAACACCTAGATCACCCCAGTATGTTCTTACCGCAAAGAACACTCACTGAGGATATCTTGTGTTTGAATGATAACGAAAATTCAACATTACAACTTCGATAATGAATAATACAATTGGTGCAAGTGTAGTCAAAATGGCTAACTCCAAGGATGTGAAAGTGAATAACTAGGCAAAATTACAACAAGAAATAAGACGATGTAAGAACAAGTGTATTCTTGAGTGTATCTTGTTGTGTTGTAGTTTTCTCTCTTGTGGTGTTGCTTCAATTCTTCCTCTATTTATAGAAGATGTCTTGTACATGATAGGCTCACTCTTGGGGACATGATTACGTAAATTGCAAGACAATTGAAGAAAAGAAGGTTAGAAATCCATCCCACAAATTAAGGGGAAAGTTGTCTGTTGTCAGCGGTCGGATTTTTTGTTGTCAAATAGAGAGCGATCGGTCGCTGCACAAATAAAGATTAGAAAAAAACTGGCTGCAAAAATTACGGGGTGACCGGTCCAAGGTCGGCCGTGCCTGGAGTGCGGCCGTCGCCCTCCCGGTGACCGGTCACGACCAATTTTAGGAGTCTTAAGGTTTTGTTTGTGGCTTGTTACAGGAGTAAAGTCGCCTCTTTGGTGCGGCCGGTCGTTCATTCTCTAAATGACATGTTGTCCAGATTTTTGTCGAAATAAACCTCCAAGAAATACTCGAAAAATTCATAAAAATATTTTAAACCGTAGGGAGTATTTAGGACAACATTAGAAATATAGTTTTGATGAAATAACACATTAACACAAAATCATCAAAGTGTTGTCAGATATAAACTCCAATAAATACTCGAAAAATAGTAAAAATATTTTAGACCAATCGGGAGTATTAGGACAACATTTAGAAGCATAGTTTCAATGTAAAAACCCATTGACACAAAATCATTAAAAGTGTTATCCAATTTTGTGAAAATAAACTTGAGGAAATACTAGGAAATTATTAAAACCATTTTAAATCATTTAGGAGTATTTGGACAAGCTTTAAAAGTATTGTTTTGGTATAAAAACAAAATCATCAAAATCATGATAAAACCATTTATCAAACAATCTCACTTTTTGATGATTACAAACCAAAACAATTTTACTTGGTCGATTTTGATAACAAAGCAATTTCTTGGTTAAAAAAATATCCGTTGAGGCGACAACATTAAAACGCAATATTAATACAAGGATGGGAGTAGAGATATTGAGCACATATAGCAAATGCTCCCCATCAACATACACAACAGAGTAATATAGAAGCAACTTCAACATAAGCTAAAATCTTAGCTTTTCGATATTGAGCTTAAGTATCAGCAACTTAAAAGCTCCCCCTGTCAAAGAGACATCATTAGAGGCAAGTATATAAGTCCATACTACAACCAATGGACCATGATTCATACATAACCATAATCGCCAAATGGACTAAATATGATCCACAACTTATGGCTATATGAAGTCATAGCTTATAGCTTCTTTCGTTAAGCTTATCTTAGCTTCTTTGAGCTAAAGAGATTATAACATGTTTCTCCCCCTTTGGAATCATCAAAAAGAATGTTAGCACGATAAATACATCATATATCATATCAAAGTGCGCCAACAAACCGATGTATCGAGCTATTTGAACATTGACTTATAAACCAAATAAGGAGGTAAAAGTGAATCATACGACTTGAAGAAGCTTACGAAAACTCATTTGATAAGCAAAACATGATCTCATAAATATATAAGACTTTTGAAAACACGAGAAACATGTAAGTGATGAATTTTTCATTGAAACATTTTATGAACAACTTGTGACGTCAAAATTAGAAAATGATATATATAGCCCTTGTAAATGTAATCATGCCAAGTTTTCATCACCAAATTCAATTTAGCAAATATCATTCATCAACAATCAATAACCTCATCACAAAAAATATGAATTTCATCGAGAAAAATACATATAAGTCACAAACTCGGGTTGATTGATTGAGCTAAAGAGAGTGAAATTCTTACCATTCAATCGGTAAAGATGATCAATGATGATGATAATCGAGCTAGACAATCCCCAAAATATATAATTTATCCAACAAAACACATTTGAAGTGAATTGTGTGTGAAAAATGTCAAAGGGGATGAAAATAGAGTTGAAAGGGCCAAAATGCCAAAGTGGAAACATAAACAATTTTTAACCAAAAATCTCCATGCGCGACCGGTCGAGCATAGGCGGCGTCGAGCTTGTGGGCGGCCATTAAGCCCTACTTTTCTTGTTTTGATTACGTTGCGAAATCCGAAATTTGATCCAAAAATCCGATTTTTACTTTAAGTTTTAAGCGTGCAAAATGCAAAGCGTGACCTCATTCAATATACATTATGTCATAATCAAGCTCGAAATGAGGTAAAATATTCAGCGATTAACGATTAAAAAGTCGCGAGTTATCCTTGAGGCGAAATTAAACACGTCTCAAGTTTTTGTTAAAACTCGATCACTTTTAAAAAGAATATCGAATCTCAATATGTTTAGTTGATTATGATGAATATATTTTGAATACGAGGAAAACCGTATAATAAATCTTTAGGACTTGTTATCCCAAAAAAAAGGAAGCGTTTTAAAAGCTTTGGATACAACAAGTCATAAGAAGAAGTGCCTTTCAAATATTTGAGAATTTCTTTTAACGGCACTTTAATGAGATTCGTTGGGATAGTTTTTGAAGTCGAGCATATAGACATAAGGCATATGGAATGTCGGAGTCTATAGGAATAATACAAGAAAACATACCTCGAATTTGTTTGTAAACCGATATGCCTTTCTCAGCCTTTGTCAATCTTTAGCCGTAGAGGTTGAGATGGTTCTTTCTTTCTTCAATGCTTAACTCCTTCAGAGTTCTTTTTGAAATATAGCCATCTTCTTGGTCCAAGCAAGAAATTGAGCTCCCCGTCATACTAAATCTCAAAGCTCAACTAGTATCAACTTAGAAAAATATATCTTGCACAAATATTCATTAGTAGCACCAAAAAATATTCTCATAAATATGCCTGAAGTAAACAATCTTGCCCTTTTTCAAAAACAAAGAGTGTAGTATCAACTATACCTCTTGTAAAATTATTTAACAAAATAGCTAAGTCTATCATACCATACATGAAGTCTTTTTTTTAAACCATACAAGGCCTTTTATAAAAATCATTTGGCACAGAAAATTTAAAACCGGGAGGTTGTTTACATAGACTTCTTCTTGAATAAAACCATTGAGAAAATTGGATTTAACATCCATTTGGTAAAGCTTGAAATTTTCTTAAAACAAGAATGGGCAAGTAAAATGCAAATAGCTACTAAATGTGCTATGAGTGCAAATGTTACACCAAAATCAATTACCTTGTTTTTGAAAATACCTTGAGCTACTAACCTCGCCTTAGTTCGACCAATGTTGACTTGGTCATCGAGTTTGTTCAGGAATACCCTTTTTGTCTTCATCACTATCATCATAGGGCATCGATTGATCTAAAGGTGTTCATAATAGAACATTTACATCCAAATATTTTGAGGTAATAATATTTGGAGTACTTACATTCTCATCTACACAACTTAACAAACTCATTAACGGCATCGCTTATATAAGCAAGAAAAAAAAATAAGCCCAAGTGTAAAAACATGCATCAATCATCAATCACAAAAATATCTTGCATAAGAGCATAGTAGAAATAGATTTATATATATAGACCATGAAACGAAAACATACTATGCATTTAGAAGATCATCGAAAGTCTAATAAATCATGCAAGTTCAAATAAGCTTAGAAAGCTACAAAAGGTCTCTTTTGAAATTTGAAAATCCGATAGCATATAGTTGAGACCTCTTTAAAAAAGAAGTATTTGAACAAAGAGTTGACAAAGCAAATATGTACAATCAAATATGAATAGTGTCTTTCCAAAGAATCTAAAAATCCTCTTAATGGTACTTGTATGAAATACTATGAAAAAACAAGCACATAGGCACATGGTAATACATATATCGAGTCTATAAGAGTAAAAATAACACAAGTAAAGCACCTCGATAATTAATGCCTTTCTTGACAAAAATAATGACGTAAATGGCCATTTGTGAAAATATGTAAAATCTACACAATTCTTAAAATAAATCTAGCACAAATAAAAGTGTAGGCTAAGAGATATCACAAGTAAGCTCATGCCATAAAAATCCATAAGAGATGATAACACGCTTTAGTCTACAAAAATGCACAAGAGTTTTAAAAACATCATATAAGGTCTTCTTTTTCAAAAAAAAATTTAAAAGCACAAATATATATTGAAGACCTTAATTAAAAAATAATCAATACTTGAAAACTCATGTTATAAGTAAGGCACAAATAAAAACATGCATAACAAAATAAAATGCATATTTAACTAGAGAGATACGGGTTACCAATTACGCCATTTTCCATGGGTTGTGTTGTTCCATTGTTGATGATATCTTCCCTTTGAGAAGTCACTTTGTTGATGATGGCTCTTTGATTACTCCATTTCCAAGATTTTGTCTTCCATTGTTGATAGTCTCTTCTTCTTTGAAAATCGTCTTGTTGATGATGTCTTTGCCATTTCCAAGGATTGTGTTCTTCCCATCTTTGATTATATCCTCTTAGGAAATTGGCTTTGTCGAAAATAGTTTCTCCTTCTTTGATCAAATGAAGCAGTCATTTGATGCACTTCTTGCGGTATGAATTTTCTTGATCATTATTTGCAGTCGGGTACCTAATATGATATTATTTTTGTGGTACCCTCAAGTGTTTACTGAGTCCTTTAGGATTAGCTTTGAGACTTTTAGGTCTCCAATAATGATTAGAGCTATTTTCAGCCCGACAAGTATTAGCCCATGACCCTTTTTTACCACAATAGAATCATGTAATAATTCTGGGAGCATAATGACCAATGTGCTTAGAGACTTGATTCTTTTTCATGTGATTGACACCATGAGGCTTATGATCAAGTTCTGGTTTGAATTATCACAACAATGTAATATCGGTCATTCTATTGGTACTCGAGTTGGATTTTAATAAATCCTTTTTCATGCAATCAATATTCTCAACAAGAAGTACTATTTTCTTTTTCAAGGTTTCTAACCTTGTCAAGTGTCAGTGGTGTGAGCACATGATAGTGATTCATAGCGAAAGTGAATAAACTATCCTTATCATTTTCAAAACATTGAATTCACTTTTCAAATTTTTGTATTTAACAAGTAAGCCTTGGAATTCATTTTTGTAGTTCATCAAAATCATTTTGCAAATCCATTTATAATCATTTTGAGTGACAATATCATAGGAAGTAGAAGGTTTAAGACATACCTCGTTTTCTTCTTCGATGCCCATAAAACAATATTCAACTTCTTCAAAAGTTGGAAGTTGTAAGAAGGTTTGTTCCTTAGATTTGAATTTGTATCCCTTTGAGAAGTAGATGCTTTTGTTTGACTCTTTCATTTGCAAATAACTCCATAGATGGCTTAATTTTTGCCATACTTGTTGTGCCCACGTCGAATTCTACAATATGTTCATATTCCAAATTAGTAAATGAACAATAATAAATATTGAGAGCTTTACCGTTTAAGGAGATGGTTTTTCTTCTCTTCATAATTGAGCTATTTGAAGCCTTTTGGAGGTGTGTGGTATATTTTCATTGGAATAGATTCTCCATTGATGACGATGTTCCAAATATCGAACCCGCAACCTTGTAAATAGCATTCCATTCTTTCTTTCCAAAATATAAAATTTTTGGAATCAAATAGTGGTGGCTTGGTGGTGGAGGTGCCGGTAAGATGAGCTTCGTTATGTGGCGACGATCGTTTCTCTTCACTGCGATGTGAAGCAGGCTTGCCAAAGTTTGGCTCGATACCACTTGTAAGTCAGCGGCTACGATAATCTAGAGGGTGAATAGATTATCTCCATATTTTCAATTTGCCCTCTTTTTGACCGAATGCTCAAACCTGATAATAAAGGTCTTGGAATGTAAACAACACACGTCGATTTATAGAGGTTCAACCCACTAGGGCCTAATCCCACCACAGGTATATCAGGGATGGATTTCAAAAGAAAAAAAGATTTTATTAATTACCAAAATTAATACAACACCAACTTACAACAACACCCGAAAGCATCACACTCTTCTTCAACACCACCTTTGAGATTACCACAATCTCCCTCATGAAGATTACACAATCTCGGCACCTTGTGAAGATTACCACAATCTTCAGCCTTGAAGAATACCAAATTCTTCAACACCTCAACAAGAAGATTACCACAATCTTTTTACACCTAACACCTATATCACCCCAGTGTGTTCTTACCACAAAGAACACTCCACAAGGATATCTTGTGTTGAATGATAACCAAAATTCAAGATTACAACTCGATAATGAATAATACAATTGAGTGCAAGTGTAATCAAGAATGCCTGAACCTCAAGATGATGTGAAGTGAATAGCTGGGCAATTCTGACGAGAAATAGGGTATGTAAGAACAAGTGTATTCTTGAGTGTATCTTGTTGTGTTGTAGTTTTCTCTCTAGTAAATTGTTGCTTCAGTTCTTATCTATTTATAGAAGATGTCTTGTACATGATAGGCTCTCTTGGGGACATGAATTCGTAAACAATTGCAAGGCAAATTGAAGAAAGAAGCTGTTAGAAATCCATCCCACAAATTAAGGAAAGTTATGCATTTGTCAAATGGTGATTTTTCTTTGTCCAAATAGGAGGCGATTGTCGCGCACAAATAAGATTAGAAAAGAAACGCGTAAAAAATTACGGGGTGGCCAGGTCGAGGTGGCCAAAGTGTCTGAGTGCGGCGGCCGTTGCCATCGGCCGATCACCCTGACCGATTTAGGAGTTACAGGCAGGAGTTGTTTGTGAAATGCATTCGGTACCGGTCGTGTCTTTGGTCGACAGAGTCATTATCCTAAATGAAATGTTGCCCCATTTTGTCGAAAATAAATCTCAAAAATACTCCAAAAATTCGTAAAAATATTTTAAACAGGTCGGAAGTATTTAGGACAACATTAGAAATATAGTTTTGATGAAATAACCCATTAACACAAAATCATCAAAAGTGTTGTCCGATATAAACTCAATAAATACTCAGAAAAAATAGTAAAAACATTTTAGACTCAATAACACGTTAGGAAAACATTTAGAAACATAGTTTCAATGTAAAACCAGTTGACACAAAATCATTAAAAGTGTTATCGATTTTGTGAAAATAAACTTGAGGAAATACTCGGAAATTATTAAAACCATTTTAAATCATTTAGGAGTATTTGGACAACCTTTAAAAGTATTGTTTTGGTATAAAAACAAAATCATCAAAATCATGATAAAACCATTTGTCAAACACTCTAATGCTATGGAGTTCTTCAACGGATAACTTTCGTAAGCGATACCATTTTCAACCGCAATCTTTTGATAATTATCCCGTTTGACAAACTCAGTTCCTCTATGTTCTTATTTTTATAATGGTTTTGGCTTTTAGATTTTGAACTATTTCCATCGGTGAGGTAATACATAAGTTTCATTCTTTTTGCCTGAAGATTGTCCATGTATATCTTGAATAATCATCTACCACCAGCAAGGTATATTTCTTTCCACTTTTGGTTGGTTCAGCCGGACGAAATAGATCGTATACATGAGATGTAATATCGCTTGTTGAAGAAGGACTTGGCTTATCCTTGAATGAAGATTTTGTTGTTTTCCCATACGCATGCATCACATACACTTTATTTCTTGTACAAAGTGCAGCGATCCTTCCCAAAGATGACTCCTTGCAAGCTTGTTGATTATCTTGAAGTTAAATATGACTTAGCAACGTGCCCTGACCGACGAGTTAATTTGTTCTCTTTCTAACGGACAAGTGCTTGGTGCAACTTGAGTAGACCAATCTACCCACATACATATTTTTGTCTTGATCCTTTGACACTATTTCATTTTGATTGACATCCTTGATCGGCACACTCCCATAGTGAATCGACATTATATCCGCTTGTCACGAGTTGTTATTTGATGTAGCGGGTTAGTGAGACCTTCAACAAGCGTAACATACGCGATTTCCAATCCATTCTTCTTGATAGATCATGTGTCTTTGATTTCCCCTCGAGCTTTATTTCCTCCAAATATGACTTTTGCACCTCAATCTCCTTGAATCTTGACGGTTTTTCTTGTTTCTGTCATATATATGGAGCGACGGCTATCCGTATACCAGGTTGGCAGCCTCAGAACATTCGGCTTGAACTAATCAAAAATTAGTTTTTAGGTACCACTTGCGGTTCTGAGGTGTTAGTTGTAGATTCAACCAGCGCATAAATGGCCGAAAGCATTCTAAGAGGTTGCCATCTATCAGTCCATAATCATAGTGCACATTGTGCTTAAATTGCTTGGGGTTTTTAGGTTCATACCATTGTCTCTTTTGTCAGTATGCTGTTTTGTGTATGTTTTAGCAAGCTGCTTTGTGGGGATATTTTATGATATTTAAGAGTGTAATGCGTGGGTGTATATGTGTCTTTGATAATAGATATTTTCCTTTTGGAATGACCTTTGCTGAGGTTTAGGTCTTTGCTATTTGAGCTTGTATTCTATTGGTCTTTGTTGATAATTCACATTGTTCCAATCAACTTGTCTTGATAGTTCTACCATTCCTATCATATGCATTTCTCGATGAAATTTAAAGGGTTTCGGTAGTAGCTCTGTTTGCTTTTCCGATATTTTTCGTTTGGAGTTCTTTGAGGAACTTCATTTGGATTTCATTCTCAATTTGTCCTGCTCGACATACTCAATGGCTGTTTTCGCTTTCCTATTATATCCAAGGCGAGTTTGTTTATGATTGTGCTTAAGTGCATGTGGGTGCAACATTTGGTGTTTTTGGATTTTTAGAAGATTCATTGCTTGAAGATCCTTTTTTAAATCAACTCTTGGGTTAGTTTGTGCTACAAAAGTTGAATCATATGCATGTCTTATCTCCACATCTTTTGACTCATGACTAAAGATTATCCAGTAATTTGGATGCACTTTGTAATGAAGCGATCACATTCGGTATTTTTCCCTCTTTTCTATAAGCATTATTCTCTGCTTTATCATTTGCTAAATCGGACATGACTTTGTGATCTCCATCGGCTATGTGACTTAGAAGTGCTCGGCTCCTTGATTGTGAGTTTTGACTTTGTTGGCTGTTTTCCTCATTTAGAAGTATTGTGTGATTTAATATGCTCAAAATCTTATCATTTTGCTAATTAATCATAAAGATCGGTGGGTGAAGAAGTGTGTGTATCACAATCACTATCGATTGAATACGAATGAGATGAGTTAAAAGTGTACCTCATCTTCTTGGTCCTGGTTGATCTTGTTCTTTAGCAAGACAGATCTTGAAACCTTCTTTAGAATCACCCAGGTAGTCGACTTTACTACTTTCTCTGATGTCTCTTCTTTGCTAGGCAGAATTTGTCATCGGCGATTTTAATGAAAAACCAACATAGCTTTCCCAACTTTCATGTCTTCTTTCTTTGAAGACTTTCTTTATTCTTCATTCCTATATTTGTTGATTGGTGGATAGGAACAATCAAGCACAAAATGTCTAGTTGTGCGGTTCAACCACGGGTTCTCGGCTCTTCTGTTCTTGGGTTATCGGCTCTACGATATTCTACCATTTGATGCTTTCTCGGCTCTCTTGGGTGCTATCTTCCTTGATTTAGAGGAGTAGAATGTAAATGGAGGTTTATTACTTGTTTCTTTATAGTTCTTATTGAAGAACTTGTTGAATCTTTAACCATTAAGGCCCGATCTCCTCTTGATACATGGCTTCCTTTGGTTGATTCTTTTTCCATCCTTGACTACAGAGTGCAATTTGTCTTGGGTATAAGCTGTTTCTCTTTGCTCTTTCTTCTCGGCTCAAACTTGTAGGCTTTGAGGGTGCGAGAATAGCTAGTGGTTAGATGTTTTGCGGAGTCATGGAGTGTCTCGGGGGCCATAGTCTTCATTTCCCATTGGTGGAAGGCTCTTCAAGATCTTCATACACATTTTCTTTTGTGTGTATTCCTTCCCCAAGAGAAATCTCATTTTGATCTCTGAAAGTGAATCGGCATCTAGCTGATCCATGGAATTCACCTGCAAACATTTAAAATTCTCAAATTTTTTTGAGAGCGGCCAGCAGAGCAGTTTATTTCTTTAATTTGCTATGATCCTTTACAAATTAAGTTAGCTTATTCCAGTTTCTTTGTTGTTTTGTAGGATTTGACTTTATTGAACATTGCTTTGTCAATCATCTTGTAAAGTGCGTCTTGGCACATTATCCAAGTTGTATCTCTTCTATCATCATTAGTACTACTCGATCTTGGTTTCAACATGAATTGGTCTTCTTAATGACAACTTCCTCTCCTTGGTACCCGGTACACTCTTCTCTGCAGTAGTGTTCACTGATATTTGCGAGTGGCCATCTCTATCCGCGAGCCACATTTCATCATGTAGAAAGATAGATGACTGCATCACGAATTTTCGGTCATCAAATTCTTCAGCGGTGAACATAAGAATCGTCAAATTTGCTTCCATGATATGCTTTGCTAAAAGTGAAAGATTTTTGAAAATGCGAGTGTTTTAAAACCTTTTTGAAGATAAAGATCTAGTTCGATAGCAGTGCGAGGCTCGATGAACAGTAGCTGCGATGCCACTTATAGGTCCCCAGGGTGTGAGTAAGATTTAGAAGGGGGTTGAATAAACCTGCCAACTTTTTGATTTTAGTCATTTTAAGATTATTGAGGATTAACTTCAGCAAATTTGTGTCCTTGAGGGACAGCTAAGTTGGATTATTGGTGAAGTTAGCCGCTCAGCGGTTCGATAAGTTGTTGATGAAACTTCAGTTGTTTAACTTTTGAACTTTTAACTTGGTTGTGTTGGTTTTTTTATCGGCGGAAGATTTAACACCCGCGAATTGTTTTAAACTTGTTTTAACATTTGATTTTAAGCGCCAGTTATTAATCGGTTGGATAGCAAATATGAGTTTATCGGTGATATGATGTAAGTATCGAGAGAAATGTAAATGTCTTTGAAATAAACGACATAGATAATTTTTATAAGGAGAGTTCGAAGATACAGGGTAAATTCACTGTCCTCTCTTCTCGACTCTGGAGGAATCACTAAGTAACATCGAGTTTACAAAGTGGTGGCAGTCTAGAGACAACCTTGGTCGCCCTGGCGCTTCTCTTGCTCGGCAACTTCAAGAAGGCATTTGCCCACTCATGACTCACTTTCTCAAGCTCTTGGATTTGATTACAAGCCCTCCAATAACAATCTTGGTTCGACCACAGACATATACAATCCTCCTTGGAAAGTAGACCCTTTTGATTCTTCAAAAGTTTCTGTTCAACAAATTTGAAGTTGTCTTTCCTTCCCGACGAGTGTTGGATCAATTTCGTCTTGAGTTTGGCTTGAGGATTTGCTTGAATATACTTGAAATATTCTTTGGTTAATAGCTTGAATAATGCTTGCTTGTTTGTGGTTAGATAACCTTTTCTCAATAGAATTTCCTCGGCCATTTATAGTGAACTTTTGAAATTTTGCCCGTTGAAGAAGTTAGGGATTTCAAAAGTCACTTATGTTGTCGGCTTGTCTTGTTGCAATCTTTGATGTTGACATTTCCTGCCGAATTTAATGTCTTTGCGGTATTAGCGGACTTGGTCATCGGTCTTCCCATTAGTTTGTTCCTTTTTCACACAAGCCCAACACTTTATCTCGACAACTTTAACATGTGCCATTAAGGTAACATTCTTGACTTTCATCAACGGATCTCATTGATTATGCTTGACTTATTGCCAGTCTTTTATTCCCTGAGTGACTTGAGTTAGCTTCCAATCTGGATGACTCATCATCGCTTCAGCTTCGAACACATGACTTCTTAAGATGACTTGGTGACTCTTCTGCCAGTGATTCTTGGTAGTACATCTTCAATTGAGTTCTTGACCTTCCATCTTAGCCATACTCGATTTGTCTTGCGGTAGTCTTCGCCTTCGATCTTGATTGTGCCTTATTTCCGGGCGTATTTGACTTATTCACGACTTTTCAATACAGCATCTGTTACAATGTAAATTACAAGAAAAATGGGGTGCCAACTTTCTAGTTTAAGTTTTACATGGTATCATCAAAATCTACAAGATAAATTTCCCTAACACAAACTTTTTATTTCACCACGACTTCAAAGACGATGAAGGTGATAAAGAATATGTGGCAACAACACACCATGTCGCATCAGTGAAGAAATGGCCGAAGAAGATGCTCCAAGGATTTTTGTCCCAGAACTTGAAAAGGTTAAAGCCATAGTCGATATTAAACTTTCGCAATGTTGACAACCGCCGGGACTTATGCTGTGAGCATTGACCCGATGATGATGAAGAAAACATATTAAATTATTGCACAAGTTTAAATATGTATATGCATGGTCATACAAATAAATGTTTGGATCGGATCTAAAAGTGGTAGTCCCATCATTTTGTATCCAAGAAGGGGACCGTCTATCAAACAAGTTCAGCATTGATGTTGTCTTAAATTGATTGATTAATTGAAGTTCAAGTGAACAAACTAAGCCGAAGTTGGGCTCATTCGAGAAGTCAGTATCCACATTGATTTCTTGTATTATTCTTGTAAGAAAAAGAATGGTCAAATCGGGTTTGTGTTAACTTTTGGGATGCGAATGAAGCATGTCCCAAAATGACTTTCCATTTCTATCCCAGGAGCTCATGAGTCGATGCTCACGATGAGCCATGAAGTTTTATCTTTTATAGATGGATCATTTTAGGTACAACCAAATATCGCCAGCAACAAGAGACAAAGAAGCGTAGCATTCCCATATCCCCGATGGTATATATTTCTATAAGGTGATGCCAATTGGACTAAAAACATTTGGGGAATATAGCGGCGGGACATGCACAAGATCTTGATGATATGTTGCATAAGAACATTTAATGTTATGTTGATGGCATGGTTGTAAAATCCCGAAGATGATAAATGACTTCACGATGGAAGGAAAGTGTTTTGAATGTTTGAGATGATATCCGACTCATGAGATCGGCTGAAATGTCCATTTGGTTAATTTTGGAAAATTCCTTGGATTCATTGTTCTCCATCGAGGATAGAAATTGAGCAAGAAAAAAGCGATGTGATTGCATTGATGCATGAACCGATATATCCCACGAACTTCGAAAAGCCTACAAGGAAGATTAGCATGTTTTTGAGATTTATCTCAAATCCCAACTGTAGATGCCAACCATTTAGCCGACTTATGAAGAAAGGCATTCCATTTGAGTGGGATGAGTCTTGTAGAAATTCTTTCAAAGGTATCAAGGAGTATTTGATGAAGGCTCATGTGTTGGTTACCCGGTGTGCGGATGTCATTGATTCTTTATATTGTCGCTTAAAATACGGTTGGAGCTTTACTAGCGTAATAGAATAATGAGCAAAAAAGTGTCTTATACTATTTGAATAGAATCATGGCACCAAATGAGCTAAACTATTCACCAATTGAAAATATGTGGTTGACCACTTATCTTTTGCAATCCGAAGTTGAAGCTATTTTTAAGATCATACCATCATCATATCTCGAAAGTAAATCCACTAAAGTATGTTATAACTAGTAGGTTCTTTAATAGGCTTGCAAGGTGGTACCTTCAACTACAATAACTCGAGATCATATACGTCAAAAAGCATTAACATGGCAAGTTTGTGTGGATGTTTTAGTTGATCATCCTATCACCTTTGAGTTGGAGTTGTTTGACAAATTACACGATGAAGATGTCTTGTAGTTATTACTTCCCCTATTTTTTTCCCAGCTCATCACTTTTTCTCATCCCTCTCTCATGAAAATTCTCTTTCCTCTCTCGTGACTTTGCTTTCATTTGAAAAATGCATTTTGTTGGAGCTTCCACATAGAAGAAGCTAATCTTTGTCATTTTTACATCGGATAGGAAAATGTTACCATACTACTTCACCAACTCAAAATTGCTAAAACAATGTTGCTAAATATAAACATCTCATTCTTGAACTTGAAATGGCGGTTGATATAAAACAGCTACTGAGTTGGATCGTATACCCCGGAGATTATATGTTAGTGGTCAATCAGAATTTTGGGTGTATGAAGTCAAGAAACTGAACTCTCTTCTATTCTACGATTATGCTAAAAATCTGCTTGGATAGCTTGGAGATATAACAATCCCGACACATGTTCTAGGAAGGATAATAAGCAAGTTGACCTGTTTGGAAAACTTCGACTTCTACATTCCCGTGCTCCAAGGTGAAACCCGTGTGCGGGTTTATAGAAGTTGGGTAGTACCTCCGATATTTGAGGAGGAAAGACTGTGATGAAGAAGAAAAATCATATTATTGAGGTATTTGAAGTCGAGAAATAAGATTGGTTTCAACTACTAGTGGATTATTCAAGTATGAGAAGCTACCTGATGATCCTGACAAATGATCAGCATTTAACGTCGTGTAGCTCGCCATCTACTACAAAGTCACACTTTATAAAGAAGAGTCATTCAATGGGATCTTCTTGCGATTATGTGATGATGAATCTATTTAATCCATAGAAGAAGCTCATTCGAGGATTTGCGGCGCTCATCAGTCCCGAGGCCCAAAGTTACTTTCGAATCAAAAGAATGAGCTACTATTGACTGTGTTAAATAGACTGCATCAATTATGCACAAGATGTCAAACTTGTCAATTACATGCAAACTTTATTCTGAGCCACCAGAGCCATTACACCCTACTATTGTTTCATGTCCATTTGATGCTTGGGTCTTAGATGTAGTCGAACCAATTACGAAGTCTTCGATGGGCATCTATACATCTTAGCTCAACTGACTACTTTTACAAGTGGGGCTTAAGGATACCTCTCAAAGAAGTCAAGAAAAGAAAATGTTGTTGACGTCATACGTATTAGCATCATTTGCCGATATAGTATTCCACGATATATAATGCGGTTAATGGAAGCCTTTTTGCAATAGTGCGATAGACAAAAAGCTTTCTAGAAGTTTAGTTTCAAGAAAAAAAATCTCCTATGTATTATGCCTTGCCAAATGGCCTCTGGAGCATCCAATAAAACTTTGTGATCTGCTGAAAGTGGTTGCCAAGTCAGTGAGTTGACATAAAAGAATAGGGGAAACATTATAGGCATACATAACCGCATAGGATTCTACTCAAGCAACTCCTCATGCATTAGTGTATGGTGTTGAAGCGGAGTGTCCCTCTTGAGCAACAAATTCCATCATCACTACCGATAGCCATACAGAAGGGTTAACTGCAGAAGAGAATGGATACTTACGCCTTGAAGAGTTGCTTTTTGATGAGAAAAGGTTGGAAGCACAACAAATACTTGAATGCTATCAAGCTCGTCTTTTTAAGGCATTCAACAGAAAGCTGTTACGCTCATTTCAATTTGGTGACTTGGTGCTTGTCGTTAGAAGGCTCATCTTGCAACACATCGTACTGGAAATAAGTTCACATTGAAGTGGGATAGTCATATGTTGTCAAAGAAACATACACAGATGGTGCTTATAAATCGATTGTTGAAGATATATTAAGAATTGGCCGAGCAAATAGGAAATTCTTAAAATGATATTATCCTTGAAGTCAGGAAAACTCTTTGATGCACGAGTCTATTTGCATGTTACTCTTGACCCCACATGAGTATGAATTGTGAGCAGTAGTGCATGTGGTTAAACTACTAACTACCCCCACCAAAGATGAATACATGTGGTTATTTATACCGAGAAGATATTTTAGGTGGTTAAATATTAAATACTCCACCTAGTCAGGTGGTTAAGTGGATACTCCTGACTGCATGAGTTTCGTATGTCATACTCCACTCCTCCCCTTAAAATATATTTCTACGGAAATATGTTATAACTTGATCCTCTTTCTTGGGGAATCGTAGGCAACTTAAATTTACTCTAGAAGTTCAGTCATGAGTTTGTATTAAATTGAGTTTTGTTGTCATGAGTAATTGTGTTAAAAAATCTTTCTGATAAAATAAATACATGAGGATGTAAGTAGAAACAAAGAAATATATCATTAAAGTCTACGAGAATGGTGTTACTTATTACGGAAGAGTAAGAAAACTATTAAGCAAAGGACTTAGATCACCCACGTTGAATCTGAAGGCTTATTTTGCATAATGAAATTAATAACGCGACTACGTTTAACCTCATATTGTCTTTCCAATGAGAATTCTTGGTCATCAGTTAAACCTCCAAGATAGACCTTTAACCGCATACATCGTCATCATAAATGTGCAAGATTTTCTCCAACTTTCGAAAGACATCGTGTTGATTAGAAAATAATAAAGAATTGATTACTAAACAAATGCGATAAAGAAATAACCCTCTTTCGTGAATCATTTTGAAGGGGATGGCATGCAATATCATCAACTTGCGCTTGTGATGGCAAGATACAGAATCGTCTTGAGCACGCCGATGATGATCAATGTTCTTCCTACTTTCCTCAGGAGGGATGAGGAAGTATTATTCGCACCTTTAGCATAGGCGTTACGTTGATTGGCAAGGAGCCGAATACACGTATACGGAACGCCGAGCATTTTACATCGCTAGGCATCTTCATTATTGGGCTCTTTACCTTCGTGATTGTCACTTTTCTCTAAATTGATCAAACTTCTGATGTCTTCTTAGAAAATAGCTTCCATGGTATGCTCCTTGTATGTTGTAATATGTTAAAGAGAACTTAACTGAACTTTGGGACATGCAGGAAGATCTGTCCTAGATAACATTTTGAACAAGGTGTACAAGCGTCCAATAGTGAATCCTTAAATACAGAGAAGCTCAGTGCACATTAAATGACACTCTTGGTACCCGGCTTGATAAAATCTGAAATCTTGTTAAATTTTGTATAGTATAAAATTTACAACGATGAAATATCACCTTGCCGTAAATAAATATTAATTTGAATGAATTACATGAGTAGTTCGCCAATTTCTCTTCATTTCCATTATAAACATATGTAAAATACTCTTCATTGGTGATCATGTTGCAAGTCAATGAAACAAGTTCTCCGCTTGTGGATCATTGCAGTGCCTGCAGATCATGGTACGTGCGTCTCCTTCCTTTGAAAGACTCACCATCTTGGGTCCGTCTTTCTTTGCTAGACTTGGTGTTGAGTTTTGAAATCATCGCCAACCAACTATGAGCGAAGTAGGCAGTAAATGTTGAATATACGAGGATAGACAGAGAACTTGCGATCTTAACCAAACCTTTAGTCTTGCCGGCAGAACCCACAGGGGCCCACGTTCACCTACTTGCTATGATTCCTGCCATCTTAAAAGGTGTTGGAATTTTCTTTTAATATTGATGCAATCATTACAATAGGCTCTTGCTTTGTGACATCTTTGGAACACCGTAGTCTCATTTAACCTCTTAAGATTCTCGCTTGATGTTGATCTTGAAAAGAAGTCTTCTCGAGGATACCGTGCTCATATATTCTAAGTTGCCGTGGGTTGTAAGTCAATTAAGGCCCAATGACTTTATTTTTCTCTTTGTGTGGAAGTTTGACTGCATATTCCCGATTTTGACGAATTTAATCGATCGTTCTGGAAGCGCTAGACCATCAAGCAATACGTAACTTC